>CM049401.1:32027571-32075071 GCA_026929865.2 Hyperoplus lanceolatus | reverse complement strand
TCACTACAGGTTTCTGACAGTGCAGGCTCCTCCCCCCCAGCCAGCTCAGCCAATCAGGAGCCGGCCTCTCCCTCCTCTTTCCCGGGGAGCTATGATGGACTGAGGTACCGTGGTGGCTTCCCCGAGTACAACCCTCACGGCCCCTCTGGTGTCCCGCAGTGGTAAGCCGTCTGTCTGTCTGTCTGTCTGTCTGTCTGTCTGTCTGTCTGTCTATCTGTACATCTGTCTGTCTGTCTGTATATCTGTCTGTCTGTCTGTCTGTCTGTCTGTCTGTCTGTCTCTCTGTCTCTCTGTGATGCTGCCTTCTCATCCTCCATCCAGTCTCTGCTCTATGATATAAGTGATACAAGTTTATTTTCAGTGATTATTCAGTCTTAAAACTAACTAATCTTTCAACCCTTTATTGTATAAATGGCTGTGATTTGTAAGTGTCATTTGTTACACACGTGCAACCCGGAGCAAATCCTTCTGTGCAGCATTTTTCTTAAAATGTTCTCGGAAATACTAGAACTTAGTAAAACGTAATCCAATACAACAGTCCTTTCCAGAAGCTGATATTCTCAGTTTTTGTGGAGACTGTGAGAGTTTCAGATTCAGTCTTTTGTGGTGTTGTGTTGAATTGCAGAACTGCAGAATACGTTTGAGTTGTCATCGTTACTTTACAAGCAGAAGATATAAGCATGTTTCTGTGTTTTTTTTTAATTAATACATTTAATTACAAGAAACTTGCCCTCCTTCCTCAGGCCAGATGGAGCCCAGGTCCCGTTCCAAGGCGGCCTCCCAGCCAACATGCCCCCCCACCCCATGTACATGCCCATGCAGATGCTCTGGTGGCAGCAGATGTATGCTCGCCAATACTACATGCAATAGTGAGTCAAAGACATGTGACAGTAAATGTTCAAGGCTGCTCATACACTGATTGTATCTATTTCTACTTGCTGCCATATGATAAGCACTATTTATAGTGAGGACTGACGTTACCCAGAGGTCATTTCCTGTGAAAATGCAGTTTGCTTGTAGATAATTTACTTTTCACAGCTACTTGTAAGGGTTTAAAGGCACAGTGTGTAAAGGGAATTGTCATTTGTTACGGAACAGACTTGGCAGCAATGTAATATAATATTCATAATTATGTTATGTGAGTCATTGATTGCAGTCAATTTATTTGGGATATTATTTATTTGTAAACAAACTCTAATACTCTAAAGTTTTAATAAATAGATACAGCCAATGAACTCAAGTCCTGTGAATGGGACAGTATTCAGGATTTGCCTAATAATTTATTCCTCTCTGTTTCAATGTGTTACAAAGTTTGAAATGAAATCTTCTCCATATGACTTTGAGTTTCTAGAAAAGTGCTTTATAAATACAATATATCGTTACATGAAGTATATTCATTTTCTATCCAACTGTAAACTAAACTTGAATAAATGTATTTCTCACTCAGTCACGTCTCCATTGGACTGTGGATTTTTCTATCCATTTGTAAACTTCTGTTAACTAATCTTATTTCTCCCTTTATCTCCCTCCCCAGTCAAGCAGCAGTAGCGGCCTCTCAGCCTTCCATCTCCTCCCCTCCTCCCTCCTCTCCCTCCCCCTCCCCCCTCCAACCTGCCCAGCCAAACGAAGCCGTTCAGCCCCCGCTCGGCCCCAACCCGGACCCTAACCCCCTGCCTGAGAACCAGCCCGCCAACCCAAACATCCAGATGAACGCTCAGGGCGGGGCGGTGCTTAACGATGATGAGCTGAACCGTGATTGGTTGGACTGGCTGTACACGGTGTCCCGCGCCGGAGTCCTGCTCAGTATCGTTTACTTCTACTCCTCATTCAGCCGCTTCGTCATGGTGATGGGAGCCATGCTGCTGGTCTACCTGTGAGTCAGAAAGCCTTCATTTGTAATCAGAGCAGTTTTCTGAACGTGTTTATGGCCCATCTAGGTTTCATCTTAGATAGATACACATTCTTTTATAGTTTACAATATTCACATTTCCTTTTGTTTGTATTAAAGGAATACTTCACACATACGGAACCGGCGTTCTATCATTATAAAATCGCTATTATGATATAATGAATGAGGTTTTCATTCCCTCAGACTTTCCTCAGGCTTCCCTTGGCTCAGCTGTCCTTTTTATCCTTTTAACTAGTGTGATGTCACACATGGGAAAATGTAGGGGTTAGATAGTGAGACAATAAAACACTCTTTCTGCCTTTTCTCAGGCTAGGATGAACCGATTTCAAAAAATGTTGCACATTTATACTACATAGAACCTCAGAGTTCAATACACCTTCATATTCCCACCGGTGAAGAAGGTCTATTAGTGCAGTTTTCTCAATGTGTATATTAGGTTTCAACAATCCTTGAATGTGAATTCTAAAACTTTTTTTTTAAATAGTATATAACTCTTGAAACATACTGTCTATGCATAAAAGCTCTAAGCCGAAGTCTAAGAGTCTGTCTATGTGTGTTTCCCCCCAGGCACCAGGCTGGCTGGTTCCCCTTCAGGCCTGAGCAGCAGAACGTTGGAGGAGGAGAACAAGCCGCAGCTCCTCAGGAGGAAGCAGAGGGACAACAGGATATACAGGAAATGGTGAGATGCAGATAAAGTGTCTCAGTCTTCTTGATATTCTGTCCTCAGCTCTTAGACAGCTCCTCTGTGGGTGTGTGTGCAAGAATAACTGTGTCAATCAATCAATATCCTTTATTTAACCAGGTAAAATTCATTGAGATTAAAATCTCTTTTTCAAGAATGACCTGGCCAAGAAGGCAGCACCATTATAAAATAAGACAATCAACCACAATTCTCATACACCACATTCAACGTCAGGTAAAGTACAATACAAGATCCAGGACAAGACTATATGAAGATTGAAATGAATACAGTTAAAAATTAAATAAATAAACTGGTGACAGATGAATGAATAAACCTGGCCGTTATCAGAAAATAGCTTTACAAACAATTGCATTGACCAAGAGAACTGTCTTCTCTGTCCTTCAGGATTCATTTGAATTCTCCCAAGGTGACCAGCTCCGGCAGCTTCAGCTGCTTTTGCACAGTGTTCCAGGCAGAAGGCGCAGCATATTTAAAGGCCTTTTTCCCTAACTCAGTTCTAGCTCTGGGTACCAACATCTGCAACACATCCCTAGAACGCAAACCATAGCTACATTTGTTTGTGGACATGTAAACACATAGATATGAAGGGACCAGCCCAATAAGACACTTGTAAACAAAAAACAACCAATGTGAGAGTCTGCGTACAGATAGCGATGGACATTTTGCAGTGGCATACAGGGTACAATGGTGGACACGATTTCCACAGCCAGTTAAAAATCGCAGAGCACAGTGGTAGACGGTATCCAATCTCTTGAGGTACTGGTCAGGGGCGTTTATGAGCAGCAGGTCACCGTAATCTAACAACGGTAAAAAGGTCGCAGTGAACAGACGTTTCCTGGCCTGCCATGAGAAGCATGATTTATTTCTAAAAAAGAAACCTAATTTAATTTTTAATTTGGAGACCAGTTTGTCAATATGAAGTTTAAAAGACAATTTTTCATCAATAATGAAACCCAGGTATTTGTACGAATTGACCCTTTCAATTTCGGTCCCATGACTAGTTAAAAGCTTTGGCAAAAATTTTGGTAAAGCTTTTCCATTTGAAAAAAGCATTAATTTAGTTTTATTTGTATTTAAAACCAATTTCAATTTTGTCAGCTGTGACTGCAGAACGTCCAAAGCAGACTGCAGGAAATGAAAAGTGTCTGCCACTGATGGGGATGAACAATAAATAATAGTGTCATCTGCATAAAAATGACAGGCAGCATTGGTTATTGAGTCACAAAGATTGTTTACATAAATAGAAAACAACAATGGCCCTAATATGGAGCCTTGGGGCACGCCCTTTGATACAGGGAGAGAGGAGGGACGAGGACCCAGCAAACTGGACACATTGCGTTCTTACTGACAAATAATTAGAAAACCAGTCTACAGCCTGCCTAGATAAACCAATTTTGAGTAGCCTGTCTACCAAGGTCACATGGTCGACAGTATCAAATGCCTTGGAAAGATCAATAAAAACAGCAGCACAATACTTTTTACAATCCAGTGATTCAATTATATCATTAACAACTTTTAATGTTGCAGTAATTGTGCTGTGTCGTTTTCTAAAACCTGACTGGTGTTGGGATAAAATATTATTCACGTCTAAAAAGTCTTTCAGTTGGTCACTGACACACTTTTCAAGGACTTTGGCTAAAACACATAGTTTAGAAATAGGCCTGTAATTGTTTAAAACTGTAGGATCACCTCCTTTCAACAAAGGCAGGACATAGGCAGATTTCCAAATGTTAGGAATCTCATTATTAGAAAATGTCAAATTAAAAATATGGGTAAGAGGTTCTGCTATGAAATCTACAGCCAACTTCAAAAATAATGGCTCAAGCTTGTCAGGACCTGCAGATTTAGCAGGGTCCAAATGTTTTAGGGCTCTATAGACCTCAATTACGTCCAGTGGAACAATATTAAAAGATTGAACACAATCGTTATTTGGGAGTGGAGATGGGGAAGTATTCTGCATATTATTAGAGTCCGGATGTAAAGACTCAAATTGAGAACCGGAGGAGACAAAATGTTCATTGAAGCAATTAAGAATTTCTAATTTATCAGTCAGCCTACATGAATCCTTTACAATACATGTTGGTAGGTCGTTTGTGGCCACATTTCCAAAAGAAGATTTGATGGTGTCATGCTAGCCTTGGTGTGGTGGCCTTCTCTTGTCTATCTAACCTGATGCTCTTGAAGGCAAACAACAGGTAAATAGTGTTGTTGTTTTTATAACTCAAAGGATGGAGCTTATGCAGAAACCCAAATTCCTCTGACAATCAATCTCCCTCTCAATTTGAGGCACATTTTTTTTTAGGTCAGACAGGCTTTTTTTCAGATTAACATTCATAGAATGGTTTATGTTTATGAAACTGAAAATGTTATAAAAGGCAGTAAAAAAAAAAAAAAAAAAAAAAAAAAGCACATTAAAATTAAATTGCTCGATCTTTAGGACTGTTTCCACTATATGTGTAATTTAAAAAAATACAAAATGTAAAAGGTAGCTTGTCTGAAAATAAAATCTATAATAATTTCTCTCTCTCTCACCATGACTGGAGTGTGGTAGCTTGTGAGGGGATATGCAAAAAGATACATTTCAATGTGCCTTGTGTAAATGTTTGTGATTGAAAACTTAACCATGCTTGACTGTTCGTGTCCCAGGAACGTCTGATGGATGAAGGGATAGAGGAGGATGACAGTGGAGAGGAGGGAGGTGGAGGTCTAGAAGGTTTGGACCAAGCTGCTGATGCTGCTGCTGCTTTACCTGAACCAAACGCCATGACTGTGGCTTGGTCTTTCATCAGCACCTTCTTCACTTCACTTATACCAGAGGGACGACCGCAACCAGTCAACTAGGCACAGACCCTACCCTCAAAAATACCCATCTTCATTCACCCAAGGTACCACTCTACTGAAGTATCTCAACAAACCCTTTACTCTTTTAACTCTTAACTGTCCTAAATTACCAACCTATAAAATAAAAAAAAAACATCTTCAGATTATGACTACTACATGGTCATTCTCAGACCGCCACCCGGAATAAACCCAGCCACTCGGATACAAAGATATGTTGTACATGCTGACAAAGAACGAACGGATATTTAAAATTGAGGTACTGTGACGTGTGAGAGCAAGAGGCAGTTTGAACTCTGTCTGCGGGAGAATTAAAGGAACATTTTAGAAAGTTTAAAAAGAAAGAAATCACGCTGCTTTGTTAAACGGAGTAAACGCGTCGGCAGTGAAAAGTTGTTTTTCATTGTTTTTTTTTCCATCAATCGTGAAATTCATTGAGACGGAGAGACGGTGAGAAGAGACACTGGAATAAACTGTCTTCCATTTTAAGAAGTGATGACGTCGTGACACTTTTCCAAGATGGATGTGAATGACATCACACAAAAAAGATGGCGGCAAAAAAATCAGGATTCTCGCTGATAAATAAATGGAGATGTGTGTGTGTGTGTGTATTCAAAAAATCCTGATAACACCACATCCCCTAAAAGACATTTTTCATGTATGCACACGACATGTGCATATTGACATCGCAGCTACTGAAGCACATTGTTTTCCCCCGATTTGTGTATTTGAACATAACCTATTTACACATGTAAGTATATGCATCTTTAATTCCTGAATATATGCTGTTTTTTTTGTTTTTTTTTAAAATAAAAAAATCTTGATGCGGTTTGACTGGTCTGCTGTTTATTTTACACCTGTAGTTCTTCTGGTGGCCTGAAGGTGGCGGTGTTCACTCACACATGCAGTTCAGAGCTGATTGATTGAACTTACTTTTTTTTATTATAATAATTGTCTGCACACTTTGATGATACAATTTGAGCTTAGTATCCTGACTGTTTACCTATTCTTGTACATCAACCCCACATTATTTCTACAATTTTCCTTATTTCCCTATTCTTTTAAACTCCCATTTTAACATTTGTATATTGGTTTCAGCACTCAACCAAACTGACTTAAATTCATCTGTGGTACATAATTATTATAACAAAAACATTTTATTTGTAATTTATGAAAAGCTAGTTTTACAATTGCTTCACATAAGGCAATACTTACAATTTAAATTAAAATATTGCAAGAAAGAGTAGACTGGACATAACATAAGTAATATCAAAAAAAAAGTAACATCAGAAAAAGCTGTCAGAAAAAAAGGTGTGCTCATAAGATATATAAAGTAATGGACGTTGCTTTGACTTTATTCCCAAGAATATTATTTACACATAACAGTTGCTAAGCAGGATTCAAGATTAATTTATTTTGTCATTTTCTTGTGCACTTACATAAAAAAATAACATTGTTCCCCCATCCTGTCAAAACACCACAGAAAAGGCAACAATCAAGAATAGGCTAAATAAAATAGCCAAAGCTTCCAGGGACCTATTAAGTCTGAATTACAGGAAAATGTGTATAAAGCTAAAATTAGGGGCACTCGTGGCGCCGTGGGTAGAGCGTCCTCCTCCCTACCCCCTTTGTCCCAGGCCCCGCAGCAGACCGGGGTTCGAATCCCGCCCGGGTCATATCTCTGCATGTCTTCCCCTCTTTGCCCCATTTCATCTCTGTCTCTCCAAGTCTATCTTATAAAGCAAACATGCTAAAAAAAAAAAAAAACTACTATGGGGTCATAAAACCTTACTTCCAAGAGACCAAAGCCTTTATAATTGCACATTTCATTGAGCAAATATGAGAGGTTATCTACCAGCATCAGCTTCACGTTATTTTATACAGTCTATGCTTCCCACTCACTCACTTATTCAGTCACATTTCTAGCCGCACAAACATCCCTTTAGCCTCCCACCACTTTAACCAGACTAAAATATGATGGAGTAAGTATTCACATTACAATTACTGTAAAAAAAAAAAACTCTGATACAAGTAAAAGTCCTTGAAAAGGCATTGAAAACTACCTGAGTACAAGTATGTTACGCTAATCTACTTAAAGTATTTTGTTTTTTCAAAGAGATTTAAATTTACGTATAGTTAGTATTGCCAATGATGCATATTTATTCATACATTTATGAAACATGTGTAATACAAAACATTATTGTTTTTATGTAAGTAATCACCTGGGAAAGTGTAATGATGATGATTTCTATCAAGTAAAAGAATTCCCCAATATCACCTGAAGTGTCTCGCCTTAGGACACCAAATCGTCTTTGAGTTTTTAAAAGAACATCAGTGAAAGTTCGTCTTGTGTCTGGTGGTGTTCGGATGTCGGACGTTAAAGTTTAAACGTTGCGGCGGGCCCTGACACTCTCCCGCACAGAGAGAGAGGTGAGCGGGGAAGCGGCTCAGACAGCACGTGCACTTCGGAGAGTCCTCCCAAACCCCCTAATCAAATGACCATGGATTTTTGTGTAGTTGGTTCGTAGAAGGCCCAATTAATTATGCATGACAGCGGCTTGACGACCATTTGATTTCGTTACGCGCACCCTCTCTCCGAGTCGCCGATCCAATCAGGTTAGGACCACACACACACACCAACCCCTCCCAGACTAGCCCTTATCGGGGGGAGAGATTTCTCTAAGAGGGTGTTTGGGGTCTTGTAGGACATTTCATCATCATAATAAGTCCTTGTTATGCAGCCTCTGTTTCCCTGCTATCAGGCCTGGTTGTCTTTGGGGAGCCAGCAGTTGGGCTGGACACATGCCACCGAGAGACACACACACACACACACACACACACACACACACACACACACACACACACACACACACACACACACACACACACACACACACACACACACACACACACACTGAGTTTATTAGGTAAACACAGAGAAGATGGGGGACGGGAGATAAGAGAGAGAGTGTGTGTGTGTATGTGTGTGTGTGACACCTACAAAGGGCAGGATGGTGATGGTGATGCAATGTAGCACCTGCTTTCAGTAAAAGTACCCCGACTGAGCATGTGCAGGAAAAGTTTCATGGTCAGACCAGGCTACAAGCTGACTGATACAGCTCTGGAAAAAATTAAGAGACCACTACAAATATTCAATGTCTCTGTTTTATTATTTAAATGCATATGTTTGAGTAAAATGAACATTTTGCTTTTATAAATTAAACTCCTGACAACATTTCTTCCAAATTCCCCCCAAAAATATTAATTTTTTTCCAGAGCTGTATATCAATAGGATGATATTATTTGTGGATTTTTTTCCCTTTTCACAGATGTATTGATATTGATGAATAGACAAGCAGAATCACTGAAGTTGATATCCTAGATGTACAATGTTATACACAACACATACGCCCCTTTATGTGAGTTTGACAAGAGTGGATGGGTTAACAAACGTATGCCTTGGTACCTTCCCACCATTAATAGCACGGATGTGTCTGTTTTTCTGCAGTAAGAACGCTTGTGTATTTGTCCTTTTTCTCATCTCCCTCTTCATCCTTCACAATTTTCCTTTTCCTCGTCAAAATGCTCGGCCCCCTATAATTCTTTGTTGTTCCTTTTCTCATGAAATAAACCAGAAATGTTCCACAACATTTAGGGTGGCAGTGGCGAAGTTAGTAGGGAGGTCGTCCACTGGATTGCAGGGCCGGAGGTTCGATCCCCCGTCTCCCCGCCACATGTCGAAGTGTCCCTGGGCAAAGAGACACTGAACCCCACATTGCTCCTGATGGTTCAGAGAGCGCCTTGCATGGCTGCTACTGCCATCGGTGTGTTTGTGGGTGAGTGGGTGAATGTGGTAAGAAATGTAAAGCGCTTTGGGGCTGAGAAAACAGGCTAAAAAAAGCTCTATATAAGTCAAGGCCATTTACCAAACAACAGTAATAGATGGAGGTGTTTGCTTCTCACACTTGTATATCAATAGGATGATATTATTTGTGGATTTTTTTCCCTTTTCACAGATGTATTGATACTGATGAATAGACAAGCAGAATCACTGAAGTTGATATCCTAGATGTACAATGTTATACACAACACATACGCCCCTTTATGTGAGTTTGACAAGAGTGGATGGGTTAACAAACGTATGCCTTGGTACCTACCCACCATTATTAGCACGGATGTGTCTGTTTTTCTGCAGTAAGAACGCTTGTGTATTTGTCCTTTTTCTCATCTCCCTCTTCATCCTTCACAATTTTCCTTTTCCTCGTCAAAATGCTCGGCCCCCTATAATTCTTTGTTGTTCCTTTTCTCATGAAATAAACCAGAAATGTTCCACAACATTTAGGGCGGCAGTGGCGAAGTTAGTAGGGATTTCACAAAAACAACAAACAACAGTAATAGATGGAGGTGTTTTGCTTCTCTCACTGGAAGCATCAACACCTGAAGCCGATTGTATCGATCTACTGAACTTCATCTGCATCAATTATCTCAACACAAGAAACACAAGGACCTTCTGCTCAGTGGCTGGAGGTGCAGAAATACACAAGACAAAAAGGTTCATACAAAAAATTGGCAACAGCTCCTTCATAGTCGGCATCACATTTCATGAACTGATCGTGCCAAAGTCAAAGTTTTTTATGTTTTATATTGTTCTGATATATGCAAGACGAACATCAGAATCTAAATGGCGTTTTATCTCCGACCCATCGGTGCATATAGGAACGATAAGAAAATAAAGAGTAGCATAAGATAAACATAAACAATATTGACATTAGATACATTCTAAATACTTATTAGTGCAAAGGAACTTATTATTGTACAATATAAAACAGTTTATATAAAATAAAATATAAAGTGAAAAAGTAGAATAGTTCAATTGAAATGTGCAAAGTGATGAAAAATAAGTCATACATAAATGTTCATACAAAAGAAATGGCAATAGCTCCCTCATAGTTGGCCATCACATTTTTTTTTTAACCTTTATTTATACAGGTAAATCCCATTGAGACCGAAGACTCTTTTGCAAGGGAGACCTGTTTCCCTTCCCCACGTTACCATTCACACACACATTCATACACCGATAGCAGGGCTAACTATCGACATTCACACGAGGCAATGTGGGTGAAGTGTCTTGCCCAAGGACACAACAACCATGACACAGGTGGCAGGGCGGGGATCGAACCTCCAAGCTTTTGATCATCGGCCGACCCGCTCTACCAACTGAGCCACAGTCGCCCCAAATTTAATACATTTAATAAACTAATCGTATCGATGAGTAGACCTATGTTAAGTGGATATCTGCTAACACTGGCTACAGCTGTCAGATAAAACGTTCTCTGAAATGTTTCGTGGCATGAAGATAAAATGACTCAAACTACTTTTCACCACTGCTTTTGGTTCATCTCATAAAAAAAAAAACATGTTACTTACCCACAAATATCAGAAGTAATCTAGAAAATACATCTGTTATATAATGTCCTCGAATCCCTTGGCCAAATCATATGTAGCACAGGGCCTATTTGAGCATATTCTATCATATTAGATATTTGTATTTGTGTAGAAATCCCAGACAGTTTGTGGGCAGGAAGTGATATGAGTTGGAACTCTGTCAGCAAAGTCTTGTCTTCTCGGTTTTGTCCTCAGACAACTTTGCTCTCAAGGTGAATTTCCTCTCAGTTGATTATCCATTGTTTGCCAACAGGTTTCACATTTCACCACAAACTATTTTCGCTGTGTTTGTGTCCTTTGTCTCTCCCCCCCCCTCCATGCACACACACACACTACGCCTCCCCCCTCCCCCACTGAAGCACTTTGTGGCTTGTTTGTTAAAAGCGCTTTGTCGCTAAATTTGACTTGGCAACGTCTTGTCAGGAGAGATTGCAACTGATGAGACTCTTGACCTGCAGATAAAACATCCATTAAGTGGTTTGTCTGGAAGGCCATTCTGTACTCTTAGCGTATTAGCATATTGTGAGCCATTTGCGAGATGGTGGTGCGCGGCAAGAATGGAGGCACACACACACACACACACACACACACACACACACTAGTCACCACACCATAAAGAACAAGCACCTCTCACTCTTCCTCTGTGCTAAACGTCGACTCCGACATTGTAATGCTGGACGGCTTGTCCTCCGCCAGACTGTTCAAACGACCGCTAAAAGCCCGGAGGTAGAAAAAAAAAAAGGTCCAAAATGCAAAATTGATGGAAATGACATTAGATTCAGCTCCATGCTCCTCACTGTGTAAATTATGCCCCAAAATGGACTCTCAGGCCGGGGGAACTGTTGGCTCCAATTTGCGCTGCAATACCTCATGGTGGCTTCGTCTTATTGCCCTTCCCCTCTCTCTTTAATCCGATCACAGCCACACTGGATGTTATTTATTTGTTTATTTATTTATGTTGGAAAGGATGTAAGCGATTCTTATCAGGGCCGAAGTGGGGCCTTCTTCCTGGTGAAACGGTGACTAACGGTCCAGCCATCGATCCGTCAGTTCGTCTGCGGTGGCGGGTGATGGTTCTGGTGATAGACTATATACAGTGTGTGTGTGCGTGTGTGTGTGTGTGTTTATTTGTATGAGTGTGTGCACTTTACAATCTTGGGTCAATAGTGCAGATATGGGTCTGTTTTTCAGTCTGTATATTGTGATTGAACGTGTAGGCTACACATGGACACTAAACCAAGCTGATACCAACTTGATTTTGAGCTTGATTTTGTTTCCGATATAATTTTATTTTATTTTTTTAGATGCTCTTGCCCTGTAATGTTTATGCTCATTTTCTTCCGCCTAAAATTGAAATCAACAACATTTCCGTGCTTGAAGTACATAAAGGTTCGGCATCTTAGACCAAGTTGATTAGCTTAAACAGAACTTTATGTAAATGATATGATCTCAGTCTTGGGTTCAATTATTTAACAGCACGTGCCTTGTTGCACCGCCGTGTTTCTATGATGGCACAGAACGGACAAACTTAACGGCCTTACGCATTCTATATAGAGTGGGTGTCCTGGGGAAATGCATCTGTTGGAAGACCAGGAATAAGTACTATAGAATAATAAATAACTAAATACATCTTCACCTCATCACTTGATATTGTATGAATGAATGAATGAATGATTTATTTCAAATATGCAACAACAATACAATATTAAAAAATGCATCAACAGGAGTCAGCACTAGTGACTCCTGTACTGATAAGGCCGCCAAGCACTCAATAAAAATGCCTTGAGGCAGTGTTGGATGATGCCATCTTTAGTAACTAGATTCTTGTCTTTGAAGGCCACCGTAGCTTCTGTAAATTCTCTAAAAGGAGGGGATTGAGATGGATTTTTGCAATCAAGAACTTAGATAAAGCATACATACTCTGATACTATGATATTACACACTGTACCTTTTTAAGTTCTGTCAATGAAATTATAAAATTTCACTGTGGACATCCAATTAGTAGTAAAACCATTAGTAGTTTTGTTACCTCAGTCAATAGATTGAGATCAATGTTTTAATGCTGACGTAGCTCAAATCATCCCGTGCAAACCATAATTCATATTACACATGTCTGGTCCTGTGTAAATAATTAATCCTCCTCAGTCTGGTCTGTCTGTTTCACTTCTAGACAATGATGTCACTGGCATTGTCTCAGATACAACTAGCATGATCTTTGGTTTTTATTTTTATTTTTATATATATATATATATATATATATATATATATATATATATATATATATATTCTATTTTTATTTTTATTTTTTTTTAATTATTTTATATATAGGGGAGAACGGGGGAATCTGAGGCATCGGGTAATGTGAGCCACCCCTTGTATCTAGGCAATGGAAAACATTTGTGGTCATGTGAGATATATGTTTTCAAGCCCCTCACATTTCCCCTTGGCCCTGAAAGAGAGGACCTCATGGTGCTGTGGTAAGCATGTTGTTTTTTTCACCAAAATAGGTATTTTGCATGTAAAAGTAAATGTTCTTGCTGTCAACTTAATCAACTGTTGTGCCAAAGCAAATGTATTGACGTAGAAAAACTTCTATCATACGTGTTGATGAACTACCAACATATGAAACCATGTGATGCTGATAACTGAAGATTAGCCTGAAATGCTAAGAGAGGTAGTTTTTTCTCAAATTGTGGTGGTGGGGGAAAGTGAGCCAAATGCTGTGGGGGAAAGTGAGACACTGTCTCACTTTCCCCCACCATGAGGCACAAGTTAAGTTTAGTCTTAAACATATGTTTATGTAATACATAACATACGTTTGATTTTAATGTCATACACATTGTAGAAAAGCCATCATGCCAAGGAAATACACCAGGAAGACGACCTGGGGCAACCACACGGAAAGAGCACCTTCTCATCTTTCCCTGTAACCTTCAGGGCTGGAATGTAGAGTAGGCCTAGTTGTAGAGTATGACAGGCTGATGTTATAACCCAGTTGGGTCTTCTCCTGTATTCTGAGTCCCAGGCTGTTCTCGCTGGTTCTGATTTTCCTATGCTTTGACCCCCAGACACTAGCTGGCTCTAAGGGTCCTGTGTTCTGACCCCCAGACTGTGTTTTAATCTTACTGGTTCTATCTTTCATTTGAATCTTATTAAAACCTTTTGAATTATAATATTTTGTATTTGATTTTGTTCATAGTTACTTTCAAGTGTTTAGAAAATTTGCTTTGCTTAATTGACCAAGCCCCATCATTCTTTTACTAGTCCGACATTAATTCTGGAATGTGTGGCTAGCTTTCAGGATTCTAACTGTTACAATATGTGTTGTTATGGTAGTTTCAGAGTGGAAAAAGTGAGTGGATCAGTTTACCCCCTTGATTTTTCTGGTCTGTCTCAGTTTACCTCACAGCTGGGGTAAAGTGAGCCACATGACAACTTTTTTTAAAACAATCATATTTTCACTTAGCCTGGTGCTACCAGACCATCGTACTTCATTTCATTTGTACAGAAGGTCTGGCAGTGCTTTAATTGGCAAACGTTCACTCATGGAGGCGGGTGTCTGTTAAAGTTTAAAACTATTGGATCTGCCCAGTGCCACTCTGGATTAGCCAACCAATCGCATAACGTTTGGTCGTCACGTGTGTCATGAGCCGGCTTCTGGCAACTGAAACTGGAGCGCGACTTCGACGTCATCGTTCTCAGCCACTCGCTCTGTTCGCTGATTGGACCGGCTGTCGAATCTCCAGCAAAACTGGGAAATGGGCTGTACACCCAGACTGACTACTGAAGGGAAAATAAAATTTGGCCGGAAGTAGGCGGGCGGGCGGAGCCAGGCTAATTTTCACTGCCCTTTGTCTTGAAAAAATTCTGCTAATGCCCATTTCTAGGAAACATCCTGAATTAATGGGAAATGTGTACATTTGAGTGATAAATCATTTTAGCTCGCTTAACAAATGTAAAAAGTGTCTCAGATTACCCCGTTCTCCCCTATATATATTTTATATTTTATTTATATATGTATATATCGTTGTATTGTTGATATTGTTGTTTTTATATATATTTATATTTATATAACTGTGCACCTGGAGGACTGCTCCAACAAAATGTTGTTGTCTTTTGCAATGACAATAAAGATTATTCTGATTATTCTGATTCTTGGTGCAGGGGGCTTAACAGGTGTTGTTGCCGTAGGAACCTACTACTTGTTGTGGCAGGAAACGTATATACGTGTTACAGTGGAGATGTATAGATCTACTGTTTTCTAGCTCCGATCCAATTCGAATATACTGTCCGATATTATAATTATTTTACTAAATTTTTTGATGGTGGTGTTGTTGGCGATATTATGTGAGATTATGAAGGCTTAAGCATTGCAGCAATTCTAATTTGAAAGAGCAAAAAATATATATATTTTTCTTTATATCACTTTTTCCTACACTACATACTAAAGTACAGAAGAGTTCTAGGGCCACATGAAAGAAAAAAATCAGATAAGGAAGATTTTTTTTCATTATGTCGAGAAATGTCAAGAATAAAGACGAATACTCCAAAATGCTATTGGAGTTAGTGGGGCATTTATGTATTTTCAGCATACTGCAATTAACATGCATGTATTGGGACATCCTAAATCTTTTTCTGTCATACTAAATAGTAAGGAAGTATGTATGGGTATTGGAACGCAGGGTTAGTGTAAGAAGTGCAATGCACTACTCTGGAAAAAGAGGAATCGATTTCCTAGTTTTAAAAAGGTAGTGATCCGGTGGTGTCAAGAAATAGTCCCACATCTAACTTTTTTTGTATTTACATTTTCAATAACTTTAAAATATCAACTTGAAGACATATGTTTTCAGTTATCAGTTTAAAACGTTGTCAGATATAGATTATGGCCCACAATTATAAATATGTGTAGATTCTTATTTTTATTTTTTTTTTTTGTGAATGGCCAAAGACGTATGGTTTATACATAATTTAAACTTAAAAACCGTTGGGTTTGGGCGCTCCGGTGGCGTAGTGGAAAGAACGTGTACCATATTGGCTCCGGCTTTTTTCGTTGACACTGAAATTCTCAGTACATTTTGTAGCCTCTTGGCATTCGATATGTCATATCATGAACTCCAAACCTGATGACACAGATTTATTGTAATGGCTTCATAGATTCTAGCAAGGGAATTATAGAGGGAGAGACAGAAAATCTCTCAGTATCTCATGTGGCTTAAAAAAAAACATAAATATTTTAGTTGTGTTTTTCAATTATTTTACAATTTAATATATTTCTGACAAGCTGTGATTCATTGAGAGAGAAAAGTGAACACAAAGTCAGTCAGTGAAAAAAAAATAACTCAAACAGTTTGGGTGGTGATATATATTTCTCAAGGTTTTACAAATAACAATTGTTTTTTTAAATGCGGCATTAGTACATATTACACATTATTTCCAGAGAGCAAAATAAATATATTGCACTTAAAAAAATCATCAAAACACAATCTCGCACGGTGTCGTATTCATATTATGGCACAGAAAACGAAAAAAAAATCTTAAAAAAAAAAAAAAAAAAAAAAGATTATTTTCAGTGGAAAGTCGGGACTGTGCATTCGGTTCAAAATGAAAGTGTTCATAAACAGAAAAATTCAGCTAATTTGTACAAACCTTTAAACAGATCTTTGGGCCAAGATTCGATTTCCAAAAATGAAAATAATTTGGAAAAAAATCTTTCCACAATAAGCAGTTGAGATAAAATGAACTGATATGTCTGTATGTCCTTGTTCCTATGCAACATGCTTAAAAAACACACACATTTACAGTGTTTGTGTAACTGGCAAATATTTGACTTTTACACATGTTTTGATTCAGTTTCCAGAGTCGCATTGAAAGTGTCTTCATCACCCAACACTCAACCCTGAGCCCTGAATCAACACAGTGCCCCACTGATGCAAGCAGCTGAAATATTGATTGTGCATCATTTTGAAATCCTCACTGCAAAAAATCTCCATCACAAGCAGTAGATTGTGTACTTTAAAATTCCTTTTTTTGCAGAATTTTTTTTCCAATTTCACTCAACTTCTACCATTTTGGATTCTTTATCATGAAATAAGAGAGAATAGATTTGTGTTGCAAACAGGTTGGATGAATTCCCACCGTATTAGTAGACTTCTAAAATGTATAGTATATACTAGTCAAAACTGGATCTTTAAGGCTGATAATATTGGTATTTTGAAATCAATGTATTTATCGACTTTTTTATTTTATTTTTTGAAAACTATAAATTCAATGCATAAACAAACATTTGATAAGGATCCCTTACATCAGTTTGGTAAAGAATTTAGGACTTGAAGAAAAATTGATAAGTCAATCATCACCATATAATATTTTCCGGTAAATCAGTCTCGTTCAAGGACACGATTACAAACCGCTGCTCGATGAGATGGAGACGTTTTGCTTGGCTTGGATTGAAAAAAATAAATTTAAACTCAAATTTATTTCCAACTGTCACTACAGGTGGGACTATTTAATAGTTTTTCTTCCAAATGTTCCAAATAAACGACCCTGACTGATATTTTCAAGCACCAGAGCTGCACAGTTTAGTTTAGTGAGTGTGAGTAAGTCGACTCTTAACAGCTTCCAGGTTCTTCAAAGAGCCATTATTTCCAGGTGCAGAGGCCCTGTCGACGCACTCTGACACGGCCATAAATCAGCTTGGTTACACCTGCTATGGAGCCACCGCTAATAGGCTGCAGTAAGCTGAAAAAAAGACAAATTTGTTTATTGTGAAAAATACCAATTTTGCTCTACGGTTAACCTTCAAAATGTTTCTGTATGTTATGGCACAAACGTTTGGGTGGATTTATGAGGGCTACATTTATGGCACAGTGAATCGAAACAACTTTTTACTACTTTAAAACTGATGATTTGAACTCAACACATCTTGCCGCTGAATGTATCCCTCTTAGTTAAAGCTGGGGTATTTGATTTCTGATTGGTCAAAGTTAACATGAGCTCTACACTTTGACCAATCAGAGCGAGGCTCCGATTCTCTGTTCTTATTGGCTTTTGGGGCTGTCCATTCTCTATGGCACGACTTTGTTGGTGTAGAGCGTGTCAGGGAGGGACCATAGGGGAGGGACCAAAGAGAACAAGTGGAGCGGTTGAGGTATTTGAATTCAAATCTCTGTCCCAACTGCCATTTTCTACCCAAATCCTTCACCCCAGCTTTAAGGCTCAGACTCACCAGCAATATTTATCTTTTTTTGTCACAAAATAGGCCGTGACGTGTAGAACATTTAGCCGTTTTCAGTGCTGGTGTGGCGAAGCCTTTTAACGTATATAAAAAGCCTTCTCTCATGTTGCAGTCTGGATTATTCCCCTCATATTATTCTGTATAAAGTTCACCCAGCGTGTATGTCTACTGCGGTCAGCATGCGTCTTATTTTTTTTTGCACTCTATACAGTGAGAATTTTTCCTATAAGTAAATGTTGCACTTTTTCTTATTTGTACAATGCGTTTTTTTAACATTTCGATTTTTTTGACATTTTTGTCAAGACAGCGTGAAGTTTGAACTGTACATATGGCTGGCTTTCTAAGAACAAGAAAAAAAAACATGGTTGCTCCGCCATTCTGATATGCTGAAATGTCCAACACAGAAAAATCCTCATTGTTGCATGTTGAAGGATCGCAGCAACCTGTCGTCTTTAAAGCCTTCGTGTAGGGACAGTTAACACCTTTATAGGGAGACAAGTTCCTCTGAATATCGTTAAAATGAGTTCCCATCCCGTTGAGATCCATTTTTCTGTTCTTCAAGGGCCAAGACCAAACATGCTCCTTTATCGTCTCGTTTTAGGTATTTTTATAGTTCGTATTGAGGTTTTAAGTGTTTGTACAATGTCACTAAAGTGTTCGCAGAAGCCCCAGGACCTTCTGATGTGTCCTCAAGTCCTGTGGAGATTCCAAAGTTAATAATTCTGGATCCGTACGCCACACATCGTCTGCCCCCTCACTCTCACTCTTTTGCAGTGGAACTATATTTACAAAGACCAGGTCAGGTGGACTGATACAAACAAGATGAGGAGTAGTGATGCGTCGGAGGAGTGGAGGGATATAACTGGTTGCACCGTGTTGTTGTGAATGAGTGAGTGAATCAGCCGTCTCGTGCCCCAGAACAGAGTCATACGAACGGGGTCATGACGGTGGATGAATGGCGCAGTCCCTGGATGGCTGCATAGGGCCCCTGTTGGAAGTAGTGGTGGTAACGGGGCATGTGAAAGGAGGGGAACGAAGGCCCGCTGCCCTGCATGGTCCCGGCCAGAGCTGAGGGCGTAAGGGGCATGCCCAGGCGGCTGTAGGGGGGTAGAGAGCCCTGGATGGGATGGGGCAGAGAGCCACCGCCGCCCCCCATAGCGGAGAGGGACTGGGGGTGCTGGAAGCCGGAGAAGCCCGAAGTCACCCAGGAGCTCAGGGAGAGGTTGTCCGAGGCCGTGAACGCAGAGCCTGCAACGGGACAAGGGGACAAGGGGTGGAGGTTAATATTAAGGTGTGCTCACATCAGGTCCACACAAAGGCATTTTTGTGAAAAAAAAATTTTTTCCTCTTTCTATGCCAACATAATAATGGTCTGTTGTGTGTGTGTGTGTGTGTGTGTGTGTGTGTGTGTGTGTGTGTGTGTGTGTGTGAGAGAGAGAGAAAACATTTTGTTAAAAAAAAATAAACTGATTATTTTCAGTGGCAGGTCAGGACTTTGCATATGGTTCAAAATAAAGTGTTCATAAACAGACAAATTCTGCTCATTTGTACAAACCTTTAAACAAATCTTTAGGGCCAAGATTGGATTTGCAAATAAAAAAATCATTTGGAAAAAGACTTTCCACAATAAACATATGAAATAAAATTAATTGATCAGGGAAGGACAAAAATATAATTATGGTGCGTGCGTGTGTGCGTGCTTGCGTTTGCCGCTCACCTCTGGCGTGCGCCGCGTGTCCGTCCTCACCCAGGTTCTCCTCGTCTCCGGCGTAGGTTCTGATGGGCGACCGCGCGTACGAGTGCTTGTGGATCAGATTCTCAACACTTTCCCTGCAGCAAAAGCCGAAGAAAGAGCCCCAAAATAAATATCTATTTTACATTTGACAAATAAAACATAGAAACAACAATAGACTACACACTGGTAACTGGGAAAATTATTTTAGTTTTTATAACAATTTAATAACTGGTTTATAAAATTGTCAAAATCAATTTTTAAAAAGTAAAATTCATCAAGAAATGAACATAATTTGTATTTGATATAAATGTAATATATTGTACTATTGCACGTGCATTTACACAGGTTTTATTTTTTATTAAAGTAGTATATCAGAATATTTGCATCAACGCTAAACACACTTTACATTAAAAGATAAACCTAAGTCTTCCATTTCCAGTGTTACACTCAGATCTGTAACCTTTTTTTTTTAAAGAATTTGATTTGATTGAATAGAATGTTTACCTTGTCACGAGATCAGAATAAAATAAAGAATCAAAACTGAAAAACACAAATGAAGAAATATATCAGATAATGTAGCTTTCAGCAAACAGTTTTAATATGTACTTTTTATCAGCATGTTTGTAATGAATATATTTGAATAGCTGCTATCGAAGATCTACCGGCAATAAGCCACACTCGAAAATAATTCATCAAATAAAAAATTATTTTTATAGTTATCATGTTTAGCATCACTGAATCTGACGGGTCACAGATTTGAGTGTAACACCAGTATTCTGTTTGAATATTTCCGTGCATTCATGTTGTAATTTTGTTTACACGTCCGTCCATCCTGTGTGTTGTTGTTGTTGTTGTTGTGTGTGTGTGTTTGTGTGTGTGTGTGTGTGTGTGTGTGTGTGTGTGTGTGTGTGTGTGTGTGTGTGTGTGTGTGTGTGTGTGTGTGTGAGAGAGACAGAGAGAGTGTGTCTATGTGTGTGTGTGTGTTTTCACTTTCCCACAAAGTGCATTAGCTCATTTGAGTCTTGTCAGATAGCACTTCTCAAACACAGTGACACAAATTGTTGGGGGAGGTAGTGAGTGAGTGAGTGAGTGTGTGTGTGTGTGTGTGTGTGTGTGTGTGTGTGTGCGTTGTGGTTTGTGTAGTGAGCGTGTGTGTGGGCGGACAGGCAAGTGGTCTGCATCATGCGAGCCATGCGTTCACATTAGCAGCCCCCCCTCCTCTTGCCTAACCCTCCAATTAGGTTAGGAAAGTGCAATATCTGTCAGCAGAGGAGTACAAATGTGTGTGTTTTTATCAGCGTCGGGGGCCCTCCGGCAAAGAGGCCACAGAGAACTCCCACAGTGTGTGTGTGTGTGTGTGTGTGTGTGTGTGTGTGTGTGTGTGTGCACGGCAGGCCAGGGGAGAGGGAGGGAGGCGGGGGGTGGGAGGGGCATGCTGGTTTCAATCAGTCACTGCAGCCAATTGAATTACAGTGTGTTTTAGTGCAGTGGCCGACTCCAGACTAATGTGATTTCTGCAGCTCCCCGAAGATCAATTGATCAGGTCTAATTCACAGCCCTCAAACAGAGAAAGAGACAGAAGAAGAAGAAGAGGGAGGAGGTGTGTGTGTGTGTGTGTGTGTGTGTGTGTGTGTGTGTGTGTGTGTGTGTGTGTGTGTGTGTGTGTGTGTGTGTGTGTGTGTGTGTGTGTGTGTGTGTGTGTGTGTGTGTCTGGCTGACTTAAGGCCGTCTCTGGTTTGCGATGTTTTGATTGTATGAGGGAAATGGGCAGATGGTTTGATTTCGTCGGCTGATTTTGGCCGTAGTGCCGGAATCAGGAATTACGAGAAGTGTGTGTTTTGGCAGCGTCTATAAAAAATCCTTTGGAGAGGGATTTGTAACTGTGTGTGTGTGTGTCTACTTGAACATCCATCTTTGTGAGGACCAATTAGAGTTGTTGACCTTAGGAGTGAGGACATGTTTGGAAAGTGACGACATTTCGGGCCGGCCCCTAACTTTGGGACAGATGTACTTTGAGAGAAAAGACTTTGGTTTTAAGGGCTTTCAGTTTAGAGTCAGGTCTAAGTTTAGGGTTTAGTTAGTGTTAAGGTTTCGAATAGGCATTTAATTGGGCTGGGTAAGGGGCTAGGAAAAGCATTATGTCAATAAGGGTCCTCACAAATATAGAAGTACAAGGATGTGTGTGTGTATCTGTATCTGTCCAGTGCACAATATGATAAAAATAAATGCAGAACAAGGAATATAAGAGGAGGGAAATGAATGTAAAAAAGAAAGGAATAAACTCAGACAACTAGACAGCTATATAAGAACGAAGTATAGATAAACAGTGGCGGTCCCAGAAATAAACCAGGAAGACTGTACAGCTGAGTGAATAAAGATGGCAGGATATTTTAACAGTAAACCGTGGCGTTCCCAGAATCCCCTGTACCTCTCCATGTCCGTGAGCCGCGACGAGTCTCGGAAACCTTTGGCGAACGGGTTGCTGTCAATCTTCAGTTTGGTGATCTGGAAAAACAGCAAGTGGGTCAAATGTGTCAATGTTTTTCTCTTTTTTATTTATTCATTGTTTTCTGCCCCCTTTTACTAAAGCAGTAGAAACACAATAGAGCTTGGGCTACAAATCTATTCATATGTATTGCTATACATTTTTTTGTCTTTGAGACAATACTTTTATTTACCTAAATGTTGGTTTAATAGCTACCTGAGCAGCTGTAGCCTGCAAAATGTCACATTTTGTAGGCTACCTTATATACAAATACTGAAGGTCCGGATAAAGAAACTCTTCAGCTATTGATATCATGTGAAAAAGAGAATCTAGAATCTGTGAAGACACATTTAATAGTATAATGTCTTCCACAATATTTCACAAGTTAACAAGTTACACAACAAAAATCTGAAATAGAATTTGTCAGATTGGAGCCCAATAAGATCAGAGCAATGCAATATGTAAGATTTATATGTAAGACACACCATTGTCTCTTATATGAAAAGGTTGGGTGGTCCTCCCTTAAAGAGAGACGTGACGCACATTGGCATATTTTTATTTACAAAGCCTTGACCGGGAAGCTTCCTCGTTATTTAACAGAAATGCTGCTTGTTTCAGATGGGCTTTATCAGACCCGCTCCACTGACATGCTTATGCTTTATGTCCCACAAGCCCGGTCTGAGCTGGGAAAGACAGCTTTTAGCTTCAGTGCACCTGACTCCTGGAACAACTTACAGCTAAAAATTAAACTAAATACATTCATATCCTTTGGCCAATTTAAACAGACTATCTTGGGTCTGCCAAACTCTACCTGTAACTGTTTTAATTAGGCTATATTGTACTTTATGCCTTTTGGTTGCTGCCACTCTTCCCCACTCTGTAAATGTTTCAATCGTTTTGTTTTCTCTTCTCTTCACTTGTTGTGTATTTGATGTATTTGCATTTGCAGTGTTTTGTATGTATTGTTGTTTTGAATTTGTTTTGACTCGACGTCATTGGAAATGAGGGTCACCCCTCAATTGGTCTCTCGAGGATAAATAAAAGTTAAATGAAAAAATGAAATGAAAGATTTTGACAATTTTATTAAGTTCTGTAACATTAAAATCAACCATAAATGCCTAATTAAACATGGCTGGATGGATGGAAACTAGATCTTGACTGGTATCATTTTAATATCAATTTGAAACCGTTTCAAAGAGGGAACAAAGAGTCCCAAAGGATCTGGTTGTCATCATTTAGTTTTATTGTGATTCTATTGTTGATTCTCTTGGTTTTTTATGCGGCTACTGTTCGGTATCAAATGTCATTTCATGTTCAGTAATTGTTCTGGAGCCTTCGCTTTTAAACTTTCAATCTCAACTTTTACAGCGGACATGGACATGAAGTCCTTAAAGTTAAATTTGAACATCAATGACGATAGGGTGATACGATCGAATCTCAAGAACGGCTCCTAAATGAAGCTTTTAGCCATTTTATTGATTTAAAATATAATAAAGCCAAAACAGGAGCTTGGCAGTTAACGGTGTAGTCAGCTATTCTGGAGAATGATGGTCCGCTACCTGTCCTTACTGTGTGTGCACCAAAAACAAATCCAGTTTTAAAACACAGTCTAGAGTCTATGAAAAGGCATAGGTTGCGTTCCGAATCGCATACTTTCTACTATATAGTATGTAGAAAAAAGATTTAGGATGTGCCAATTCTTGTGGCCAGATTTAGGATGGTTAGACGTACCCGGATGTCCTACTTCATGCGGCCAAGATTGTTAGTGTTGAAATCTGCATCCTATTTGGGCGATTCTGACCCACAATCCATTGCGCACGTGAAGTGACGTCACATCGAGGAAGCCTCCATATGAAAACAAACAGGGATGCGACGGATATAAAAGCAAGAGGCAAGATCAAGGCGCAATGTTATGATGAAATAAGAGAGTAAAGTATGTCCCAATAGTATGCCTACTGCATCCTAACTAGATTATTTTTATCGTCGGATGTAGTATGTAGAATAGAAAAAAGAAAGAGTATGCGATTCGGAACGCAACCATATTGTTAGCTATGGTTTGTTTACATATCCTTTAATAACATACCCATTTACAGAGCCTAGGCTGTGTATTAACACTGGGTTTTCTTTCAGCGCACACACAGTACCTACAGGTATCGGATCGTGAATTGATATTCTTTGATTTTGACAAAAAGTTATTTTGACAATAAGCATTCTCCAGAATCACTGACTCCACCTTTAGTCTAATTTTTCATATACAGTCTAATGGTCTAGAATATTAACTGGCCACTTGGTCCGTTTGAGCTGTCAATCAAAGGAGAACAAACATGCTCTATATAATATAATCCAAAGAAGAACAGATATGGTCCTTAATGCTCATTGGTCCGTGTGAGCTGTCATTCACGCACCAGTTGGTTCTGATAGGCCGTGACGGCGGTGAAGACAGTTTCTACGAACACGAAGGTTCTGAACTCCTCGGACTTGAGGTTGAGCAGCGAGGCCGTGTGCTCCTTCTTCTTGATGATGTGGCAGCGCGGCTGGTACTTGTGCATAGAGTTCAGGATGATCTGAAGAGACACAGGCAATGTATGGCAATCAATGAGACAGGGATATTTATACAGGTTCACCCAGTCAGACTGTCAGGGGCAACCAACAGACTTAAATGACACACACCCTGCGATCCAAATCACACACTCTTTCTTTTTACTACACTACATACTAAAGTACAGAAGAGTTTAAGGGCCACAAGAGAGAAAAAAAAAAAAAATCAGATAAAGAAGTTTTTTTTTTCATTATGTCGAGAAATGTCAAGAATAAAGACGAATACTCCAAAATGCTATTGGAGTTAGTGGGGCATTTATGTATTTTCAGCATACTACAATTGATGTCCATGTATTGAGACATCCTAAATCTTTTTCTGACATACTAAATAGTAGGGAAGTATGGGGATTGGAACGCAGGGAATGAGACAGGTTCGCTCAGTCAGACTGTCAGAGGCATTGAAATTACTGAAATGACTTCTGCATATTTCAGGATGATCTAAAGAGACACAAGCAATGGCAATCAATGAGACAGGGACATTTATACAGGTTCACCCAGTCAGACTGTCAGGGGCAACCAACAGACTAACAAATATTTATATCCAACAGACTTACAGGTCTGAGTGAAAGGGAAAAGGAACAGAGAAAGAGAGAGAGAGGGAGAGGAGAGAGAGGGAGAGTAATAGAGAGAAAGAGGGAGAGAGAGAGAGAAACGGTGATTCAGTGCCAAAAGATGAAGAATAACTTGACAGAAGAATAAAAAGACGGAGGGAGGGACGGAGAGAGAGAGAGACGAGTGTGAACAGATAAAGTTGTTAACGCTGCAGCGGCTGCAGGTGAAAGTTTACCAGTCTGGCTTCAGCCCAGGAAACACTTCAGATCCTCAACCCCTGACTCATACACTAAATAAAGCAGCACAATACAATACAGCAGATATAATGTGTGTGCAGAATTTGGTGTTTAAAGACCTACTTCACCGGTGGAAATATGAAGGTGTATTGAACTCTGAGATCCTATTTAGTATAAATGTGCAGAAAATGTAGAAATCGGTTCATCCTCGCCTGAGAAAAGGCAGAAAGAGTGTTTTATGGTCTCACTATCTAACCCTACATTTTCCCATGTGTGACATCACGCATGGTAAACATGTAGGTTTAGGATTAACAGGACAGGTGGGCCAAGGAAAGACTGAGGGAAGAAAAACCTCATTCTTTATATTATAATAGCAATTTTATAATGATAGAACGCCGGTTCCGTATGGGTGAAGTATTCCTTTAAGCTTGATAGGTGTTTTTTTTATAAGTGTAAGTTGCTCAATTAAATTCAGCAACATGTTTGCACCATATTATGACCTTCATATTTGCTATTAGTGGGGCTTATTGTTTACATGGTAGTAGTAAGTAGAAATACAAGTTCAGTTTATATTATAAAAAGATCCATATTAAACCTTTTAGTATTAACAACATTGTCTTTATCATAATCAAATAATTGTCCAGTAGTTGCTTGTGTATCAGAATTGTATTATAAATGTTTGGATATTTTTGGGTGTAGGCTATTCATTAACAATACAGTAATTATTTAATTGGGACATGATTTTAAATGTGCAGCTAGATAGACAGTGAAAATGTATTTCAAGTCAATTACTCATTCATTTATATTAGCCTAGGCTACGTGTCTCAGAAAAAATTATATTTAATAACTGGTTTATATTGAATTACTTAAACTATATCATATATGTGTCTGATCATCAAGTTATAACTTTTTTCTCCAAAACTTGCATTAATTTAGGAAAATATAGATTATATAAATGGTTGATATTTCCTCTAAAACAGGCAGCTTTAGATTCATTATAACATAATGAAATAATAGGATGAACAAAACCTGTTCTTTTAGAAACAAATTATATATTCAAATGTATTTAAAAAAATAATATGAAAAAAACTGACATGTATTCAAAATTAAATTGAATACTGTATATTTTGTTTTGGTTACGTCCATGTAAATAGTGACAGGGGGCTTTTTAATCACACGCATAATACCTTGATTCTCAGGCTGTTTTGCTGCTTGTGCTTGGCCTGAAGCCTTTAGTGAGAGGAGGATTAAAAAGAGCAATTTTATAACTTTACCGCATTTGTGTAAAATCCATTTTTACATGTTGTTACATGCAATTCGGTGGAAATCCAGACTTTTGCCATTGGAATAACTCACACATCCAGCTCAAAACGTTTGACCTAACGACACATTTAAAACAAGCTAATACTATAATTTTAGAAGTGTTATAATTTAGGACTTTTATATATTTTATCAGGTCCAAGCTAATTATTTTTCTAGTAGGCTAAGTTATTTCGGAGGATAGCCACTCTGGGGGAGGCGAAGACTAGCCTACATAAAAGGCCTTACACTTTGGTTCAACCTGTTTTTTTACCCTCGAGACAACATATGAATAAAGGGAGATGTGCTCACGTGTCCGTGTTGGTCCAGTTCGTTGTTGGTCAGTTTGACTTTCTCGAAGGAAACCATCTGCTTCATGAGCTGCTCGCCCGTGAACGGAGAGTCCGGGTGAACGTACAACCTGCGGGAGGAGAATAGAGGGATGTCATTGGCTGAGAGGCGTTCCAGAGAGAACGTTCTATGTCCAATCAACGCACCAGCCGTAAGCTACTGCGTTCTATCGTTCTATCGTTCTATCTCCCTGAAGACATGGAAACAATATTTGAGTCAAGAACAAGCATATGAAATAGGCTTCATTTATTTGGAACGAAGCAAATATGTATTCGAATGATTATTTTTTCTTATTAAGTCCGCGTGTGGTGAATGACAGTGCAAATGTTACCAAAACAAGGGCATCATTGCTCAAAGATGTGCCGAATGAATCTAGGCTACCTCTTCGTCAGTCACTGCCCTTTGTCTAAAGAGATGCAGGCCAAACCTATTCGATTGAATTAGGCCTATTAGGAGCTATTTTTATCCAAGGAATTGTAGTTTAGACAATGAATAATGAGGAGACGATTCCAAATCCCTTAATACAGGCTAGACCTAGGCTATTATTTTAGTATTAAGGCGGGCTTTATCATAATTCTTATTCTCCAATAGTTATGGCATTCTATCCCTGTTCCTACGTTCATTTTATGTTTATTTTATTCATTAACATGAAGTCCGAAATACGATACATTTTGGCGAAATTGTAGAGAGTAGCCTAACTGTAGAATGTTAACTTCTAGCAGCTGAAAACCTCAATTTCTTAATAAAATACATACAAATATAAATATAACGTGAGCCCATTGTCGTTGCCATGGCTGCATATTGCGCAGGGCCTTTAGTGAGTGACAGCTCTGCCTTTAACTGACGTCTTCATCACATCAGTCAGCGTGGCCTGAACGTTCCCAGATGTTTCCGGGAAAAGATTCAATTATGTAATCTGTCTCTGTTTACGGCGGTGTGTGTGTGTGTGTGTGTGTCCTCGGGCAGATATAATGTTTACAGGTTGTTAATGTTTTTGTTGATAATGTAAAAAAAAAAAAAAAAGTGCTACACGCTGTAACCTGTCACATTTTCAGGAGAGATTCGTTCGTTTGTCAGCACTTCACATCATTAACACCTGGACCTGCCCACACCTGGGGCACAGACGCCTAATCTATCCAATGAACAAGACACTGTCAGGTAGCGCACGTGAGATAGACCACACAAACACTCGATCCTTCCTAATAATATAAGATAGCCTGCCTCTGTATAAGACAAAGCTTGCCTATGCATTTTTATTTTACCGATATGGGCCTACCCCGTTTACTGAATAATAGCCTAATATGTTTTTTAATAAACATTATTTGTAGGGTACTTTTCATACAAGAACAGCATCTCAAAATGCTTATTTCGCTAATAAAGAAATAAGGCCTACATGCATTACGAGAGCGACCTGATTGGAAATACGGATTCACAGGCCTAATCCTTATTTTTTAAAGCCAGACATTCATAACAAGAATTATAAAATTCTATCTTAATTCAACCTCAAAAATCAACAATCAAATGTTTTTCTGATATGTTTGTCTAGTTCTCTTTTGCTTCCAAACGCAATACGAAAATTGTAAAAAAAAAATAAAAAAAAAAATGTAGTAAAAATTCTCTCAACACCAATAGCCAAAGGTTGCGTTCCGAATCGCATACTCTTTCTTTATTCTATGCTACATACTACATCCGAAGATAAAAATAATCTAGTTAGGATGCAGTAGGCATACTATTGGGACATACTTTACTCTCTTATTTCATCATAACATTGCGCCTTGATCTTGCCTCTTGCTTTTATATCCGTCGCATCCCCGTTTGTTTTCATATGGAGGCTTCGTCGATGTTACGTCACTTCACGTGCGCACTGGATTGTGGGTCAGAATCGCCCAAATAGGATGCACTTTTCAACACTAACAATCTTGGCCGCATGAAGTAGGACATCCGGGTACTTCTAACCATCCTAAATCTGGCCATAAGAATCGGGACATCCTAAATCTTTTTTTTACATACTATAGGCCTATAGTAGAAAGTATGCGATTCGGAACGCAACCTAAGTCTTCACATCACCCATGTAGTGTTTAAACCATAGCATGTGACTGAGACTGACTGAGTGTGTGTGTGTTATGTTATGGTTGAACTGTGCGGGGTTTGTGTGTGTACCTGGCGGGCAGAGGAGGGTCTGCCTTGAAAACAAATCCTAACAACACCAATAGCCCATGTCTCCATATTAGTATTACCATAGTGTTTTAAACCACTGCATGTGACTAAATGAGTGAGTGTGTGTGTGTGTGTGTGTGTGTGTGTGTGTGTGTGTGTGTGTGTGTGTGTGTGTGTGTGTGTGTGTGTGTGGTGTGTGTGTGTGTGTGTGTGTGTGTGTGTGTGTGTGTGTGTGTGTGTGTTGACTGTGCGGGGTTTGTGTGTGTACCTGGCGGGCAGAGGGGGGTCTGCCTTGCCGGCTACGAGCCATGAGGAGCGGTGGTAGGCGTAGCGGTAGCGCTTGTTATCCACCGGGACTATGTCCATCAACACGATGTATTTAGAGTCCTGGTCCACGCCGGAGAACGAGACCCGGATGGTGGGGAACATCCGCCTGGTGGAGAAGGGAACAGGAACAGGGCTTATTGTTATTTTATTTTCTATTTTTAATACTTTAATTTTGGATTTAAAAACATAATAATTAAGGAACACTATCACACAACTGAAAAAAGTGAACGCACAAACAAAAGACAAAATAAATTAACCAACTAACATTGGCGGGCGAACTGGCTTACTGTTATTTTGGGGAGAAAATATATTTGTAGCCTCTAGCCTTTGCAAAACATGCGTAATCTCAACTAGGCCCCTGTCAGTAATTTTTTTTAAATATCTTATTGTTGTGGAAGTTGAAGCCTACATTCAAGTCTTCACTTCCTTTATTTCTACTCCATTTTTTTGTATTATATCATTCAAACATTTTTGTTTCCGTAATATATCTTCAAAACCTTGCATGTAATTACTATGGTGCATGGGGCAATAGCGAAAATATTACATTTTTCAAATATATTTTTTTGGCTTAAAATGTGTCCGATTATTCAAATCCAAAATTACTGCAATTATCAGATCAAATAGCCTAACTATCCTTCATTTTTAACTGTACACTCTCTTATCCCATGGCTACGTTAAAATACTCACACATTAGAAATAGAAACAAACAGCCTCGTTATAGCTTCTATTCCAGGACAAAATCCAATCTATATGTAGCCTATGGCTCTATATGGCCATAACCTAAATCGTTGTCCGTGCTCACTGTCCCTAAAATCATAATTGAAGCCATCAGGTCAGGTGTGTCTCTGTAGCTTTCTGCTCAGTCCGACGCACACGTTGCAGACGGAATTTGAAATCTTCCTTTTGATATTTTAAAACCTCCAAAACTGAAAATGTTTACAAGAGAACACAATCGGTGAAAATGTTAATTCGCAGTAATTTCTCCTGACTATAGGCCTTTATAGCGGCTCTAGACACATTAACAAGACATTAACTTGAATAAATATTAGCACCCACCCATTAATAATCGTATCTAATCACCGTTCATAATGTAGGCTATTATCATTGTTGTTAAATAACCTTGTATGGAAGAGTAGCCAATAGCAACATGGCCATAATAATTTGGCCTATTCAAATGCACTTGACTTAGCCTATATAGAGCTTTTTAGCCGATTTTATCAGCCCCCAAAGCGCTTTACATTTTTTACCACACACACACACACACACACACACACACACACACACACACACACACACACACACACACACACACACACACACACACACACACACACACACACACACACACGTTCACATTCACCAAAGCCAGTGTCCCGTTTATGTAGTTTATAGTTTACCGTCCGGACTTGGTTATGATCATCTCGGTGCCCAGCTCGTGGAACTTGTCCCACAGTTCCTTGGTCTCGAGGCTGCAGGAGATCTTCGCCATCTCCTCGCTCGGGGCCCCCTGGGGCGAGGTGGGGATCAGAGGCTCCGTGCACACTGCCGCCGCGGCCAGGCCAGGCGCGCTCCCGCTGTAATCCGCCGCGTGCCCGTCCAGAGAGACGGACAGGTCGGCCAGAGACGGCTGGTTGCACGAGGAAGACTTCTCCACGAATTGTTCTGATATGGGGAAATAGGGATGACAGACAGAAAAGTAACGTTTACTTTCATTTTATGTTTAGTTATTGTAGCAGCTATAGGTCTCATAAGGAATATACAGTAAAAAGCATTTTGCTGAATGCAAGGCAAGTTTATTTCTATAGCACAATGGAGACACAAGACCATTCAAAGTGCTTTACAGGGGCATGAAATACATCAAAATTAAAATACATCAATAGACTGAAAAGTAACGTTCACTTTCATTTCATTTGCAGTTATTGTAGCAGCTAGGACTATGTGGCACAAGGAATACAACATCATATAGTGAAGCCTGCATGTGTATCTGCAATCTAACGAAATAGTCTATTGTCTAATACATGTTTATATATATTTTGTTAACATTATAAGGCTATTGCAAGGTTATCGACAATCGTGAGGATTTTTTTAATTTTATTTTTTAGTTATTTGTGGCAGCTATAGGTGCCATGAGGAATATACAGTAAAATACATTTAGCTGAAGCCTGCGGTCAGTTTACAATCTAACGAAAGTGCCTATGTGGTCTAATGCATGTGTATTTATTTTTGTTGTTACCATTATAGCTTTATATTGCAAGGTTATCCACAATATTCTACGCGTAAGTAAGTCTTTAGGGTAAAGGAAAATTAAAGGGAATACTATTTTGGCTGTTGTATTTTAAAAGTATTAGACATGTACAATTGAGGGGAAATGATCCTGTTATAGTTACAACTTAACTATGAACAAACTGAAATAATAACATCAATCGATAACTGAATAATTATATTTCTTCCTTTTTTGTCATAGCCGACAAGTTCAATTTGGCGCAGAGAGCCATGTTGAGTGTATTTCTCTTTGCAAAAGTAAAAAGCTTCTAAAGACGCGAGCTGTACTGTTTCTCACGAGACATTGAATAACATACAACTCAGAGATGGATTAGTGCCCTGCTCCAAAACCCAGTGAAGTGAAGTGTGGCCATTAATTTGATGAAATATTTAGTCAGTGTGTCAACCAAGCAATACATTATAATAATAGCTTACAAAAGGCCCAATAACATAATTTAAACGTGACCTATAATATTAGATAATCGCATGCTTTTACATACATATAATCGTCTATTTAATTATTATTTATTTATTTAAATTTTTTGAATAGTTATTTACCTATTTGTTTTCTGGAATCATAAAGTATTGATCGTACGCGTTTTTACTTCTGTGGCATCAGATCGTTTTTTTTTTTTTTTTTTGCGTATTTTCTTGTCTCTTCAAAATGCTATTAGGCTACAGTAGATTGTATGCAGAATATTTAGTATTCAAGTTGTTGCCTATCTGTTTTGCCTCTCTGCTGCTACAGGGGCCCTGTCGCCTCACGGGGACCTCAGCCTTCACCTCACTTAAATCCTCCGTTGTATCTCTGAGGATTTAAACGTAAATACACGTCACCAGCTGTAACTTTACGCACTATAGAATCACCATAGAATAAAACTCGACCTAAGTTTTCTATTCTAATGTCCTTTTTCATTTCTTACCGAGGGGCTTGATGGTGTTAAATGTAGGATTTAAGCGTAACTACACATCACCAGCTGTAATGACACATTGGCTACTAAATCACAATAATTTAACTAGACCTAAAGATTTTTATTCGAATGTCCTACTTTATTCCTTACCGAGGGGCTTGATGGTGTTCTCCTCCGCCTCCTTGTCCTTACTGGGCTTCCCGCTGGACATCAGAGCGGCTATGGAGAAAGCATTCGCCCGGGATGAGAGCTGCGGTTTCGGGGATGACGTGTACTCCATGTCGGTGGGTTTACGGTTCAAAATATTCCCCTTGAAATAATAATATAATGATACAAAAAAAAAAAACTCCAGAATCGGTCAATCAAGTCCGGTTGTTTCTTTCTTTTTCTTCCCAAGACGAGGCTAGAAAAACGGGCAAGAGAAATACGCACAAGCTTGGTCTCCGCGAGTTCTCTCTTTGCCCACAACCGTCTCGCTCAAAACGGGGAAAAATACACACCACTCTTGAGACACTTGTCACTGCCGAGGTGTGAGTCGAGTCGGATGCATGTTGAAGGAAAAGCAGTAACGCCTGTATGAACTGACTCCACTGACTTGTGCCAGTTGTTTAGGGGCCGGCTGCTCTTTGGAAAGCTTGTGTCGGACTCGCCCTCCCCTTATAATCACAGGCGGCCCTCCAATCGCTGCCCTGGTGTCCACGTCACACTCCCCACTGTCCCGCACGAGCTCTGATACCAAGCAGCCAATTAAAAAACCCGGAGAGTGAGTGGTTGAAGAGGAATAATATGAGAGAATGTGTTTTATGTCTTCATACTTTGTGTGTGTATATACAGGGGGTGATGACAGTATAGGGAAATGGCTTACACGTGCTTAGAAGAATGTTCTGCGCATGCTAAGTATGAAAGAAGGAAATAAAAATATATATTTGTATCTGACGGACCCCCTGGAAGGCCCCCTGGACCACATGTTGGGAATCCCAAACCCAGATTGTCAACGGCTAAAGAGACGTTTTCCCAACATGGTGCTATTTGATAATGAATGGTTGCATTGAAATTATGTTGACAGCTTCACACACACACACACACACACACACACACACACACACACACACACACACACACACACACACACACACACACACACACACACACAGACACACTCATATTAACACATTTTTCGAAAGTATAGACACATTTTGAATAACATAAAAACTATAATTCCCACCCTGTCACTGTCATCTTATCATATGGAAGAAATTCGGAGTAAAGATTTTGTTTACGACTTGAAACACGTGAGTCAAATCAGCTGATGGTCTGGACATTATTGATTTCTAATCAAACACACTGTCCTAAAATATCAAACAGTGATACTGGCATTGTTTGGAACTTGTATATATGTTCATTGCAGTGTCATTTCATTATAATACAAAACCTACATATACATAAATATGGAATATATAGTACGTTTAAGTGTAGCTTGAACTATTCCAAATGTTTAAAATTATGTAAACAAAACAAAACAAAAAAAAAAAAAAATCCACATGGTGAATCTTGCTGCTGTAGCTTCCAGTGTTTTACATTGTAGCGGCATTTTACACTGACTTACACTTTTTCCCTAAAAACACATTTAAAGGCCTACTTCACCGGTTTGAATATGAAGGTGTATTGAATTCTGAGATCCTATGTAGTATAAATGTGCTAAAAAAATTGAAATTGGTTCATCCTAGCCTGAGAAAAGGCAGGAAGAGTGTTTTTTTTAACCCTATATTTCTCTTTCTCGTGACATCACAGAAAGAGAAATATAGGGTTAAAAAAAACGTACTTTGCAAATATTACTGTGATGTCACAGTAAAAGACATCACAGTAATATTTACAAAGTACGTTTTTTTTTTAACCCTATATTTCTCTTTCTGTGATGTCACGAGAAAGAGAAGTATAGGGTTAAAAAAACACTCTTTCTGCCTTTTCTCAGGCTAGGATGAACCGATTTCAATTTTTTTAGCACATTTATACTACATAGGATCTCAGAATTCAATACACCTTCATATTCAAACCGGTGAAGTAGGCCTTTAAGGTTCCAGAATCTTGGTTAAGAGCTGTTGAAAATGTTTTTAAATAATGCATCATTTCTCATTAAAGAACAGCTGTAAAGCCCAGTTCAGACCAAAGATTCGCCTTGCAACTGCTTGCAACTGCAACTCCTTGCGACGAGACCGCCGAAACGTTCTAAAACTGGACCTTGCGATTTGACATGTTAAATCTTCTGCGACGCCTTGCAACGGCTTGCAACGCGCTGCGACGAGCAGTTCACACTGCTGCGATTTTCCCCCTGCGACGTTCTAAAACTGTCTCGTCGCAAGCATTTGCAAGGTGAATCTTTGGTCTGAACTGGGCTTAAAGCAAACAAAGAATCCTGCACACTGTCCCTCACTTTATTAAAAATCAGAATCATCTTTATTGGTAATATATTTGTGCCCCTGCTGTATAACAGGCTTTTGACTGTATTTTAAAGTTGCTATCAGTTTACTTGCACACAGACAAATGTACAGAAATATATAAATAGACGTACAGCAAAAACAGGGACAACAAAGCTATACAAAGATATGCAAAACATAAAAATACAACTATATGGTACATGCATGTCGAAATAAATGAATTAGTACATATTTATTAAAACATAACAATGACCAACAACATAGGCTAATACATGAATGTTAATTTGATTCCTAACAGATAAAAATTTCCTCTTTATTTTGCCTTATTAAATTATAGTTTAAAGCTGTAAGAATACAACAAGTAAACAGCACACTGGGTTTGCATTCATTATGCAATGTGAAGTGTTAGATCCCTTAGTAACTGTGAGAAATGCCTTAACAACTTACAACACACACACACACACACACACACACACACACACACACACACACACACACACACACACACACACACACACACACACACACACACACACCTTATTGAGTGCAAGAGCAGCAGACTTGGGTTAATCTGTTCTGTGACACACACCAGTGAGCCCCTAATCTTTCTCTCTCTCACACACACACACACACACACACACACACACACACACACACACACACACACACACACACACACACACACACACACACACACACACACACACACACACACACACACACACACACAGCTCTCATGTGACAACAGGAAATGCACATTATGTTTTCCTGAAGCCTAGTATTAATTGCCAGAAGCTGAATGGGTTGTAATGGTGACAGCAGACCTCATACTACATCCATACTGTAGATTTTCCCAGGGCCATGCTTCCCTTCCTTCCCCCTAGCGTCTTATTACTGTCTCTAGTCGCTCAATCAATTTAATATCAGAGAAGAAAAGCTTTCAAGACTGATTGAAGATGTCTTTTTTTATTCTTACAGTATTTCCGTTGCTTTTAACTTGATAGGAACTGAGTAGTCCGGTCTAGACGTCACCTAAGATAAAGTCTTTATCTAGACAAAGTGTTTTTTCTCCTTCCTTTACAGTTACACACAGCTGATATGTTCTGTGTGTTTGTGTGTGTGTGTGTGTGTGTGTGTGTGTGTGTGTGTGTGTGTGTGTGTGTGTGTGTGTGTGTGTGTGTGTGTGTGTGTGTGCGTGCGTGCATGTGTGTGTGTTTGGCAGGGCTAGACTCATGCTGTCTGAGGGGGGCAAAAAAAACAAAAAAAAAACAGTTTCATATGGTTACCCGCACACTACATACAGTTTATTACTTTGCTGAAGACTCACTTTTGCTTTTAACACAAGTTGAGACTTCTTGCTTTTTTCCCTCATGTATCTTATATGTTGTTTTGTATTGTATCTTGTCCAGCACTTTGGTCAACTGATGCTGTTTTTAAATGTGCTCTAGAAATAATTTTGACTTTGACTTTGACTACATGACCATATCTCATGTATTTTTTAAGAAAAACAATGTACAAATAGCATTCCTTGCACTGATGGTCTCCTTCGCTGTTACATGTCATTTATGATCATCAGAGGAAAAATTAGACCGTTTCAGAAATATTTAAAAGTTCCTTGTAGCACCTTTACGCTTTCTCCACTGGAAGGGGATCTTAGGGGTGACTTTATCATGGTTTATCTACAGTTCATTCAAGCGGACAAGTAGCAGTTTCCGAGGGGCACCTGAAGGCATCATGTTTCCAAAATGCTGACTTCATTTTTTTCTACGGCGCATGTGTGTGTGTGTGTGTGTGTGTGTTTGTGTGAGAGTGTGTGTGTTTGTGTGTGTGTGAAAGTGTGTGTGGAGAACAGGATCACCTCTCATCCTCAATGTCACTCTTTTCTCTCTCTTTCTCTCACTCTCTCCCTCCCTCCATCCCTCCCACTCTCTCTCCCCCTCTCTGTCTCCCCCCTCTCTCTCTCTCTCTCTCTGTCTCCATTTCCATCTCCCCCTCTCTCTCTCTTCCTCTCTCTCTCCCCGCTCCCTCTCTCCACCCCTCTCTCTCTCTCCCTCTCTCTCTTCTCCCTCCCTCCCTTCCCCCTCTCTGTCCCTCCTTCTCCCTCTCCCCCCCCCTCTCTCTCTCTCTCTCCCCCCTTCCTCCCTCCCTCTGACATAAACACACAGAGCCAGAGACCGGGCCTTTGGAGCAGCTAAACCTATTAGGCGACTCCTGAATGCAAATCCTGCTGCTGCAGATATTTAATAAGAGACCTGCGCTGGCCAAACTCGATTACCTTGCAATTGCCAGTTGGATAATGTGCTAAAAGCTTTGCCCACTTTAAGGCGTTGCTCCTTTAGCCCAATATTATTCACACTTTGCTGGGCCGGCCGACGCAGTCTTAAAGGGACACAGCCGGCCGTAGGGAGAGAGGGAACAGATGGTGGGTAGTGTTGGAGCCTTTCTTTTCACTGATGAATTCAGGACGAGTCACTGATAAAATAGGCAAACGAAAAGGAGACAGAGATGAAGATTTATTGATGGTTCACACACAGCCAGCTGACTCCTGACAACAGGGGTGAGATTGAGAAAAGTTGGTTTGCAGAAATAGGTTTGAGGGTTAGAGGGTATTTATTGTAGTTTTTTGTGATACTTGCACAAAAAAAAAATAATTAAAAATTGTTCGGACACATAGAGCAGCATTAAGATCTTGGCATCAGAATCAAATGAGTATCAACCAGACAAAGTATCCAAAAAGTAAATCAATAAATAATAAAGTGCCAGAGTAAGCAATGGGGATGAAAACCACATTTAACAATCTGGGGTCAATTTTCATCTTGGTAAAAAAAAAAATTTGAGACTTCATGTATAGATATATATATTTTTTTTAAGATTTCCTTTTGGGCATTTTCAAGCTTTATTAGATAGAAAGGGTTGAAATGGGGAGACAGAGAGAGAGAGAGAGAGAGAGAGAGAGAGAGAGAGGGGGATGACCTACAGTAAAGGTCCACGGGTCGTACTTGAACCCGCGACCACTGCAACGAAGGCCGGAGCCAATATGGTACGCGCTCTATCCACTACACCACCGGAGCGCCACGTGTATTTATTTTTGACAAAAGACACGAGAAAAAATGCATCAATCCTTGGACTTGAAATGAACCAATATTTATTGATACTTAAGCTCACAACTTTAATACATTTTATTTATGATTCATATTTTTATTAGAGTTTTCAACATCTATTTTGCGCAAACATACACAAAATAAACAAGACACTAAAACAAATCAATGTCACGTATAGCAGTGGCCAATGAGATACAGGAACAGGCTATACAAGAAGCAAAGGAAGAAACATACATACAAGTTAGGTTTTATTAAGAAAACCGTAATAAAAAAAATGTATTTCAGAAGTTGAAGGTGTTAACAAACATTTTCACCATTTAGACACATAAGAAAATATTGAAAGAACAAACATCTTAAACAATATGTTTCATTAGTGTTGACTTTGAGTAAATCATCGGCCATCTTTCAACAGTTGTTTTTCAGCTTGACTCTACAAGATGATGGTACAGACAAGTGATGTAATGTTACTGTCAATAAAACATGCAGTGTGTTCACCAACAGATTCACAATGTGTCATATTTAATAATAATATTAATATGCTCAAATTTCCACAAATTATATATATATTTTATTTTTAATTTTTATGCTTTATTGACAGTGTAGAGACAGAGTTGAAATGGGGCAGAGAGGGGAGTGACATGCAGAGAACGACCGCGGGCTGGAATCGAACCCGGGTCCGCTGCTGGCCGAGGCCCATGGGGGGGGGGGGGGGACGCCCTACTAACTGAGCTAAAGGCGCCCCTACAAATTATATTTTTGTGTGAGTGACAGAAACCTAATTTATTTTAATTTTTTTAAGTGTTTTTTAATCATTGAAAATTGGAAACTGAATCTACTTCGTTACTGTTTGCACATCCTTTTTCTTATAACATTTTTTACAAAAACATTTTATATATTTCTTTAAACTACATTTCTATGTTATATATTCTATATTCTATATCTACATTTCTATATTCTATATTCTATATCTATATTATATATTCTATATTCTATATCTACATTTCTATATTCTATATCTATATTCTATATTCTATATTCTATATCTACATTTCTATATTCTATATTCTATATTCTATATCTATATTATATATTCTATATCTACATTTCTATATTCTATATTCTATATCTATATTATATATTCTATATTCTATATCTACATTTCTATATTCTATATTCTATATCTATATTCTATATTCTATATCTATGTTATATATTCTATATTCTATATCTACATTTCTATATTATATATTCTATATTCTATATCTACATTTCTATATTATATGTCAGATTCTTTGCTTTGCTTCTTGTGCCCGTTATGCACCAAAATACATGAAAGCTACTTTGCCACTGTCTTGGTTCTGATATCTATTTTCAACCTGAGCGGATTAAGCGACTTGTTCCAACAGACATGTATTCTGCAGTGTGTGTGTGTGTGTGTGTGTGTGTGTGTGTGTGTGTGTGTGTGTGTGTGTGTGTGTGTGTGTGTGTGTGTGAGAGAGAGTCTGTGTGTGTTTGTTTATGGGTCTGTGTGAGTGTTTTGTGTATGAGTGTGTTGCCCATCATCAGTATTTCTCAGCAGTAGGAGCTAACAGGATATGCTACGGCTCACCACACACACACACACACACACACACACACACACACACACACACACACACACACACACACACACACACACACACAGAAAGCTACAGCACTCAGGGATATGACCAAGAAACCATCTCAACAATTATTCCTCCGGGATAAATGGCCGCAGCGTGAAAAGGTCAGCAGCAAACAGACAGCCAATTCCCCTCAGAGTGGAAACTGAGGAAAAATAATCGCCCTGTGATTGAATTTGAAATCCCGGGACGTGTTTCAGCCACAGTAATGAAATGGCTGTTTGAAGTGACCCGGCCCCCTCTTTCACCTCAACCGGCGCAGGCAAGCGGGGGCGACTATTTGCCTACTACAGGAAACACATTTAATATATGTGCATAGCTTTGTTCTTGTCAATGTAAATCCCCATTATCACAGATACTTCTGCATATTACATGGCCGGCATTTCACCTACAGGGCTGCTGGAGCCAGAAAGAGAGAGGGGGGAAAAGGGATGTGTGAAGACAGTTATAGGATATAATCTCAGTTTTGATGCCACTTTTTAAAATTAGTTTTTCTCAACACCAGTGCTTGTGTTTTTAATAGTGACGTTTGCATGTCATTGTAGGATACACTACCGAAAACCCCTCTATTCTAATGTTTCAAAATCTCACTTGACTTTTCCTCTAGCGGGACTGAAAAGTTGACATCGGTGATTTTTTTAAGAGAGCTTCTCAACAACTTTTAGATTAATTTAATTGGCTCATTATTATAAGGTTTGTGAAATAATGGCTTGTGGCAAGTGTTGTTAGCAAGCCACATGGCGGCATCCAGTGGTGAGATTCCAGATTGCAACGCTCCCTCGCTAACCCCTCCCTTTCAGAAAAATGTACAGATGCTACGGTGGCCTTCAAAGACAAGAAGTACTGTAAGTATAAAGTGTCAAATGTAGCAAACAATGGAAATACTCAAATAAAGTACCAAGTACCTCAAAATAGCCTAGACTTGACTTTGACTTTTTCCCAAAGATTAGACGTTGTGAAATTACTAAGTAGAAAAGTGTGTTCTGTGTGAGCTGAGCAGCCATACGTCACCAGCCAAATTTAGAACACCAGATTTAGTCTTTGTAGAGAAAGATTAGTTTTCTCTAATGTGACGTTCGTAGTGTGGACTCAACCTTAAAGGCCTACTTCACCGGTTGGAATATAAAGGTGTATTGAACTCAGAGATCCTATTTAGTATAAATGTGCAAAAAAAAAAATTAAATCGGTTCATCTTAGCCTGAGAAAAGGCAGAAAGAGTGTTTTATGGTTTCACTCTCTAACCCTACAGTTTCCTTCTTGTGACATCACAGTAAGGGTTAGGATTAACAGGACAGCTGGGCCAAGGGAAGACTGAGGGAAGACTGAGGGAAGAAAAACCTTATTCATTATATTATAATAGTTATTTTACAATGATAGAACGCTGGTTCCGTATGGGTGAAGTATTCCTTTAAATATGCTGCTTATGGAGCACTTTATGCAGGCACTTTATATCTTGGCACTTTTATTTTTAAGCACTTTATGACTCCTCAGGCTTGTGTACATGCTGTTGTGTTTTGTGTCCATTGTTATCCTGTATTGTCGTGTGTTTTTAGCCGCTACCTCCTTTTGCTGTGAACAAATGTTCGCCCTCTTGGGACAGTAATAAAAAACCTTGAACCTAAATATGCCTCAAAGCAAAAATCAGAGTGTGAAGTACTGATGGGTTCAACTTTACGTCTTAGTATCTGTTGCTTTGTAACTACATATTTGTTTTAGATTTCTTTATTTAGACCTGCAGTGTGTAGAATTTTGGGTTTTATTTTGGGTTTTATTTCCTAGCAGATTTTGTAGAAAGTAATTATAATATCCATAAGTGAATTTAATTTAGTGCATAATAGCTGACAAAAAGTTTTGAATATTTATTTTTTCTTATAGAAAGGGTCTCATATATGTCCATATTTCTGCATATTTTGGACCAAGGCCTAGTGCCGCCATCTTGAAAGTGTCATAGTTGGAATGTCATCAGGTGCATTGTTTAAAATGTAGAATTGTTCTTGTCCTTGAAGGCCACTGTAGCTTCTGTTATTATTCAAAAGGGTTGGGGTTATCCAGGGAGCGTTGCATTCTAGAACTGTTCTAGAACTTTCTTGATGATGTCATATTACACACTGCACCTTTAATGGGAGCTATAGCAGCCAAACAATAAGTAAATAAACTAGAAATAGGAGTAGACATTGCAGTGTTTTTTTGCGATCATAACCCGTCACATAACACAGCTTTGATCTGAAGCATTTCTTCACCAACATGGACTCTCATTCACCTGCTGTTGACTGCAGTGAATTAGCCCTACTCACACACACACACACACACACACCACACACACACATACACACACACACCCTCTCTCTCACACACACATTCTCACACACACACACACACTCTCTGACACACACACACACACACACACACAATCCCCCCACCCCCGTCAGAAGCCGAGGCATGCAGTGGCCGGTCTGTTGCCTCCGTTCATATGACTAATTAGGCCAGCTTCACACTGCGCCGTTCCTTTTGAAGCTGAGCCCTGGTGCTAATTGCTGAGTCAGTGCCGGGCCACAGTCAAGTTAAGTTCAAATGCAGGACTCATGTCTCAACCCCATTCCACCCCCGACGCACGCACACACACACACACACACACACACACACACACACACACACACAAACACATACACACACACACACACACACATACACACACACACACACACCCCTCCCCTCTTTCAGACCGCACCGTCCAACTCAACTTATCTCCCCAACTAGGAACTTTAACCAACAGCTTTGTGAGAAAGATAAATGCTTTACAGAGCAGTTGAGGAGGGACATTTTGATCATGTCTGATAAAGTCCAGTCTGAAACTGGACTTTTCTGGATTGTGTTTCATCTCTCATTGTTAAGCTTAAGTAAGTAAGTAAGCTTTTATTTATAGAGCGCCCTTCACAGACCAGGGTCACAAGGCACTTTACAAATCTTAACACATTTTATACACACACTCAAACACCCATGCAAGGCTCTTTCTGAACCATCGGGAGCAATTTGGGGTTCAGTGTCTTGCCCAGGGACACTTGGACATGTGGCGGGTAGGCGGGGAATCGAACCTCCGACCATGCACTCCAGAGGTGATCTCCCTACCCACTTCGCCACTGCCGCCCCAGCTGAGGAAACCAACACAGCACTTTGCGTTGTTTCAATATAAATACAGAGCTTACCATGAGTAAACACGTTTAAACTCTTCCATTGTATGTTGTCTTGATAAGTGACACTGACTATTTATTTGGCATTTCTGTATTTTAAATAATTATATCCAGAGTTTCTTGTTTGCCATTAATATTTAAAAAAAAAATTAAAATCATTTTTTGGCATTTTCAAGCTTTATTAGACTGTACAGAGTTGAAATGGGGAGACAGACAGAGAGAGAGAGAGAGGGGGTGACCTGCAGTAAAGGTCCACGGGTCGTATTTGAAACCCGCAACCACTGCAAACGAAGACCGGAGCCAATATGGTACGCGCTCTATCCACTACGCCGCCGGAGCGCCCCTTGTTTGCCATTATTAAAGACAGTCCAACACACAGCTGCAGGGTCAAGTCTGAGACGTCTGGATTAAAGAGCAGGTTTGCATAGCCCCCCCCCCCCCCCACACACACACACATACCCTCCCCCCCCCCCTCTCTCTCTCTCTTTCCCCCTTAAACTCTGTTTTGCCCAAACCGAATGGGATTACATCGCGCCCTGCTGAAGTATCGGTCAGGCCAGAGGAGAGAGTGGGGGCGAGGATGTGATGGATCAGGGCACTGATGAGCCACAAACACTCCGATACCGAGGGAGGGGAGTGTGTGTGTGTGTGTGTGGGGGGGGGGGTAAAAAGACACATCGCTGTTTAAATCCAAGAGACGAGACCATCTTGTGACTGCAACCACTGACTCGTTTCTGTGGTGTGGTATTTACCTGACCAAAGATGGATATTAATTTCTCCTTTTGCTGAACTGTACATTACTATGTACACATTGCAAATTATAAATTTGAGAATCATCTTGGAAAAAATAAATAAAATAAAATCAGATTTATTTGTTTAGCCCAATATCACAAATACATTTGCCTCAGTGGGCTTCACATTCCATACAGTATGACACCCTCTGCCCTTAGAGCCTTAGCTCGGCTGAGAAAAAACTTCCAGTAAAAAAACCCTTTAAATAAAGTATATGTATAACAAAATTAAACCATCATTCTTATGCGATTTGGGTGGTGTCGTGGGTTCAGTATTCCTTGGTCTTAGGGAAGAGTTTGAAAATGTCAAACGCAAAGATCGCCTTGCTAACTAATCAACAAATGTATTTATCCGATGGTGCAATGTGAATGTTGATAGTTAGCCTGCTTTCGGTGTATGAATGTGTGTGTGAATGGTAACGTGTAAATGGGAACAGGTCTCCCTTGAAAATAGTCTCCAGTCTAAAAAAAAATGTCTGGAATCATATTTAGCAAATCAGTCTCAGTCAGTTACCATGAATAATCAAACATCCAAGTTGTTGCAGTTACCTACTGGCGTCCCACAAGGATGTATTCTTGGTCCACTCCTGTTCAGTTTATGTATTAACGATTCCATCTGTTTGTCCTAAAGTTTGAATCATACTTTACGCAGATGATACTGTTTTATTTGTACGTTAAAGATCCAAAGTAGGGGGGCGCCCTTAGCTCAGTTGGTAGGGCGTCCCCCCCCATGGGCCTCGGCCAGCAGCGGACCCGGGTTTCAACTCTGTCTCTACACTATTAATAAAGCTTAAAAATGCCAAAAAAAAAAGAATCCAAAGTAGATAAGCTCATTAAATCAATGGCTCAGGTTACAACATGGCTACTTGTTATTCTGCTAAACCATTAGACAGATTAGCATAAATATAGAAAAATTATTCTAGTACCAAAGACAGGTGACTACAGATGACTAGCCTTTTGGCTCTATCTTGTTTTTTTAACCCATTATCATGTGCTTTATTAAGTTGCACTGTCCCCTTCTTAATGGTGAAGTAAGCGGTTTATTTATGTTAATATAAGTGCTAAATCGCTCTTTAGTCTACAGTGATCACTTACATAATGTGCGCGTTTCATAAAGCTGATCTCTCAGTCAGCTGCTTTGCATGTAATCGGCAAACACACTTATTGGAGTATCCCGAAAATTTTATCCAATCAAAAGAGAGAACGCTACAAACCGACACTCGTCTCACTCATATATAGTATATACACTCTATGGTCTCACTGCCGGTGCACGCCAGAGCAACAGATGGGTGAATGTTTATGCGCCTACAATGGCGGAGCAGGTAAATATCCTTCCCAATGTCTGTTTTGATGGTTTTTATCATGTTTTATCACACTTATGGATCTGAGATGATGCTAGATAACTTGCTGCTCGAAGACCGCAGTGCATTAATGTGATGACGTAGGGACGAGCGAGGGGACTGCTAGCTGCAGTAACTGACAGGAAGTTAGCTAAAAGAAGCATTCCGCTTACAGCACCTTTCAATAAACATAATTGAATTGAATACATTGCGATACATCTGTTTGCAACATTGAACATCAATGTCCTTATATAGCAATAGTGTTATGGTGACGACAGGCAAGCAGGACCCAAATGCAGAAAGTTTCAAGTGAGGGTAATTTATTGTCCAAAAAAACACAAAAACTCCAGAGGCAAGGCACATGGAACATACAGGGACAGACTCACCAACAGGTACAATGCTCGGACAGGGAACACAGAAACACTGGGAGTTATATACACACACACACACAAGACAGGGTAGACAACGTGGGACAGGTGAAACACATTAGGGAAGGGAGCAGTAATCAAACAAGAGGGAAGCTTGACAGGACATGGGGAGGAACAAGACAGACGTACCAAAATAAAACAGGAAACCCGGGTAGCACCAAAACAAGACAAGACAAAGACAGACCATGACAAATAGGGGGTTTTGAGTTGTGGACACAGGAGAAGCTGATAAGTCAGACACACCATGATAGGCTTTAGGAATAAAACCTTAGAGTCAACCTGGCTACTCTCATATAGTCTTTATTCTAGTGCAATTCTTTTTATATTCTTTTTAAACACACCGTTTGTCTCTCGGAGCCTGGAATCGTTGTGTGTCCGTCCTCTCCGCCCCTCAGCCGGCCGTCTGTCTCTACACGACTATGGGACATTCAGCTGGTCAAACAAGTGTTAGATCTTTAAATGGGAATGTTTGACTCCTCACCGCTGCTGAATAATTGAGCAGCTCTGTGGTTAAGGCGGATTAATGCACATCTACAGGGTCTCGGCGGAGCGCGACAGACACTGACAGGCAGCTCAAAAAGGGCAACAACACGCTTACACTGCGACACCCAAACCCTTTTTGCAGCATAGCACCGACAACCAGAAAAGATTTTAGCGGCACACGGAGGGGGTTGGTGCTAAAAGCCAACAGTGGGATACACACTCCACCCCGTGCCTCGGCTGCCTTGTACAGCTCTTTAAGAAGGAGGAGCGCTGTAATTGCGTTGTGATTCTGCAGACCAAATCGACCCATTTGAACCCCCACCCCATCACCCCACCCACCCACCACCGCCTCTGGGAGACGGTTTTCTGAGATGTGCCAAGAGTCACATCTCTAAATATGGCCAGAAAGACGGGTGGTTGGGTGTGCGTGTGTGTGCGTGTGTGTGCGTGTGGGGTGTGTGTGTGTGTGTGTGTGTGTGTGTGTGTGTGTGTGTGTGTGTGTGTGTCCTCTGTTAGACTGTGGACTTCACCTTAATGTCCTTCTATTAGTTTGACCTCAACTGCAGAACTCCACACTTTAGCTCCACAGATTTTCACCTTGGCAACGAGCGAGAAGGAGACCGATTAACAGGAACCTTCACACTGAAGGCTGCAAAGTCAAAGTACAAAGGCAAGGTCATTGAACAAATTCGGCTGGAGAAAAGTTGGAGAAAGGATTTATTTTAATTTTGTGAGCACGTTCTTTAAACCTTCGAAGGTAATTGACCATAGAGATTTAAAATAAAATGGCATCTTCTTTGCCTTGTTTATGACAGTCTTTGAATGGTAAAATGCGTTACATGCACAACATTTACTATTCAAGGTATTATGGCGTATCATCTCTAGCAGTATGTCTTACCACGATAAGTCACGTCCTCCATAAGTCGTATTTAGTTGACTTGTTTTAATGTCTTCTGTCTGTTGTGGTGGAAAGTAGCAGATATAATTTACTCAAGTAAAGGACTTAGTTGAATAGTAGATTGATTAAGTCA
>CM049401.1:32010071-32017571 GCA_026929865.2 Hyperoplus lanceolatus | reverse complement strand
CCCTTAAAACATTTTAAAAATTGGGCCCAAAGTGTAAATATTTTGTGTGGCCACCATTATTTTCCAGCACTGCCTTACCCCTCTTGGGCATGGAGTTCACTAGAGCTTCACAGGTTGCAACTGGAACCCTCTTCCACCCATTTATGACTGCATCACAGAGCTGGTGGATATTAAAGACCTTGCGCTCCTCCACCTTCCGTTTTAAGAAGCCCCAAAGATGCTCAATAGGGTTTAGGTCTGGAGACATGCTTGGCCAGGCCATAACCTTTACCCTCAGCTTTTTTAGCAAGCCACTGGTCGTCTTGGAGGTGTGTTTGGGGTCGTTATCATGTTGCAATACCACCCTGCGGCCCAGTTTACGAAGGTTGAGTGCACATGGTCAGCGTCGTACACAGAGGTTGGCTTTGGAAAATAGACGTATGAGTGCTGCCAGCATTGCTGAAGGGCTTGAAGGGGTGGGGGGTCAACCTGTCAGTGCTCAGACCATACGCCGCACTCTGCATCATACTGGTCTGCATGGCTGTCAAACCAGAAGGAAGCCTATTCTAAAGATGATGCACAAGAAACCCCACAAAAAGTTTGCTGAAGACAAACAGACTACGGACATGGATTACTGCAACCATGTCCTGTGGTCTGATGAGACCAAAATACATGTATTTGGTTCAGATGGTGTTAAGAGTGTGGAGCGGCAACCAGGTGAGGAGTACAAAGACAAGTGTGTCTTGCCTAGAGTCAAGCATGGCGGTTGGAGTGTCATGGTCTGGGGCTGCATGAGTGCTGCCAGCACTGGGGATCTACAGTTCATTGAATTCTAACATGTACTGTGACATACTGAAGCAGAGCATGATCCCCTCCCTTCATAAACTGGGCCGCAGGGCAGTACTGCAACATGATAACGACCCCAAACACCCCTCCGAACGACCACTGGCTTGCTAAAGAAGCTGAGGGTAAAGGTTATGGACTGGCCAAGCATGTCTCCAGTCTTAAACCCAATTGAGCATCTTTGGGGCATCCTAAAACGGGAGATGGAGGAGCGCAAGGACTCTAATATCCACCAGCTCCTTGATGTCGTCATGAATGGGTAGAAGAGGGTTCCAGTTGCAACCTGTGAAGCTCTAGTGAACTACATGCCCAAGAGGGTTAAGGTAGTGCTGGAAAATAATGATGGCAAAACAAAATATTGACACTTTGGGCCCAATTTGGACATTTTTTCTTAGGGGTGTACTCACTTTTGTTGCCAGCAGTTTAGACATTAATGGCTGTGTGTCGAGTTATTTTGAGGGGACAGTAAATTTACACTGTTATACAAGCTGTACACTGACTACTTTACATTGTATCAAAGTGTCATTTATTCAGTGTTGTCCCATGGAAAGATATAATGAAATATTTGAAGAAATGTTAGGGGTGTACTCACTTTTGTGAGATACTGTATGTCCATATTTCTGCATATTTTGGACCAAGGCCTAGTGCCGCCATCTTGAAAGTGTCATAGTTGGAATGTCATCAGGTGCATTGTTTAAAATTTAGAATTATTTTTGTCCTTGAAGGCCACTGTAGCTTCTGTTATTATTCAAAAGGGTTGGGGTTACCCAGGGAGCGTTGCATTCTAGAACTTTGTAGAACTTTCTTGATGATGTCGTATTACACACTGCACCTTTAATAGTCAGCAGCTCAGTCTGGCGTTGGTCTCAGTCTCGGCTCCTCTGCTTGTCTTATCTGAGACACTGTGAGTGGTGTGTAAAGCTAACAGTGACGGCCCGCTGTCCACTCACCCCTTTCCCAGGGAGGGGGGGGGGGGGGGGTGTGTGTGTGTGTGTGTGTGTGTGTGTGTGTGTGTGTGTATGACTGTGAGAGTGAAAGTGTCCGAGCATTTCAATAACTGAACTTAGAGAAATATCGAGACAGATTCAAACTTCCGGGATCGTTATAACTCGTAAGCAAAAAGTTATCCCAACACAATAGATACATCTGTGCTATCTTCTTAAGCCAGAAGAATGGGCTACAATCTCATATATAAGACGTCCTCTAAGCTCCACTGAAAACATTGCTCTCTATGTGCAGCGGGCTGTGAGACGAGAGCACACGGGCCGTCTACAAAGGGAAACACCCAAGAGAAAAAATATTCAATAACTTCACAATTATGCAGTTGTTAGTCGAGCTTGGAGGAGTCTTTTTTTGGTACAAATAGGTTATAGCAAAGATGCATCATTTGTATTTCAAAAACGTTTTGCTTCAGAGTTATTCATCCTGGAAGTTCCAATCAGTCGAAACCTTTCCAACTTCCAACCGCAGTTTTGAACTGTTGAGTGTGTGTGTGTGTGTGTGTGTGTGTGTGTGTGTGTGTGTGTGTGTGTGTGTGTGTCTATCTGTCTGTCTGTCTGTGTGTGTGTGTGTGTGTGTGTGTGTGTGTGTGTGTGTGTGTGTGTGTGTGTGTGTGTGTGTGTGTGTGTGTGTGTGTGTGTGCAGGCTGGAGAGTGATGCATGGCGCTCAGGTCCATACTGGGATAACTGGGATGGTGTTGACAGTGCTTTGCTCTCTCCATATTTGTACATGGTTAGTGTGTCAAGATGTAGCCAAGGAGCTGTGAGATAAAGAGGGACGTCTGGATGGTGTGTGTGTGTGTGTGTGTGTGTTTTTCTATGTGTGTCTCTATCTGTGTGTGTCTGTGTGTGTGTGTGTGTGCGTGTGTGTGTGTGTGTGTGTGTAGAACTAGGTATATTTACCGCTTGACTTTTTTTCACGCCTCATTTGCGTGTCGATTGAACCTTGAACACCAAAGTCAGAGCAACATAATTGAATGCAAGTTTTTCGATAGAAACCCGGCCACAGTAACAACTTCCTGTTTATTAGCCAATGAGACGGCAGAGCTGCTGGTTGTCATGGCGCGCTGTCAGTCGTGATGTCATTAGCCTGCTGGATAAGAGACAAGAGAAGAAGAAATCTTTTGGAAATCTTTCTTTATACATTTCTCAAATTACATTTATATTTATTTTCAACATTGAATTGTTTACTTTAAAGGTGCAGTGTGTAATATGACATCATCAAGTAAGTTCTACAAAGTTCTAGAATGCAACGCTCCCTGGGTAACCCCACCCCTTTGGAATAATAACAGAAGCTACAGTGGCCTTCAAGGACAAGAATAATTCTAAATTTTAAACAATGCACCTGATGACATTCCAACTATGACACTTTCAAGATGGCGGCACTAGGCCTTGGTCCAAAATATGCAGAAATATGGACATATATGAGACCCTTTCTAAGGGAAACAAAAATAATTCAAAACTTTTTTTAAGTTATTATGCACTAAATTAAATGTACTTGTGGATATTATAATTACTTTCTACAAAATCTGCTAGGAAATAAAACCCAAAATTCTACACACTGCAGCTTTAAAGGAAAACAGGAACCGGGAACACTGAATAACTACAAATAAAGTAATAATATACAAACTTAAAAATCACAACAATTCCATCATTCAAAATGGAATAATCTAATAAACTGTTTATTTTGGTCCTCATGGGATCTTAGCAGGACTCAATATTCTCAGCTTTACTTAGGTTTTATCAATGTCTTCTGTCTATAAACATATCTCCATTCAACTTCAACCTGCGGACAGGTCAAATCAACTTACATAATCTGTTACCTTTGTGTGGATGTGCAAAGCCTTTTGTAAACAGTCACACTGGGACAATAAACACACACAGGCAAACCCAATGAAAACAGTTAAAACCATATGAATATCAACCGGACATCACAAACACACAGAAACACACACACAAACACACACACACACACACACACAGACACACACACACAGAAACAGCCCCTTGCCCCCCTGCGTCATACATTTTTCGGTCAGTAATAATCATCAGGAATACGGGAAACCGGGTCTTAAATGGCAGAGATGGATCCTGGTTAACTTGTTTACCCATCGAAAGGGTCTGCGTCCTGAGGCTCTAACTCTTTATTTCTTCTGTTTTAAAAGCTTTTCCAGAATGATAAGCCTCCAGTTCTTTCTGAGGGAGGAAGGGAGGGAGGAAGGGAGGAATGGAGGGATGGATGGAGGGAGGGAGGGATGGAGGGATGGATGGATGGATGGGTGGATGAAGGGGATGGATGGATGGATGGATAGATGGGTGGATGGATGGAGGGAGAGATGGATGGATGGAGGGATGGATGGATGGATGGATGGATGGGTGGATGGATGGATAGATAGAGGGAGGGAGGGAGGGAGGGAGGGAGGGATGGATGGATGGATGGATGATGCTGTTATCATGGCAACCATAAGACCAACCCACACAACCACCAAGGTCTAGACACACTTTTGGTTCTATGATGTCATTCAAGGCTTTGGTGACGGACAGACAAACGGGGGGGGGGGCAAGACAGGACGCAAATACGCTCAGTAAACACACACACACACACACTTATCTCAGAGACATGGAGGACATCGGTGTTTGTAGGGGACGTTGGTTGTTGGTGGAGCCGTGGTGGGACAGGGTGTGTGTTGGGGGGGGGGCTGATAAAGGACCATGAGAGGGGGCAGGGGAGGGGGGGGGGCAGAGGAGAATGTCAGCCCCCTCACTAAGAGCGGACAGAGAGGATACAGTGGGTGCTGGTTCACTGTAAAAATGCATAAGTCAGGACATTCACTACTATTTTTAGTTTTGAGGCCGACTAAAACTTGTTTAGTTTGAAGGAAAACTACATATAGTTATCAACGATACATTACCATGACAAACTATAGTTCTGTGCCGTTATTTTTCCATATCTGATATGCGCAGGTAAAGCCGTGTGTGTGTGTGTGTGTGTGTGTGTGTGTGTGTGTGTGTGTGTGTGTGTGTGTGTGTGTGTGTGTGTGTGTGTGTGTACAGCGGTTCCTGTAACAGAGCTGCAGAGGGAGATCTGCTGTTTATCTCACTGATAGGACAGACTCCAGGACCAGGAAAAAAGTGTTGAGAACGACAGCGTCTTATTCTGTCGTTTACCACACACACACACACACAGACACACACAGACACATGCACAGAGACACACAGACACACACACACACACAGACACATGCACAGAGACACGTACACACACACACAGAACCACATGGACTCACACGCACGCACACACACAGACACACACACACACACAGACAGAAGCATACACAAACACACTCAGACACACACACATGCACATACACAAACAGACGCAGACGCACATACATACACAGACACACACACACACAGACACGTACATGCAGACAGACACACACAGACACACAGACACACAAACATACACAAACACACACTCAGACAAACGTATACAGACGCACACACACGCACACACACAAACAGACACACACACACACACACACACACACACACCACACACACACACACACAGATGACAGGGTGATGCCACATGTGATGAGAAAATAAGGAGGCTGGTGATAGAAAGCAGCACAGCAGTGTGTGTGTCTGTGTTTGGCTCAGAGAAACAGACACAGTATTAAACAATAGCAGTGTGTGACTGAACACTGCTGAATGTTATGTATTGGGAAGTCTTATAGCACACAGTACTGTCGCAGTCATGAAAACAATATATATAGGTTGCGTTCCGAATCGCATACTTTCTTCTATATAGTATGTAGACAAAAGATTTAGGATGTCCCGATTCTTGTGGCCAGATTTAGGATGGTTAGAAGTACCCGGATGTCCTACTTCATGCGGCCAAGATTGTTCGTGTTGAAAACTGCATCCTATTTGGGCGATTCTGACCCACAATCTATTATTATGTATTGTAGGTTGCCTACTGACAACTGGCCGGGGACTACAGCTGGAAATTAGCCAAATAGGCTAAAGCTGCTCCTTCTCAAAGGGGACTGTCCACGAAACTATAAACAAATAAACTAAACTAATCCAGTGCGCATGTGAAGTGACGTCACATCGACGAAGCCTCCATAAGAAAACAAACGGGGATGCGACGGATATAAAAGCAAGAGGCAAGATCAAGGCGCAATGTTATGATGAAATAAGAGAGTAAAGTATGTCCCAATAGTATGCCTACTGCATCCTAACTAGATTCTTTTTATCGTCGGATGTAGTATGTAGAATAGAAAAAAGAAAGAGTATGCGATTCGGAACTCAACCATATTAGCTGCAGTCGCTTTCCTGGGAATGTTCATGGCATTCGAAAAATAACATTCTTCAAAAAAGTATATTGAACCAAACTTGAAATCCTTCTATATTGCTTATGGCATATGCAAAAAGCAATTACAATATCAATATCAGCAGTTGCCAATACAGTGTGTGTGTGTGTGTGTGTGTGTGTGTGTGTGTGTGTGTGTGTAGGCTGGAGAGTGATGAAAGTTTGTTTTTTTGGGGACTATCCCTGTATGTATGGTGTAACTTCTGCAAAGCACCACAGCTGAAGCGGGGACATGAAGTGTCAAACGGGTCACGGGGTCAAAACAATGGAGAAGGAAACAGGAGGGACGGAGGAGAGGAAGTAAGGAGAGTCGTAGTGACAGTCTGTCTGTGTGTGTGTATACGTGTGTGTGTGTGTGTGTGTGTGTGTGTGTGTGTGTGTGTGTGTGTGTGTGTGTGTGTGTGTGTGTGTGTGTGTGTGTGTGCAGCTCTGAAGGTGGAAACAGGGTTGTGTTTTCCCACACTGCAGTGATAGAGCTATCTGTGTTGGTCCCAGTCATCTTGGCAGCCCCCCCCCCCCCATCCCCCACCCAAACACACACACACACACACACGCACGCACGCACGCACACACACACACACACACACACACACACACACACACACAGCCAGGCAGCCAATAAAAGATAAGCCTTCTAGGAGCCAGCCAATGGGAGATAAGCCCTGCGGCATGTCTGTTACTTCCTCACTGATCTTCTTTGGTCAGATACGAGGCTCCGCTCCGATACCGCTGGCGTCTGACGGCCATCCACACACACAGACCCCAACATGGCAGCCTCTCTCTCTCTCACTCTCTCTCTCTCTCTCTCTTCCCTCCCTCTCTGTCTCTCTCCCTCTGTCTCTCTCTCACTCTCTCCCTCTGTCTCTCTCTCTCTCTGTCTCTCCCTCTCTCTCGTCTCTCTCTCTCCCTCTCTGTCTCTCTGTCTCACTGTCTCTGCCTCTCTCACTTTCTCTCACTTTCCCTCCCTCTCTGTCTCTCTCTTTCCCTCTCTCTCTCTGCCTCTCTCTCACTTTCTCTCTCTCTCTCTCTCTCTCTCTCTCTCTCTCTGTTTCTCTCCCTCTCTCTCTTGTCTCTCTCCCTCTCTCTTTAAACTTTAAAGCTGTAGTGCGTAACTTTAATCTGGACGTACAGCAGAACAAGGTATGAAATCCATGTGAGAATCTATAGGGACGTGCACGCGTTAGTAGTGTCTTCGAGCCGCAACATTTTATGCGAATAACGGCAAGATGAATCAATCAAAGTGACCAAAGAGATGGCAGCGTCAGTTGGTTAGTTGGCTAGTCTAGTCGAGAGAGCCATGC
>CM049401.1:32002571-32005071 GCA_026929865.2 Hyperoplus lanceolatus | reverse complement strand
CCTCCTGAGTGTCCATACTGTAATTATACTATTTTCAGTCGACTTGTTTACACACGACATCTATCTCGTGTCCGTTCGGTCCGGGTATATGTCCTCTGTTTGCTCCCTGAGGTTTATTCAAGTCTTATTTTATCCGTTTTAAAACTATAACGGTCTTTCTAGCTTTCTAGGGGAAGTTTGTCTTTAACCTAATTGAGGTTGAATGAAAAACAGAGGGTTTCGTAAAAAATTTTAAGATGGGAATTTGTGATTGGTCATCTTGAAGGCAGTAACATCCAAAATGTACTTGAGTTAAAAAAAAGCACCAGCAGCTCAACCTGGAAAGTTTAGAGTTATTTCCAATGTGGTTTATTTTCAGCCTCCACAGCTGCACAGCCCGTAAAACCGACCTCACAAGCATTTACATAATCAACGTTTATATGAAAACATGGCTGACCCTGCGCTCTGACCCCCTCCGAAGTGTGCTAGCTTGAGAGGGGATATGCGAGGAATGAATTTCAATGTACCTTGTGAAAGTTGACAAATAAAGAAACTTAAAGCTGGGGTATATGATTTGTGATTGGTCAAGGTTAACATGAGCTGACACTTTGACCAATCAAAGTGAGGCGTGTCAGGGAGGGACCATAGGGGAGGGACCAAAGAGAACACAAGTGGAGCGGTTGAGGTATTTGGATTCGAATCTCTATCCCAACTGCCATTTTCTCCCCAAATCCTCTACCCCAGCTTTAACTTTACTTGTGTAGCAGCTGCATTGTACAGTTATGTAAAGTAATGTAATGTAACTTTATTTAAACAGGGGACAATTTACAAACAAAACATTAGCCTTGTTTAGAGCAAGGAGAGATGCATTGTACCAGGTTTTATAAAACTGCTATTCTCCACCTGTTGTCCCCTGGGCAGGTAAGAAGAATAAAAACTAACTAAAACAGCACACAATAATACCTAAATATGGGATTAAACATTACAAGGACGATAACAAGATACAATGATATAGATACAAAGGGTGAAAAAAGTTTACGAATAGCTCTACAATCCACGCGCCTTCCTCATCTATCTATCTATCTATCTATCTATCTATCTATCTATCTATCTATCTATCTATCTATCTATCTATCTATCTATCTATAAAGCAAGAAACGTCTGTCTGTCTGTCTGCGTGTGTGTGTGTGTGTCTGTCTGTGACTTGCATATCTCTCTCACTGTTAGTCAGATCGGCCTGACCTTCCGGATATGGCTTGCGCACGGCACGAAGGTGTGTGTGCATCCTTGATTAATTATGAAGTTTTGGACCAAATATGTAGAAGTTATCATATTTATATCATGCTGGCGGCGAATACATGCGCACACTGAAGGCCACAGTAACGACGGGCATGAAGTAGTCTGCACACACAGCAGACCTGCTTCCTAAGGGCACTGCACTAGTAAAAAAATAACATACAATAGAAAGTTATCTGTTTGAAATTGAGGTGATTTAAAAATGTCTAAGATAAGTGTAGAGTTAAAGGTGCAGTGTGTAAAATGACATCATCAAGAAAGTTCTACAAAGTTCTAGAATGCAACACTCCCTGGGTAACCCCAACCCTTTCGAATAATAACAGAAGCTACAGTGGCCTTCAAGGACAAGAACAATTCTACATTTTAAACAATGCACCTGATGACATTCCAACTATGACACTTTCAAGATGGCGGCACTAGGCCTTGGTCCAAAATATGCAGAAATATGGACATATATGAGACGCTTTCTAAGGGGAAAAAAAAAGAATTAAGTTTTTTGTTCAGCTATTATGCACTAAATTAAATGTACTTATGGATATTATAATTACTTTCTACAAAATCTGCTAGGAAATAAAACCCCAAATTCTACACACTGCTGCTTTAAATAAAGTAGAAACCAAGACGAAAAGCAGGAGACGTCGGATCAGAAGAATTGGGCGACAGAGATATTAGTCTGTCCACTCCACTGTGTCTGTGTTTGGATGTTGCTGTTATTTTTCTGTTTATGTACGAGTGTGTGTGCGGGTGTGTGTGTGTGTGTGTGTTTGCGGGTGTATGTGTTTTTGTGTGTGCGTGCGGGTGTGTGTTTGTGAACGTGTGTGTGTTTGTGCGTGTGCATCTGCGCGCGTGTGTGTGTATTTTTGTGGGTGCATGTGCATGTGTATGTGTGTGTGTATTTTTGTGCATGCATGTGTGTGTGTGTGTGTGTGTGTGTGTGTGTCCGTCCGTGTGTCCGTGTCCGCAGACAGGGCGTCTGGATGTTGCTTGAGAACTTCCAGAAGCCTGGTCAGCGGCAGAGTGCCTGTCCCTCAACCACGCCGGCTCTGAACACACACTCAAGACAAGTTAATCCGACTGGGCCCGGCTTTATCTGCACCCACACACACACACACACACACACACACACACACACACACACACACACACACACACACACACACACAGACACTCACACTCACACACAAGCACAACCACACACACACACACATACTCACACACACACACA
>CM049401.1:31992571-31995071 GCA_026929865.2 Hyperoplus lanceolatus | reverse complement strand
TCCTTGAGCGTGTTAATGTTACAGGATCGCGGCTAAGTGTATAATAACACCCTTCGTTCAGTGAGGTCACAGACAAGCTACGACTGTATCCATTTGACAGCCATCTCTACCTTTGATCTCCCAGGTTCCTACCTCCGTGTGTGTGTGTGTGTGTGTGTGTGTGCGTGTGTGTGTGTGTGTCTGAGTCTTAACCTAACGCACGCCGGCGAGGTGTTGACGGACCGCGTTGAAGTTACATCTCTTTGCAAAAATCGCCCGTCGGCAATCTGTTGATCCCCTCACTTCAAAAAGAGCGTCAACAACACAGCCTGTTGTAACTGCAGCACAACTTACCCCTGTGTCCAATTTTTTTTAGCGGATTTAAAAACGGTCCTGTCTACATCACAACAGTATAACAGTGTTGTGTGCAGGGCGTTAACTGCTAATACACTAGCCCGCGGGGGGGATCTGCTAGCTATAAGAGCTTCAACTCTGCCACACAAGAGGAGCTAAGCCATGTTGAAGAGAGGCTGTCAGCTTCTAGCAGGGCTGCACCTGTGGAGACTGGCCTTACCTGCCTCCCTACCCTCCCTCCCCCTCCATCCCTCCCTCCCTACCTCCCTCCCTCCCTCTCTACCCCTCTGATCTTTACCCCGGGACAGAGCATAGGGCTTTGGGTGAGAATGGCAGCCCACTTTGCACCTTGACACGGTAAATGTCTTGATGGTGAGACGATCTTTCTGGTTTCAAGCCCTGAGGGGAATAATGGTGAGGATGACACCAGAGCCGCGCTAGCAGCTTGTACAGCCGCGGAAAAAATATTAAGAGACCAGTCTGGATTTTTCCTTAAACTTTATCTCTACATTACTTATTGAAAATGCTCTAAATGACAATATTTTAATTGTGAATTTGGTAGAAATGTTGTCAGTCGTTTATATTATAAAATCCAAAATGTTCATTCTACTCAAACATATGCCTCTAGATAGTAAAACGAGAGACACTGAACATTTGGAGTGGTCTCTTAATTTTTTACGGGGCTGTATGTGCAGACTAATAGTGCTGGATGATACAACGCTGCAGCAAAGCAAACGCATACAGATTAGTAAGTTAATTGTCGTGTTGACTTGTAGAACTCAGTTGTTGCCAAATAAATTAACATAAGATAAGGTACCATCAGCCTCATGGTTTAATAAGTTCCTATCTATCAAACAGTTGTGACCCACTGATGGAAAACGCTTGTATGTGCAGCTTTTGCCCAGTAACACTATCCGAGGTCGGTGGGAACTTTGTGGCAAGATGCAGGCTTCCCAAAAGTATGGAGGATCCGAAATAACTGACTCCAGAAGGAAATGCAATATGAACCTCATAGTTACCAGTGTTTTATTTCCATCATTCCACAATGAAGACTGTGTTGCACTTCAGATGCACGCCACGTGTAATCTTATACTATATTGAAATGAATGTTAGATAGGAATAAAGCATAAACTAAAAGTGTATCAGTGGTCATTTTGAAACAGCATAGGAATGTCTCCATCATATTTTTGAGCTTTTAAAGTACAAAAGTACAAGTATTTCAGCTTCCCAAATATTGAGAAACTCCCTTAATTCACACAGTATTTATTACATTAGATTTAAATTCATGATTTCAGACAAAAAGCATCAACTAAAGGTGTTCTAGTGGTCATTTTTAGACATCACAGAAATGTGTCTGTGTGTGGTAAAGGGGGGAAACAAGCAAACAGGAGGAATGCTAACAGAACCACTGGTCTGTATTTGGTCTGGCTCCAGCCCTTATCTCCCTCTGCCTCTCACAGCCGAACCCTTCTCTGTATCGACCAATCAGGGCCCAGTTTGGAACTCAGGCAGCCAATCAGAACGAAGACAGAGCAATAAACTGCCGTAATCTTCTTTTGTTTTGTTGTGAATGGGAAATCCATCATAGACAATAATAATATGTTCAAAAGAATGTGGTTTGTGATAAGATGAGACAGTGACACATATACAAACACAACTGTCACTATGCAATGAGACAATCGGCATAGTGTGTGTGTGTGTGTGTGTGTGTGTGTGTGTGTGTGTGTGTGTGTGTGTGTGTGTGTGTGTGTGTGTGTGTGTGTGTGTGTGTGTGTGTGTGTGTGTGTGAAGTGTGTGTGTGTGTGTGTGTGTGTGTGTGTGTGTGTGTGTGTGTGTGTGTGTGTGTGTGTGTGTGTGTGTGTGTGTGTGTGTGTGTGTGTGTGTGTGTGTGTGTGTGTGTGTATGTGCGTCTTCGTTTACTGTAAAGTAAGACAGTGAACAGATGTTAGAGCCGGTATGAAAAGTTTGCCATTCTGAGTAAACTGTAATTTTTTTTTTTGTAAATTACAACTGTTTGAAGGCCTGAGAGAGACACAACTTTAAAACATTGAACAATTTTGTTGAGAAATCACTTAAATTTATGGTCAAATATTCCATGAAAATCTTTCGTGTCAGGTCAAATTTCTTGAACTTAAATTTGCAATGTTGGGACTTACTTGGCAAAATA
>CM049401.1:31977571-31987571 GCA_026929865.2 Hyperoplus lanceolatus | reverse complement strand
CCCATAGTAGGTACAGTATGTGTGTGTTCTTAGTATCTCGACACCTCTGCTCTCATCAAATAATTGTTTGTCACTTACCCTGCGTTCCAAATCACATACTCTTTCTTTTTCCTACACTACATACTAAAGTACAGAAGAGTTTAAGGGCCACAGGAGAGAAAAAAAATCAGATAATGAAGTTTTTTTTTCATTATGTCGAGAAATGTCAAGAATAAAGACAAATACTCCAAAATGCTATTGGAGTTATTGGGGCATGTATGTATTTTCAGCATATTACAATTGGCATGCATGTATTGGGACATCCTAAATCTTTTTCTGGCATACTAAATAGTAGGGAAGTATGGGGATTGGAACGCAGGGTTAGTGTCACTGTCCTCCTGGCTATATACTAGATGTGACAACACACAAAGGTTTTTAAGATTTTTCTTTTGGCAAAGCTAGCGTTTGTTTGTGGGGTTTGTGGTAAAGCTGTCATGACTTCTGTCTCTCTCTCTCTCTGTCTGTCTCTCTGTCTCTGTCTGTCTCTCTCTCTGTCTGTCTCTCTCTCTCTGTCTCTCTCTCTCTGTCCATCTCGCTCTCTCTCTCTCTCTCTCTCTCTCTCTCCTGAATCACTGACTTGTTTACTAAGACAACATTCAGCATCCAGGCATTGTGCTGCAGGATCTTAACAGATGCTGTAGCAGAGAATGGAGGATGGTCAGACATTGTTTGGTGAGACAGACGGCTCTGTCGGAGTGTGTGGTCGCAGAGACTAGGAGTGAACACAGATAATCTTAAAGACCTACTTCACCGGTCGGAATATGAAGGTCTATTGAACTCTGAGATCCTATGTAGTATAAATGTGCAAAAATTTTAGAAATCGGTACATCCTAGCCTGAGAAAAGGCAGAAAGAGTGTTTTATGGTCTCACTGTCTAACCCTACATTTCACTAACCCTACATTTTCCCATGTGTGACATCACACATGGGAAAATGTAGGGTTAGGATTAACAGGACAGCTGGGCCAAGGGAAGACTGAGGGAAGACTGAGGGGAGAAAAACCTCATTCATTATATTACGTGTATTAGCGATTTTATAATGATAGAACGCCGGTTCCATATGGGTGAAGTATTCCTTTAAGTTTATCATTAAGTGATTTAGAAATACAGATAATGTCTATATCTAGAGGTTATGATTTAATTATAGGGAAATATTCAGTTGGTTAAAATGTAATTAAACAATGAAATAGTTACTCCTCCTATCTTATTCCCTTTTTCCACATGTAAATATTGTCAAAAACCATAATGCGATAACTGCAGTTCTCTATTTAAAAATAAATGTAAAACAAACATTGAAATAAGCAAAAACAGAGATGATTTTTATTTTATTTAGTTATTTTTTTCGTAATTTCCACTCCAATCCACCATTCCACTGATGCCCCAGAGGCTCATGGGAGATTATTCACAGCCGATGTCTCCACCTTTTACGTCTAAGGCCTTTAAGACGTGTCTCAGGATGGCTAATCAATAATTTCCCTGTCTGTTGTAACAGTGCTGTAAGTCTGTATTAAGGAAATCTCTGGGGAGAATGGATAGAGGTGATCATCCATTATAGAGACAGTGCATGAAATAGGCCACGCCCATCGTGGGGGAAAACATTGAACAGCGCTCCATCCACTTTGTATTGAAGGAGACCTGTCTTCTGCAAACAAACTTAATTAAAATTTAATCAAACATCCATTTAAGAAAAAAACGTTACTTTCTTGAAAGCCACGACTCTTGTTTGTCTATATGAGCTGTTTTTGTGAAAAATAATTGAGTAGTTTTCAATATTGAGGTGTTTTTGTCCGGTCGGACCGGGTCGGACCCATCGTGGGGGAAACCGTTGAAAACCGTTACATTCACTTTGTATTGAAGGAGACCTGTCTTCTGCAAACAAACTTAATTAAAACGTAATCGAACATCCATTTAACAAAAAAACTTTACTTTCTTTAAAGCCACGACTCTTGTCTGTCCATACGAGCTGTTTTTGTGAAAAATCATTGAGTAATTTTCAATATTGAGGTGTTTTTTCCCGTCCGTGAGGGTTAGCCTACAGCAGAAGGCTAACATTAGCCTAGCATTCAGCATACATTAGTTAAGAGTTTTGTCTCGATATTGAAAATTACTCAATACTTTTTCACCAAAACAGCTCGTATAGACAGACAAGAGTCGTGGCTTTAAAGAAAGTAATGTGTATTTGTGAAAGGCATGTCGTATTACGGTTTATTAAGTTTGTTTGCCGAATACGGGTGTCATTCAATATAAAGTGGATGGAGCGCTGTGTATTGTTTTCCCCCACGATGGGCGTGGCCTCCGATTATGACGCGTTCCGCACTGTCTCTGAATGATGTGACAACAGGCACATGAATGTTTTGAGTTACAAGCTTTATAAGATTTGAATTTCTGTCCATATCACTGAAGTTGTGCGAGTCACTGCAAGTGATTGGGTAAACATTTTTTTGGTATTTTCAAGCTTTATTAGACAGTAGGGGTGTGCGGAGACGTCATTATCTGTATCTGTATCTGTATCTGTTCAACCAACAGAATTATCTGTATCTGTATCTGTATCCGGATACACAAGAAGAAGTGGGCGTGGCGTATACCGGAAGTTTCTTTTACATTAGCCTACATTAAAGGAAGTCATACCTACATTGATTTTCAAAACTAATATTCATTGTCAATGCAATTGTTGTCCCTTCAAAGCATCAAATTGATGTAATGTTGAAATATAAGTCAAAAAGTCAGATATATTTCTACCTTTTCATCTCTCTCTTCTTTGTTCTCATAATACGAAGAAATTCAGGGAACGAAAATTTTGATAAATAACAGCCCAAATCTGTGCATAGGCTTCTCACTGTTAGTAAATGAGGGCCAGTGTTTTAATTTTAACTTAATTAAGGTCTCCCTTTAACTGGGGAAAATACAGCTGTATTTCATGATTTTTTTTATCTCTATCTCTCCCTATCGCTCTTTTTTTACATTTGTTTTACTAAACTAAGGTTTAGGAACAATCTGTATCAACGTGCCAATCTCATAAACCCTAAATAATATTTTAGCCTTTCCACAAAGCCATATGTGATTTCAATGTGTCAAGTTTGCAGTTTCCGATTTTTATTGTATGGGTCCTGAAGTAGGCCTAGGCGTCTACGCACTGATTGACAGCTGAAAAAGTACAGGTCCTAAGCATCAGTTTGATGGAAACGTTGTGATGTTTAAAAGAGTTTAAGCAGTAGGCCTAGAGAATGTAAATAGCCTACATCGGGGAAGGGCTGACGGTACTCGGGGTGCAGCATATTCCATCGGTTCGTCTCTTCTGCCATAGCAGCACGAGGAAACTCAAATAAAAACGGCAGCGATGCGACCGGTAGAACCTTCTATTCCAGGGAAAGGGCGACGCGCTGCGTTTATCAGTGGATAAAAAGAGAGACGCCGCTGGTCACGGGACGCCCCGGTCCTCTCATGTCCACCGCAGAACAGCTGTTAGTGTCATTCTACCTGTTGTGTCATTGAGGCGGAACGCGCTGCGTCAATTAAGCGCGTAATAAAAAAATAAAAAAATCCCCGAATAATAACGGGACTATTCGGAAATTATCTGTATCCGTATCTAACTCATTATCCGTGCTTATCCGAATACATATTCGGATTCGGGCTCATCCCTATTAGACAGTACAGATTTGAAATGGGGAGACAGAGAGAGGGAGAGAGAGAGAGAGAGAGAGGGGGGATGACCTGCACTAAAGGTCCACGGGTCGGATTTGAACCCACGACCACTGCAACGAAGGCCGGAGCCAATGTGGTACGCGCTCTATCCACTACACCACCGGAGCGCCCCGAAGGTTACATTTACATTTTAAACTTAAAGATATCATCATGAAACTTTGCCAGTTGATTATTAACATTGAAACTATTATCTTTTGTATATTACACATTAATAGAATCTGTTGACGCTTTCAAACGTCAACTAAAAACCTATTCATTTGTGCAGGCTTTTGCCTAGTTTGTTCTTGGGGCTGCTATGTTTATCACTGTATTGTCTTGGCCTATTGAATGTATGTACAATTTTAATCTGTTGTTGCTTCCCATTGTGAAGCGCTTTGTGACCCTGGTCTGCGAAGGGCGCTCTATAAATAAAGTTTACTTACTTACTTACTTACTTACTTACTTACTTACTTACTTACTTACTATTTGTCTGAAATGTTTGAATAAATATGCAATTTGCGAATCCTTAATTGATTATCCATTTGCATATTTTTAAAACCCCAAATTCTAGATGTGTATGAAAGAGGAAAGATATAGTATGGAAGAAGACATATTATGGAATATAAAAAATGGCCAATAATCGCAAAATTGAACAGTGCTTGAATAAAATTTGCCGTAAGTGCTAATAAAAAGTAACTACACTTTTTTCATATCAGCCACAAGAGTTTGGAATATCCCAGACACACACACACACACATAAACACACACACACCCACACACACATAAAGACAAACCTGCTCCGTTGTGGTTTGCCCTTGGCCCGAGCTGCTGTCCCCTGGAAACAACTCTGTCGATTTCCAGAAGAACCGAAAGCCTTGTGAGTAACTGGTTTACCGAGCCTGTAATGCGTAAGTAATAGAAGTTGTCCTGGGTGAGGGCACGTAGTAGATATGGTCCTAGGAAATGTTTTTAAACGTGTGTGTGTGTGTGTGTGTGTGTGTGTGTGTGTGTGTGTGTGTGTGTCTGTGTGTGTGTGTGTGTGTGTGTGTGTGTTTGTACGTGTGTTTGTGTGTGTGTGTGTGTGTGTTTGTGTGTGTGTGTGTGTGTGTGCGTGCTTGTGTGTGTGTGTGGTGTGTGCGTCTGTGTGTGTGTGTGTGTGTGCGTGCGCCGTGTGTGTGTGTGTGTGTGTGCGTGCGTCTGTGCGTGAGTGCATGCGTGTGTGTGTGTGTGTGTGTGTCCAGAAAGCCCTCTCCACTTCAATCCTGGTAATCACAGACACAAACAGGATTAAGTTGGGGGTATAGCTGCTTGGGGGAAAGGGCGCGCTTTTGCTCTGGGGACTTTCAACAGCTCCTGAGTGGAGGCTGCCAAAGAGTCGAGGAAGAATGGTCCAAAACGTGGTCATTTGTCTGTGTGTGTGTGTGTGTGTGTGTGTGTGTGTGTGTGTGTGTGTGTGCGTGTGTGTGTGTGTGTGTGTGTGTGTGTGTGTGTGTGTGTGCGTGCGTGCGTGCGTGCGTGCGTGTGTCATTCTTTTTAACTCGACCCTCCCCACCTTACAACAGCAGTTTATTCTCCTTGGTGGAGTGGAGATATACAGCTCCGAAAAAAATTTAAGAGACCAGTCTGGATTTTTCTTCAATCTTCATCTCTAGATAACTCATTGAAAATGCTCTAAATGACAAAAAATTTATTGTGAATTTGGTGGAAATGTTGTCAGAAGTTTATATTATAAAACCAACATGTTCATTCTACTCAAACATATGCCTATAAATAGTAAAACCAGAGACACTGAACATTTGGAGTGGTCTCTTAATTTTATTCCAAAGCTGTACTTTTTTATTCCAAGATGTTCTTTTTTGTTTGTTGTGGTTGCTGCTACGACATTTATTTCAATTACGTGTAATTACACTTGAACACGGAAGGCTCTATTAAGCATTGTGACGTTAACGAGGCCTTAGATAAGCAAATTGAAAAACCAAATGTGACACGTGCAAGATGGTGACCCCCCCCCCCCCCCCCCCCCCCATACCATTTGTTTTAGGGCATGTGTATGTGGTAGAGGGGAGAAGTCCCGGGGTGGAACATTAGACATTCACTTTACCAACTCAGGGTCAATTTAGCATTTTAATCTTGCTCTTTCAACTGTATCACACCGTCTTCATCACCATGGGGATGCTGCTCTGTTGTCGTGGGGACGTTTCTGTTGACATGCAGGGTCAGAGGTTGTTAGTGTGTGTGCCTTGTTGAAACAGCGCAAAAAATGTCAAGTCAAAATTATTTCTACAGCACATTTAAAAACAACACCAGCTGACCAAAGTGCTGTACAAGATTCAAACACAGTCATACAACTATTTCTAAACTCTACAATTAATTATGTGTGTCTTAAAGCTGTATATGTGGTGCTTGTGGTGTGGTGGAGTCTCAGTCCTCTTCACAGCAGACCCGGGTTACAATCCAGCCCGTGGTCGTTCTCTGCATGTCATCCCCCCCTCTCTCTCTATTCACCATTCAATCTCTGCCTCTCTAAACGGTTTTATAGGAAGAGCATAAATTCCCCCAAATTATCTTAAAACATTTTAAAATTGCCTTTTTATTTGGCTAGATGAAAACAATGGAATCTTAACTGATTCTTGAAGTAATTTCAGGCATTTATATTAATGGCACCAAGGAGCAGCAAAAAAAACATCATCACAACACATTGATACTGTCAAATTGAAAAAAATAAAAACGGGAACAAATATGAAACGACCTACAGAAAGAAGGTTTTGAATGTATTTTATGATGCTTAGACAAGTCTGTAATGTGCAAATGAAGTAACATGGACTGGAAACATTAATTAATGTTGACTCTCCCAGCACTATAATCTCTAAATTTACTGTCAGGATTACAGGTTATCTCAAACTGTGTCCGACAGATACATTTTAGCTGATAGCTTAATCCTTAAGACTTGGATCCGGATGATGCAATCTTTAGTAACTAGCCTCTTGTCCTTGTAGGCCACCGTAGTTTCTGTGAATTAACCAAACTGGAGGGGTTAGCAAGGGAGCGTTGCAATCTAGAGCTTTCACCACTAGATGACTTTAGTGGTGAAAGCTGTAGCTTTAACACTAAATTGTTGATGGTTCATGGCTAGATGTATGTTTGTTTGGTTCACTTAAGTAGGTACTAAATGAGCGTGACTATGTCCCCTATTTTCCCACATTTCTAAGTAATCTAACTATATTATAGAGAATAGTATGTGTGTGTGTGTGTGTGTGTGTGTGTGTGTGTGTGTGTGTGTGTGTGTGTGTGTGTGTGTGTGTGTGTGCGTGTGTGTGTGTGTGTGGCTGTGTGTCACTCCTATTCTAACCTCTCCCTGTCCCCTAACCCTAAGCTGCCTGAACCTAAACGCCAGTTTCAGGAACATCGGGCTATGGGACCATGGGGCTGTAGGGACACAACAAGACTGTGGCTAACCCTGCACTTGTACTGTGGAAGCACCCAGGTCAGGAGTCAAGTATGTCTGTGCAAAAGAGGATTTGTACTTGTCATGCAGAATTTTCACACACATAAACCCAACACATAAACCCATAAATCTCTTTTTAATCCCCGTAGAAATCCCCCCCACCCCTAAGAATGTATTTCCTTTCTAAAGATTGTAAAAAAAGAACTTCTCCTCTGCCTTGCCGTGCTACAGTAATAGGCACATTTCACTCAAAGGGAGCTTGTTGTTGTAATTGAATAAAGACCAGCCCTATAAAAGCAATTGTACGGTTATTATCTTCTTAAGGCCCATTTGTGTGGAGTGGCACTTAGGATAGTCAGAGAGAGAGAGAGAAAGAGAGAGAGAGAGAGAGAGAAAGAGAGAGAGAGAGATAAAGAGAGAGACGGAGAAAGAGAGAGAGAGAGAGACAGAGAGAGAGAGACAGAGAGAGAGAGAAAGAGCCACTAATCTCATATTTGGATTTTCTTAGTCATCAGATTTGCCCAATGTCACTGCTGCTGCTGTGATGATGATGGGATCGCAGTGACCTCCTGACTGATGAGTGTGTGTGTGTGTGTGTGTGTGTGTGTGTGTGTGTGTGTGTGTGTGTGTGTGTGTGTGTGTGTGTGTGTGTGTGTGTGTGTGTGTGTGTGTGTGTGTGTGTGTGTGTGTGCATGTGCGTGTGTGTGTGTGTGTGTGCATGTGCGTGTGTGTTTGTGTGTGAATGTGAGAGTGTCCATCCAGTTTTGCCAGGAGGACTTGGCTCATCAATGAGGTCACTACTATCGTGTGTGTGTGTGTGTGTGTGTGTGTGCGTGCGTGCGGCTATACGCTGTCAGTGTGTTGTGAGGTCATTTCGCACATTCTCAGGGTTTGCAAAGGGTAACCGTGGAGATGTTTGAGTGAATATGGATGAGATTGATGGACTGACGGCCGGCGAGAAGGAAATCATTTTCCTGAGCTGATCAATGGCGACCGCAGTTAAAACCTTGTGATTTGATTATGGCCGGACCACTTAGCTAATCTGCCTCGTTGATTCCATGTTGAGTACACGCTAACGAAAAGAACACTCAAGTGAAGCTATGCTAACGTTTATAATGGTGCCAAATAGACTTTTTAGCATTAACAGAAGGCTGGTGATTTAAGGATTGGATAAGTCAGGTTTATTACGACTTGGGTCTTATTGTTGTAGTTTTGTCGGTAATCTAGTATCAATCATCAGGCTCATTTTCCCACAAGACAAGAGACATGAACACTCCAACAGTTTGTTTTTCAATCTGCCTCTTCAAATTACAAAATGTACATTGTTTGTTTTATTCATTTTTCAACCAAAAAGCCCAAACATTTTGCTTCCAAAATTTGAGTATATGATGCTTTTTGTTGGTACATATCAATGTAAATTGTTTGTCCTGAAAAAAAAACAGTGCTAATACACAGCCTAGGCTCTGTAAACGGGCGTGTTGCTAGCTACGGTGGGGCCCGCTTTGTTATCACAGAGCCTAGGCTGTGTATCAACACCAGGATTCATTTTCAGCGCCCAGACGGGACTGGCAGGTCAGCGGATCATGAGGAGATATTCACTGATTTTGACAACAATCATTCTCAAGAATCACTGACTCAACCTTTAAATATACAGGTGGCCATCTCTATAACAGTGTACTTAAAGTCTTATTGTTTTATGATTATCGGAGCTATAGTTTCACCCTGCCACCCACCCACCACACTATTACTTATTATATTTATATATTATATATATTATTATTGGGGGCGACTGTGGCTCAGTTGGTAGTGCGGGTCGGCCGATGATCAAAGGGTTGGAGGTTCGATCCCCGCCCTGCCACCTGTGTCATAGTTGTTGTGTCCTTGGGCAAGACACTTCACCCACCTTGCCTCGTGTGAATGTCGATAGTTAGCCTGCTATCGGTGTGAATGGTAACGTGTAAATAGGAACAGGTCTCCCTTGCAAAAGAGTCTTCGGACTCAATGGGATTTACCTGTATAAATAAAGGTTAAAAAAAAATTACTTTACTACAGTATATAACCACAGACTATCATGCTCGGTTACTGAACACTGACTTACTGCCAATGAGGTTGAGGCTTTGTGACTGGGTTTTTATTGTATTGTGTCTTGTGTTTTTGAGTGTGATTATTTTTTTATTTACGTGAAACCTTTATGTTTTTATTCTTCCTTCTTGGCCAGGGTTCTCTCGAAAATTGTATTTAGAATCTCAATTGGAATATGCCTGGAAAAATAAAGGTTAATAAAAAAAAAAATAATAAAAAAAATAAAAAATGTGGCTGCCAACTCTGCCTGCTCTCTTCCCGTGGGGGTGAAAGCTTTCAGAGGGCACGGCAGACGACGGGACGGGTGTCAGACTAAATAAACGGCCAGTAGAAAATGCTTATTTGTGTGGCGTTAACAGTTTGACCCGCCACACCACACCCTGTCAACTCGCCCCCAAAAATAACCCTTTCCCTCCCACAAACTGAAGGATTTGCTGGTAAAATATACATCCTGGGTATAGACAAAATACACACAAATGTACAGTATATAATGTGGGTTAGTAAGACACACACACACACACACACACACACACACACACACACACACACACACACACACACACACACACGCACGCACACACACACACAATGAAAGAAGAAGCTCACGTGGGTTGCAGCCCGTATTGATCTTTTAACATAGGATTATTCAGTCTGGGCTCTGTAGGCTTAGCGGCCCTTTAATTCCTTCACCGAATAGATAGACTGACTTTGGCTCTATATATCTGGATCAATGGAAATCTGCTTTCGGGACCAGC
>CM049401.1:31967571-31972571 GCA_026929865.2 Hyperoplus lanceolatus | reverse complement strand
TGGAATATGAAGGTGTATTGAACTCGGAGATCCTATTTAGTATAAATGTGCAAAAAAAATGAAATCGGATCATCCTAGCCTGAGAAAAGGCAGAAAGAGTGTTTTATGGTCTCACTGTCTAACCCTACAGTTTCCTTCTTGTGACATCACAGTAAGGGTCAGGATTAACAGGACAGCTGGGCCAAGGGAAGACTAAGGGAAGACTGAGGGAAGAAAAACCTCATTCATTATATTATAATAGTGATTTTATAATGATAGAACACTGGTTCCGTATGGGTGAAGTATTCCTTTAACTTTTCGGTGAGCTATACTGTAAATCTGCTAGTTCTCATAATAGACATTCTTAGAGATGTATCAGTAATTAACCTTGATCCGTCTCAAGTTATGCTGTCTTGGTCTCCTTGAATTTGAGGAAATTGTGCCTGAAAAAGTCCTTTAACGTGCCCTCATTGTAAAGTGTCACCGGATATATAATAGCCTATAGGTCTACTTTTCATCTGACGGGGGGCAGTGAGTTGAAATACTGGAGCAAGAAAACCTGTGTAACAAGCTGCTGACAGCGCTCTGAATCAGGGGAGAGAAGCAAAGAAAAACTGGTGGAGATGGATTTAAGTATGCCCCACGTCATTAGCCTCAACGTAATCAAATCATTTTACTCATTCAGAAGTTCTCGAGGGGGCACACACACACACACACACACACACACACACACACACACACACACACACACACACACACCACACACACACTCACACACACACACACACACGCACGCACACACACACACACACACACACACACACACACACAGACACACAGACACACACAGCACAGGGATGACGGGCCGCTGTCGAGAAGCCTTCACTCTCCCCTCAGTCTCACTCCGTTGGCTGGCTGGCTGTGGCTGCTATATTCGGTTGTACTTTTCTACTGCTGCCACTACCGCTGCCAAACAAGCTCTCTTAACGGCTTTTAATTGCCCCAGCCTGTCTGGAGATTCTAAGGGGGAAAATATGTTGGCACTGAACGGCACGATGGGATAAAATAGAGAAGGGTGTAGTGAGTTTAAAGCCAACTAGAGGTGAGACTGTGGATGGATGGATGGATGGACGGAGGGAGGGATGGAGGGAGGGAGGGATGGATGGGGGGAGGGAGGGAGGGAGGGATGGATGGATAGAGGGAGGGATGGATGGATGGATGGATGGATGGACGGAGGGAGGGAGGGATGGATGGATGGATCGATAGAGGGAGGGAGGGATGGAGGGGTGGATGGATGGAGGGATAGATGGATGGATGGATGGACGGAGGGAGGGAGGGAAGGAGGGAGGGAGGGAGGGATGGATGGATGGAGGGAGGGATGGAGGGAGGGAGGGAGGGATGGATGGATGGATCGATGGATGGATGAATGAATGGATGGATGGATGGATGGATGGATAGAGGGAGGGTAGGAAGGATTGATGGAGGGATAGATGGATGGATGGACGGCAGGATGGATGGATGGGTATGAAGTGGAGATGGGGGCAGAATTTTTTTTTTATATAAATGTTCTACAATATTTTCCCATAATCAAGTTTTAATATTATTATTTTTTCTGATTCTCTAACATTTATTTTGCCGTTTTTTATTGAAGTTCTACAGATGAAACTACAGCCTTATTCAAAGTCTTTTGGGAATGATCAGAAACCAGATATTATGTGAAAATGTCGGATTCATTTCATAGTCCGTTTATGAGAAAACATCCAAAAGAAAATAACAAGAAAAAGCCATGGATATGGAAAATTTAAAATAATTATTTCTGTCTCCGAAGATTTTCCTTTCCTGTCCTCCCTGACTCCACACTCCACTTCACTTTGTCCTGCTTGTGTCTGACCCTGCGTTCCAAATCACATACTCTTTCTTTTTCCTACACTACATACTAAAGTACAGAAGAGTTTTAGGGCCACATGAGAGAAAAAAAAAATCAGATAAGGAAGATTTATTTTTTTCATTATGTCAAGAAATGTCAAGAATAAAGGCGAGTACTCTGCTATTTGAGTTAGTGGGGCATTTATGTATGTTCAGCATACTACAATTGACTTGCATGTATTGGGACATCCAAAATCTTTTTCTGGCATACTAAATAGTAGGGAAGTATGGGGATTGGAATGCAGGGTTAAGGTCATTGTGCTTGTCATGCTTTCATCTCCCCCTAGAGGCCAACAGAGGAATAACAAAAACCTGTTCACTCGCTGTCCCTTCAAATCAGGCAAAAAAACTGACTCCTAACTGGGTTTATGATCGCCACACTTTTTGGCCTTATTTGGGATGACACCTGAATTAAACATTAGATAAAAACATACACTTTTAGATCTGCTTTTAATGTTATGACGAATGAGGTGTTAATGAGGTATTCTTAGGTTTTCATGTGCAATTTACAGTGTTTTAAAAAAGCGCTGTTAAAATAAAAAGCATAATATTTCATCCACTAAGAAATATTTTGACCAACTTTTTGTGAATAAAGTGGACAGGCAAACTTTTTAGAATACACACAATTTGCTTATCAAGAAGAGCACAACTCACATGCTTTGAGAAAAACAAACGTGTGTGTGTGTGTGTGTGTGTGTGTGTGTGTGTGTGTGTGTGTGTGTGTGTGTGTGTGTGTGTGTGTGTGTGTGTGTGTGTGTGTGTGTGTGTGTGTGTGTGTGTGTGTGTGTGTGTGTGTGTGTGTGTGTGTTACTTTGTGTACCTTTATGACTTAACTGATTTATTATTGTGTCATGGAGTGGCTTTTAAGTCACTATAAACTCATATAGAGCAGTTTGCAGAATGCATTCTAGGACACTAAAAGTCTCAAAATAATATAACCAATTTGAATTATTTTTTAAAATCGAATTGGCGAAACACGCCCTGTATAATCTTAAAGGGATCTCAATGCTTACCCAGCAGAAATATGAGATATGGAATGAGAAAAGTGCAGTTTATGAGTGCAGTTTATGAGTGTGTGTGTGTGTGTGTGTGTGTGTGTGTGTGTGTGTGTGTGTGTGTGTGTGTGTGTGTGTGTGTGTGTGTGTGTGTTGCTTCGGGTCCAGCCGTTGGGCAGTTTGTTTGCGTTTGGTGTGAGGCTCCCGGGGGCCCGGCCAGCTCAGTGACAGACGTGTGCGGCTCTTTAACGCCCACACACACACACACACACACACACACACACACACACACACACACACACACACACACACACACACACACACAGAAAGACAGATATATTGTTCCCTGGAACTTTTTGGTTCCCATGAATCCGAGCTGTGTGTTCTGAGCTGGCAGGAGAAGAGCTGCCCGCCACATCAATTCATCAACACTGCCGGCCGGCCAGACGCCCGCTACACATGTGCTGTCTCTTCCAAGTGTGCCAGAGGGGTGTGTGTGTGTGTGTGTGTGTGTGTGTGTGTGTGGGTGGCCTCCATCTGCATATCTCCCTCTGACCAAATAAAAACATTCCATTGATGTGTTGCGTAAAAATCTTTATCAAATGTGTTCTAACTAAACGTGTTAATGTCTCACCATGTCATGTCTAGGTGAAGGACAATGCTCCAATAGTAAAATGTTGTATTCAAAATCTGTTCCTTCCAAACACAGGACACTATTATAGTAAGTTGTAAAGAATTAAATAAAGATTTTATCTCTGGCTTTATCCAACTTTATCTAGCTTTCAGTTTTTTTTTTAAAGACATGCAAGAAAATGCATACTTGGTCAGGAATTCCAAAATGTGCTTACTTATTTAAACCTGCAGTGTGTAGAATTTTGGGTTTTATTTCCTAGCAGATTTTGTAGAAAGTAATTATAATATCCATAAGTACATTTAATTTAGTGCATAATAGCTGATTTTTTTTTTAATTATTATTTTTCCCCTTAGAAAGGGTCTCATATAAGTCCATATTTCTGCATATTTTGGACCAAGGCCTAGTGCCGCCATCTTGAAAGTGTCATAGTTGGTATGTCATCAGGTGCATTGTTTAAAATTTAGAATTGTTCTTGTCCTTGAAGGCCACTGTAGCTTCTGTTATTATTCTAAAGGGGTGGGGTTACCCAGGGAGCGTTGCATTCTAGAACTTTGTAGAACTTTCTTGATGATGTCATATTACACACTGCACCTTTAAGTATTTGCAAGAGTTATACAAAAAAAAAGTTTGAAGTTAATTAATCAACTGGCAACTGTTTTCATGATTATATCTATACGTTAAAAATAACTATTTACCTGCATTGTCTTGCCTAAATTTGCAGTCCGAATTGAAGCAAAGACACGTCCACACAAATCAAAGTCTTCTCGCTGTGTGTGTGTGTGTGTGTGTGTGTGTGTGTGTGTGTGTGTGTGTGTGTGTGTGTGTGTGTGTGTGTGTGTGTGTGTGTGTGTGTGTGTGTGTGTGTGTGTGTGTGTGTGTGTGTGTGTGTGTGTGTGTGTGTGTGTGTGTGTGTGTGTGTGTGTGTGTGTGTGTGTGTGTGTGTGTGTGTGTGTGTGTGTGTGTGTGTGTGTGTGTGTGTGTGTGTGTGTGTGTGTGTGATAAGTTCTGAGTTAAGCTGACGTTTATATCTAACACAGCTGATATCTGTAAGGACTGTTTCAGGTAAATAACCACAGACTGCACAAATGGCCAGTGTTTAAACGTGCCTATGCGAAGGCTCTCAATCCAACTCTTAATGTAATTAATTGCTCAGTGTGCTCTGGTGGCGTAGTGGATAGAGCGTGTACCATATTGGCTCTGGCCTTCGTTGCAGTGGTCGTGGGTTCAAATCCAACCCGGGGACCTTTACTGCAAGTCATCCCCCCTCTCTCTCTCTCTGTCTGTCTGTCTCCCCATTTAAACTCTGCACTATCCAATAAAAAGCTGGAAAATGACAAAAAAAAATATCTTAATGTAAAGCCTTGCTGGGTAAAATCAGAAGTTACTGGAAGAAGTGGTGATATGCTCTTCAAATAAATAAATACATCAAAAAATGCATTTAAAAAAAAAAATTCAGCGTTTTTTCT
>CM049401.1:31805071-31960071 GCA_026929865.2 Hyperoplus lanceolatus | reverse complement strand
TTGCCTTTTCTTTATGTTATCTGTTGTATCGATTGTATACGCCATATTGTTTTTAACTGTGTTATTTTGAAAGTAAGTTTGTGATGAATTATGCCTTATTTCCACTGCCTTGTAAAGAAATGTGTAATGTGGATTTTAGAATGTCCTGTATTAACAGATACATACATACAGCTATTACTATAGTATTTGTACACACATTAATACAGTGTGTGTGTGTGTGTGTGTGTGTGTGTGTGTGTGTGTGTGTGTGTCTCCTTTATCCTCCCTACAATATGTTTGGCAGACTGTCCCTCATGTCCAATCTCCATTAGACAGTAGGTCCCAGCTGTGTGTGTGTGTGTGTGTGTGTGTGTGTGTGTGTGTGTGTGTGTGTGTGTGTGTGTGTGTGTGTGTGTGTGTGTGCGTGCACGTGCGTGCGTGTGCGTGTGTGTGCGTGCGTGTGTCTGTGTATGTGTGTGTGTGTGTGTGTGTGTGTGTTGGTAGGTTGCCGAGGGAGAGCGGGGCCCCTCTGGCGCATTGTATAGGGTCTGAAAAGGAGGTCACTGATTAGGGCTAATTATATTACATGGACCCGACTCAGGGCTGGTTAGGTCGGCGTGCATATGTGTGCTTGTGCGTTGTGTGTGTGTGTGTGTGTGTGTGTGTGTGTGTGTGTGTGTGTGTGTGTGCATATAAGTGTGTGTGCTTTTGTATAGTTATATATGTGAGGAGGACCACTGTGAGTTTTAAACCTTGGGAATGATGACATCTTTGAAAAAAAAAAAGTATTGCTGTTGTTGAGAATACATTTACCAGTTTCACCATGTAACCACCTGTCACCTGTGTACCCACCTCTCTTCAGCAGTTAATCCTCTCTCTGTACACAGCCGTGGAAAAAATCAAGAGACCAGCCTGGATTTTTCTTCAAATCTTCACCTCTACATTACTTATTGAAAATGCTCTAAATGACAATATTTGTATTATGAATTTGGTAGAAATGTTGTCAGTAGTTTATAAAATAAAACCAAAATGTTCATTCTACTCAAACATATGCCTATAAAGAGTAAAACAAGAGACACTGAACACTTTAGAGTGGTTTCTTAATTTTTTCCACGTCTGTAATTTCCCCCTGCTCTGCTCTGCCACATGTAGCAGAGCCCAGAGTCATGTGACTGTCTTAAGGCCCTGGCACGGCTCTCTGCACGGCGCTCTGCACAGCGGCCTGATCATATGGAAGAGATGATCACAGAGCAGGAAACGGCACCAGGGCCAAAGGAAACAATCCTTCTGCACTGACCTATAAGCAAATCATGTCAACTCGGACTCTCACTTGCCTTCAGTATCTCTCTCTCTATCCCTCTCTATCCCTCTCTTTCTCTGTCTCTCTCTTCCTCTCTCCCTCTCTCTCTCTCCCTCTCTCCCTCTCTCTCTCTCTCTTTTTGAATTTACTTTTACACTTGGGTCTGCCTTGATTTATAAACTCAGAATTGAACAAATACGACCTGGCTGTCATTACATCTATTTAGACTTACTGTAAAGGCAAATACAGTTTGACTGCTACATGTAAACAGAAAAGTAAAAGCCCATGTTATGTGGGTTATTAGGTATTTAGCAAAATAACCTAAATGCACGCGATGGTGGGACACGCTAGCATAGATCTTTAGGACAGCAGACGTGGTGGTGTCGTAAAAAACACTACAGCTTTTGTTCTGTCAGAAATGTCATGACTTGTTTAAGAAAAAAATGCTTTGTCAAAAGATACACATTTAAACAAATAGCCCACACAAAAAAAAGTGAAGAAAATAAATTGCGTTTTGACTAAAACCTTTTGGAGCCAATTAAGCTGTTGAGCACTTAGACTTGATTATCCTGGTTCAGGCCGGATTACAATCAGATCAACAATACAATACAGCCATATACAGCCAACAATCCTACCAACCCTACCCATCCACTCAAACATGAATGTCACTTAGGTCTACACTTCCTGTTAAAAAGAAAAACACAGCTTCTGTTTAATAAAAACATGTGTGTGTGTGTGTGTGTGTGTGTGTGTGTGTGTGTGTGTGTGTGTGTGTGTGTGTGTGTGTGTGTGTGTGTGTGTGTGTGTGTGTGTGTGTGTGTGTGTGTGTGTGTGTGTGTGTGTGTGTGTGTGTGTGTGTGAGAGAGAGAGAGGGGTGTGTTTGTGTGTGTGTGAGAGAGAGAGAGAGAGAGAGATGTGTATCAGCTTGTAGTGTGCTTATAGCGTCTCGTTTATCTCTCCATCGCGCTGCGGCAGGTGAAGCGACCAACAGCTCATTGTCTCGGGGAAGCGAGGGATTCACACCGGCGAGGTCAAGTTGCGCCGGTAATCCAGGCAGCTGGGTAGTGCTCGTGTGTGTGTGTGTGTGTGTGTGTGTGTGTGTGTGTGTGTGCGTGTGTGTGTGTGTGTGTGTGTGTGCGTGTGTGTGTGTGTGCGTGCGTGTGCGTGTGCGTGTGTGTGTGTGTGTGTGTCTGTGCTCCCTCCTGGGATTAAGACGAGGCCAAGGCTATTCGCGCTCCATCCGTCCACCTAAAAACAGGTGTTACCATAGCGACTGTGGCTTTCGGGGCGACTGTGGCTCAGTTGGTAGAGCGGGTCGGCCGATGATCAAAGGGTTGGAGGTTCGATCCCTGCCCTGCCACCATGTGTCATAGTTGTTGTGTCCTTCAGCAAGACACTTCACCCACATTGCCTCGTGTGAATGTCGATAGTTAGCCTGCTGCTATCGGTGTATCAATGTGTGTGTGAATGGTAACGTGGGAAAGGAAAACAGGTCTCCCTTGTAAAAGAGTCTTCGGTCTCAATGGGATTTACCTGCATAAATGACATTTGTATTTATGACATTGGCTTTGATCAGTCTGCATGTAGCTGGTTTAGGGATTATCTTTCTGATAGACAGCAGTCAGTTAAACTGGGAAGATACCAATCTGAATTCTTAACTGTTACAAATGGTGTCCCACAGGGCTCAATTTTAGGTCCAGTTCTTTTCACAATTTATATAAATAACATTGTTTCATCGCTAAAAAACTGTCACGCCCATCTATACGCTGACGACACAGTACTGTATTGCATTTCCGATTCGGTGCACCAATCTATTGAGAACCTACAAAGCTCTTTTAATACTCTGCAGGACTGTCTAGTGGACCTCAGGCTTGTTCTTAATACAGACAAAACCAAATATATGTGTTTCTCCAGAGCAAGAACTACAAATTTGAATGATTTTAATGTTTTTACAAAGAATGGATTTTTAATTGAAAGAGTCACAGAGTACAAATATCTCGGCATCTGGTTAGATGATAAACTCACTTTTAATTTCCATATAAAAAATCTTGTTTGTCGACTACGACAAAAAATTGGCTATTTTTATAGGAACAAAACCACCTTCCCTTTATTTAGTAGGAAAAGGATTATTGAGGCAGTTTTTATGTCTGTCCTTGATTACGGTGATGTGGTTTACCGGCATGCATCTCATTCATGTCTTAAACTCCTAGACTCTGTTTTTCACTCTGCTTTAAGGTTCATCACAGGAGATGCTTATGACACACACCATTGTCTTTTATATGAAAAGGTTGGGTGGTACTCCCTTAAAGAGAGACGTGATGCACATTGGCATATTTTTATTTACAAAGCCTTGACCGGGAAGCTTCCTCGTTATTTAACAGAAATGTTGCAAATTTCAGATGGGCTTTATCAGACCCGCTCCACTGACATGCTCATGCTTTATGTCCCACAAGCCCAGTCTGAGCTGGGAAAGACAGCTTTTAGCTTCAGTGCCCCCGACTCCTGGAACAACTTACAGCAACAAATTAAATACCTTCATATCCTTTAATCAATTTAAACAAACTATCTTAAATCTGCCAAACTCTACCTGTAACTGTTTTAATTAGGCTATATTGTACTTTCACCCATTTCATTTCATTTTAATTGCTACCACTCTTCACCACTAGGTAAATGTTTCAATTGTTTTTTTGCTTTTTGTTTTTTTCTTCTCTTCACCTGTTGTTGTGTATTTGATGTATTTGCATTGAATATTGTGTATGCATTGTTGTTTTTCCTTGGAATTTGTTTGAACTCGACACCATTGAAAATGAGGGTCACCCCTCAATTGGTCTCTCGAGGATAAATAAAAGTTAAATAAAAATAAATAAAAATAAATAAAGATTAACAAAAAAAACTATATACAGCTGCAGCACCTGCCAATGGTCTGGTATCTGACTGTAAAATTAAAAGAGAAGCAATCCAATTTTTTAATCTTATATTTTGTCTGTCTTGGACAGAGCTACAAGTTAACACTCACATTGCCAACAAACCCCTGACCATACAGTACCCACCCACCCAAACTCCGTGCCTCTGCCATGCTATGTTTTGTATAAAAACAAATTCCCTCAGTGCAATCGCAGGCTGAGCTCACCCGCTTTTAATAGTGTGTGTGTGTGTGTGTGTGTGTGTGTGTGTGTGTGTGTGTGTGTGTGTGTGTGTGTGTGTGTGTGTGTGTGTGTGTGTGTGTGTGTGAGAGAGCTAACCGTTTTCAATAGGTCGTCTTTCACCATCCGCAGGCTTGTCCAGCGACACCCCTGGGTTTCTGACAGGCCTGACGACAACTCCGACTCAGTTATTGTATTTTTGGCACACACACACACACACACACACACACACACACACACACACACACACACACACACACACACTGGAAACCGCGGAATCAGCCGGGAGTTTGAGAAAATACCACCGTGAGAGTGAGGAGGACCCGGGGGGCTTTTGGTTGGGTTTCGGAAAATGGGGTTTGATGTCGAAAGATGTGGCACATAGCGGGGAAGGATTTTTATCCCTGTGTGTGTGTGTGTGTGTGTGTGTGTGTGTGTGTGTGTGTGTGTGTGTGTGTGTGCGTGCGTGCGCGTGCGTGCGTGTGTGTGTGTGCGTGCGTGTGTGTGTGTGTGTCCACATGTGCTGGTGGTTTTCAAGAATTCTTGGACGGACACAACGGGAGAGGTACAAGTGAACGGCGCTCCAACAATAACGGCAGTGTGGTGGTGTAACAATAAGCATCCTGCCACATGTGTGTGGGCAGTGAGAGAGACAGTTTGAATGAGACAGTTACTACTATGACTCTGTACCAGCTGATAATGACAGGGGAACAAGGCAAATGAGACAGTTAGTTTAGATTGAGAGGATTTGTATTAAGTTAAGGAATACTTCACCCATACGGAACCGGCGTTCTATCATTATAAAATCACTATTATAACATAATGAATGAGGTTTTTCTTCCCCCAGTCTTCCCTTGGCCCAGCTGTCCTGTTAATCGTAAACCTACATTTACACATGGTAAAATGTAGGATAAGACTGTGAGAGCATAAAACACTCTTTCTGCCTTTTTTTATTAGGCTAGGATGAACTGATTTTTAAAATATTTGCAAATTTATACTACATAGGATCTCAGTTCAATAAAACCTTCATGTGTCCACCGGGGAAATAGGTCTTTAAGTTAAGGAAGGATATGTTTTATTTTCCATTACAGTTGAGATTTAAATTAGCCAGATTCAGAGCAACCCAACAATTTGTTTACAAAAGAAAACCTAACAGATTCATTATGACTAAAAAATAAAAAAATAAAAATATATATACCTTAATTAGTAACATTTATATGGAATACAGTATGTGAAGTAGGCCAAGAAGAAGAACAAAATGAGTAAGTACAATATTAAAACAAATATGATTACATCACTAAACAGCAGTTTGTCCAAGGATATTGTAAAAAAAAAAAAACCCTTATTAACAGTGGATTCGGAACAACTTAAATTTAAGAAACTAGTGTTAATATATTATATAACATGTCTCATGATTGTTTATGTAATTTCTTGCATTTCCCCCTGTAGCTGTAATCTGACTTTAAAAAAACACTACAGATATATATATTAAGAGACCACTCCAAATGTTCAGTGTCTCTCGTTTGACTATTTATACGCATATGTTTGAGTAGAATGAACATTTTGGTTTTACACTAAAAACTGCTGACAACATTTCTTACCAAATTCACAATAAGAATGTTGTCATTACTGTAAGAGCATTTCCATTAAGTAATGTAGAGATGAAGATTGAAGGAAAATCCAGACTTGTCTCTTATTTTCTTCCAGAGCTATATAATCGTAAATCATTAATGGGTCATATATGATTTTTTCCCCCCGGTATATAACAGTCCGATCTCTGCACAGTTTTGACTTAATGTTCACCTCCCTCCTCTGATTATCTCACACACACACACACACACACACACACACACACACACACACGCGTGCGCGCGCACACACACACACACACACACACGCACGCACACACACAAACACACGCACGCACGCACGCACACACACACACACACACACACACACACACACACACACACACACACACACACACACACACACACACACACATAATTTTTTTCACATGAGGCTTCTTGGCTGCCCGTACGGAGTCAGCGGAGTAAAAACAAACACACTGTCTCCCTCCAAAAAACCTCTCACCAATTTCGTGGTTTTTTCCCAAACGTCCTGCCACCACCTCAGCCCGAGCGGGAAGCTATAGCGTTTGTTTGTGGGGTTTGTGGTAAGACTGTCATGACCTCTCTCTCTCTCCCTCCCTCTCTCCCTCTGTCTCTCTCCCTCTCTCTCTGTCTCTCTCTCCCTTTCTGCCTCTCTCTCTGTCTCTCTCTCCTTGCCTCTCTCTCTCTCCCTCTCCCTCTCTCTCTCTCTCTCTCTTTCTCTCTCCCTCTCTCTCTCACCCTCACCCCCTCTCTCTCTCTCTCCCTCTCTCTCTCACCCCCTCTCTCTCTCATCCTCTCCCTCTCTCTCTCTCTCTCTCTCTCTCTCTCTCTCTCTCTCTCTCTCTCTCTCTTTCTCCAAGTTAAACAGATGAAATCAACCCAGGCATCTTCCCTAATGTTCTATAATCTCTGTGGCAACCATACCATCCAGTTTCCAACTATATAATGTGTCTCACAATTCCTTTTTTTTTCTCTTTACCATATATTCATGAAAACACTTTTTTGTTCTTGTAATTTTCATGGCCTTGGAATATTCAGGGTCATACACACGTGATGATAACAAGTAGGCCTATGTAGTGGCTGCTGTGTGGCTGCTCTCATCCTAAATATGCCTCCGTTCACACAAAATAAGAACAAAAATAAGAGCAAACAATAACAATTTCAAGAAAGATTGGGTGAATGAAGCCCAGTTGCCTCCTTTAAGTAATGTTTGTAAACTGAATTTGTAATAGAGGCTCTCGTCTGTTTTGAGCTGCAGTGTGAAATGTTGGATTGTGACTTTATAGTGCAGAGAATAGTGGTCATTTAGTGACATCTACTGGTGTATACATGCTGGTGGATATGACTAATAGTAATATCCATCAATGTAAATACTCCTGTAATGCTAGTCATTTAGGCTATTAACCACATACTGTAGGCTATACAGGCACATTGTCAGTTTTTTCTATATTCCATTAACATTTTCGAATATCTTTTGTTTATCCATCTATGCCAAAGAACATGTATTTGTATGTTGTATGTTACTTAGAAAATAAAAAAAATCGCACATTGGGGCGACTGTGGCCCAGTTGGTTAAGCGGGTTGGCCAACGATCCAAGGGTTGGCGATTCGATCCCCGCCCGGCCACCAGTGTCATGGTTGTTGTGTCCTTGGGCAAGACACTTCACCCACCTTCACCGTGCCTTGTGCCTCTCGTAGTTTACCACCAACGTCCACCGGTATGACTGTGTGTGAATGAATGGAACCTGGAACCATGTAAAGCGCTTTGAGTGCCTTGAAAAGCGCTATATAAATCCAATCCATCACTATTATTCATTATTCATTTTATTGCAGACTTTTTGCCTCCCCATCCCATCCACCGATGTGGTAGGCGACCTGGAACCTGTCGTTACCATGGCTACCGCTAGAAGCTATTTGTAGTGCCGCGGGCCGTCCGGCAGGGGGCGCAGCTTCACTAGATTTCCTCATTGAACGAAAGCATCACTTCAGTTCAGTTCAGGTAGTAAAAAAAAAAGAAAAAAAAAGGGGGCAGATCCGAGGAGCAGATGTCTCATATAATACGAGGCTGCCACAACAACCGTGGGGGCTGCTGAGCTGCTCACCCGCTGCCCAGAAACCTCGACTGTTCCTGGGCGAGGAGAGAGACAAAAAACATAAAACAATGGTGGCCAAAAACAGAAAACAGACTGGGAAGAGTCAGACGGCGACCCAGGCTGACCGCGACCGAAGCCCACTCGTTCAACCTCCCAGTAAAAGTAACGTTACTAGGCGACCTGGCAGGGAGAAAGCCTCCAACGGCTCTCACTCAAACGGGCTCTCAGGCATCGGACACAGGCTGGGGCTAACCCCCTCAGCGGCGGCCAAGCTGGGTGTCACTCTCCTCCTCGGTGAGTTGGTTATGGAGCTTTAGCCTGTTAGCTTCCTATTAGCTGCTAACGGCGGTGGCAGGCAGCGGTTAAATTAAGTTATCTCCAACCGCAAATCATCAACGGGCTAACGTTAGCTCACATCAAGGCTAGCTCTCCAGCGTTAGCCGCCTGTTGTTGCATCAAAAGTAGTCATGTTTGCATTGGTGAAATGTCAGTTTGTTTGACACACGTGTGTTAACAGGTTTGTGTTCTCTGTCAAAGTTCAAGCTAAATGTTTACTTGATTCCATCTTTGAAATTGCAACCCAGTAGCCACCCCATTTCCTCACCCACATTCAATGAACTGATTTGGTGTTTGAGGGCTTATTTTTGCACCTTTTTCTACCACAAAGTAGCACTACTTTCACTTGTGTATATATAGTTTATTATCTGTAATAAAATCTCCAATATTTTACATTCATTCTGATCCAATGTATGTTTGCAAAATGGGATAAGTTGCACGCTAACTCCTCCTTGCACTTCTTGTAATCCTTTATGCTTTTGCATGCCCTTACTTGTGTTATCTATGTTTGTGTATCGTGTGCACCATCAGACTATGGCAAAGTCCTTGTATATGTGAAAATACTTGATAATACATCTGATTCTGAATTGATTCTCTTGTATCCACACAGCTGCTGTGACTGGGTATCTACACTGGTGAGTTGCTCCATCATGTTATTATTATTTTATTTATTTTTTCAAATATTTTTTTTTGGGCATTTTCAAGCTTTATTAGACAGTACAGAGTTGAGAGAGAGAGAGAGAGAGAGAGTGAGTGGGGATGACCTCATTGACATGCAGTAATGGTCCACGGGTCGGATTTGAACCCGCAACCACTACGCCACCAGTGCGCCCTATCATCATGTTATTATTACACCAACATTACTCTGGTGCTAACTTGCAGCTCACGTTATTTCTCCCCCTCTGATCAGGCATCATCTCTCTGCGCTGTTTGAGAATGACAGACACTTTTCACACCTGTCTAACCTGGAGAAGGAAATGGCTTTTCGCACAGAAATGGTAAATAGAATAGTTCATTGTTATTTTGTGTTGTGTTTTATGAGGGATGCACTCACATCACTGTTTTGAAGCTGGTGCCACTTTTTACATTATTATACATTTTGATCAGTTGGGTTTCTGATAAGGTAAGGGGTAGTGCGCACATTTCTTCTCTCCTTCCTTTAAAAAAAATTATAATCACTATTTTTAAATTTGGACGAGATTTTCTGCTTTTCTGTGCCTAAAAATGATATATTTTGGGGTTTGGTATGTCTGTCAAAACAAGCTATCTCCTTGTGCTTAAGGAAAATACACACCTTTCACTATTTATTTTTTAATCAAGCTATTAAAAAACATTATAATTACGAAAAATAACGGGCAGTTTAATGGTAATGAGAATAACCGTGAGTTGCAATCACATTAGCCTTCTGTTCGACCAAATTGCTCCTCGCTCAGACTTCCAATGTGGGTTATAAATTAATACACTACGCATGCAGCCTAATGAATAAACATGAGCGAGCGATGCTGCGGTTTGTGTTATGCTACAAAACCAAGGGCGTTGACACAGCCAAAGAATAATTACTTTGACATTTCCAGACACTATGTGCATCTGTGTTTTTCTAATTGACAAGCGGGCCAATAGAATGTGCAATGGGAAATACAAACTAAGGTGAAACTTTGACCTGCCAGTCTGTCCGAGCTGCTCAGTTCACAACAAGAAACACTCCCTGCGTTCCAATCCCCATACTTCCCTACTATTTAGTACGCCAGGAAAAGATTTAGGGTGTCCCAATACATGTACGTCAATTGTACTATGCTGAAAATACATAAATGCCCCACTAACTCCAATAGCATTTTTGAGTATTCGTCTTTATTCTGGACATTTCTATACACAATGAAAAAAAGATCTTCCTTATCTGATTTTTTTTTTTCTCTCCCGTGGCCCTAAAACTCTTCTGTACTTTAGTATGTAGTGTAGTAAAAAGACTAAAACTCTTCTGTACTTTAGTATGTAGTGTAGTAAAAAGACTAAAACTCTTCTGTACTTTAGTATGTAGTGTAGTAAAAAGAAAAAGTATGTGATTTGGAACGCAGGGACAGGATTGAATTTATCACTTGTACGGGCTTCAGTTGAAATTGGTGAGAGAGAAGTGTTATGTGACTCTTAATACCACATTCAGACTAAATTCAACATTTCATGTCCTACTATGATACTAGGAAATGAAACTACTATGATACAATCAACGTTGGACTTCCTCCGAATATCTTACATGTGTGATTCAAACAACCTTCTACATGTTGTGTGTAATTTTCAGCCAGTTTTTCACCTTGGCCTCTGAAAGAAGCACAAAGTAATTTACTGTGCCACATGTTTATGCATCTGTATCACAAAACTGTCTAAAAATAGCTGATATTTAAAGTTATTCGCAGGCTTTATGCCCTTTCGAGGGATACAGACAATATAGGTGAAAATTTTATCATATTCAAGCAGAATATTTTTTTCCCCCCTCAACCCTGCTGTGTGAATTGTGCTATCTAAGTGCGTGTGTGTGTGCGTGCGTGCGTGCGCGTGTGTGTGTGTGTGTGTGTGTGTGGTGTGTGTGTGTGTGTGTGTGTGTGTGTGTGTGTGTGTGTGTGTGTGTGTGTGTGTGTGTGTGAGGGGCTACTACCACGTTGTTGGCCAGAGCCTGTATAAATCACTTGTTTCTGCCTGATGTTGTAGAGTTATATTTAGTGTCTGTCTCTCTTTCAAGGTTTTCTAAGTCAGCGATTCTGGTGCACGCTATTTGTCAAAATCACTTTTTGTCAACATCAGTGAATATCTCCTCACGATCCAACAAGAGTTCTCCAAAATCTCTCACTACAACTTTTTAAATGCCATAATTTTTTCTTTGTCTTCATATCTAAGACTCTTTGCCTTCACATTTCTATTACATAAAAGGTTCCCATATTTCTTAGAATGGAAGTACGCTGTTTAAGATGTGAGGTTTCACTCCAAATTAGCATAGGTTATTTTGGGTATACACTAGGATGTTATTAAGGTTAATAGTAATGTCTTATAAGTGACTCAATAAATTCCCTTTTCTATCAGATCATTATTTTTCCGAAATTTTTTGGGTCTTAATTTATATTTGTGTTCTTAAAAAGGTCTTAAATTTGACTTTAAAAATGGTGCAAGAACCCTGTTGCTAACTCCTATCTCCTCTTTGATTCCAGGGTTTATACTACTCCTACTACAAAACCATCATAGACGCCCCCTCGTTCCTGGAAGGCCTTCACATGGTGATGAACGACCGCCTGACAGAGTATCCGCTGGTTATAAACACACTGCAGAGGTTCAATCTGTATCCAGAGGTACAGTGGATTCTGGCATGCTGTCACTATCATGTGCAGTTTGGTCACGGGACTCATTTCAGTGTTTACTAATTTTATTAATTTTTGGCCATTTTCAAGCTTTATTAGATAGTACAGAGTTGAAATGGGTCCACGGGTCAGATTTGAACCCGCAAGATAAGACCAGAATGAGGTTTCAAACTGGTTTCACACACTTATCAACTGTTTTTGTTGTCTGATACTTCAACAATAATTTGTCATTTTGATATTCTACAAGTGTGTGTGTGTGTGTGTGTGTGTGTGTGTGTGTGTGTGTGTGTGTGTGTGTGTGTGTGTGTGTGTGAGACTCATTTCAGTGTTTACAAATGTTATTAGACTGCTATTGGTATCGGCAGGTTAGACTGTTAAGAAATCTGCAATCTGGATTGGTGCTTTACAAGATAAGACCAGAATTAGGTTTTAAACCGGTGTCACACACACACTTATCAACTGTTTTTGTAGTCTGATAGTCCAACTGTATAGAAGATGAATCTTTCTGCTCTTTTAAACAAAACAATCTCACGCTTCTCTAAATGTAATGGAATTCTAGAGGACTACAATTAAAAACCAGTGTGTCTGTATTCCCCGCAGAGAAAATAGGGAGAAAAGGCCTTTTCAAAGATGTTTAAACGGCCTCTGTTTGTCTGTGTGTCTGTGCCCTACAGGTGGTCCTGGCCAGCTGGTACCGGGTGTACTCAGGTGTGATGGGGTATTTTGGGATTCCCACTAAGATGTGCTGGTCCATCAACAGAGGGGAGGGGCTCACTCCGGTGGACAGCTGTGAAGGTAAAGAGCTTTAAACTGATCTGCAAATGCATCTGTTTGTGCGCACACACACACAGATACACACACACACACACACATGCTCACACAGACACGCATGCCCGCACAGACACACACACACACACTTGCTCACTCACTCACTCACTCACTCACTCACTCACTCACTCACTCACTCACTCACTCACTCACTCACTCACTCACTCACTCACTCACTCACTCACTCTGTCTGTCTGTCTCTATCTCTCTTTCTCACACAAACACACACACACACATGCTCACACAGACACATCCTCTTATACACACACACACACACACACACACACACACACACACACACACACACACACACACACACACAGACACTCTTATGAAAGCATCAGATTGATTGATGACTACATTAGACAAGCTGATAGTTTCACTGTTGTGACCCGCAGCTACACTGACATTTAAAATACTCACACACAGTCTCGCGCTGAATTCATTAGATGACTAATTCCTTCTTAAACGTTGCTCATTCTCCCCCCACACAACAGCCTCACTGGCATTTGGCAGTCAAGAGAAATTGTAAAAATGATACATGAGTATATACAGCCTCTTTATATCTGCATAGCTACACACCCATTGCTATGTATACTGGCCTACATATTAACATACATGCACATACCCATATTGGGGCGACTGTGGCTGAGGTGGTAGAGCGGCTCAGCCAATGATCAAAAGGTTGGTGGTTCGATTCTCACCCTGCGACTTGTGTCATGGTTGTTGTGTCCTTGGGCAAGACACTTCACCCTCCTTGCCTTGAGTGAATGTGTATGACTGCTGTATGTTTGTGGCGGTCGGAAGGGCTGTAGGCGTGAGTTGGCAGCCACGCTTCCGCCACCGGTATGACTGTGTGTGAATGAATGGAACCTGCAACCCTGTACTAAAGTGCTTTGAGTGCCTAAAAAAGCGCTAAATAAATCCAATCCATAATTATTATCATGATGTATCCGTATGCTTTGAATCAGTCATTTAAATGAAGGAAAAATGCTTTTTAGCTTAATGCACGCAAATCTTTTTTTAAATTTGTTTGCAGGAGCGTTTTCTAAAAGGGTAATAAACCTGCTGACAGTAAATTAGCAGTTCTGACAGTTCTGTTGTCATCTTCCCTTTGTGGAGCTGTGATCACTGTGTTTCTATCCGTCTCATTAGTGAAGCTAGGCACCCTGGGGTCGATGCACGCACGCACACACACACACACACACACACACACACACACACACACTCACACTCACACTCACACACACACACTACACACAGTTTTCACACTGTGTTTACATAAAACTGACGCAAGTCGCATAAGAACTAACAGAAAATGGGAACTGTTGCTGTAACTGTTGGGCTGGAACACTATTTTTGTGAAAGGCAGAATGACACAGTCGAGAAAGTGTGGGGTGTTTATTATACTTTCCACACTCACTTGCTTTGTGAACAAGAACTAGCTCCATTTCTTTTTGTTATCATATCAAACTGATAAAAACGCCTCTGAGTAATAGCAACACACTCCTGAAAAACCTCTAGTCATTACAAGATTCAACAGGTTCAAGAAGTGTGTTTGTCATATGCACATTAACAATTACAGCAGCAGTCACTAGCAATGGAATTCCTAGGCCTCAGGCTCCTCTCAACAATGCAGCAGAACAATTCAAAACATAATTACAATTACTGCTTGGTCAATCTGTTCAGTGTACCTGCTATTTTCATAAAAGGTGGAACAAACACAGTCAATTAAAATCAGGATCCGGGAACCTTTAGTCATTACAAGCCTCAAGAGATTCAAGATTGTTTATCTGTAATATGAACAACAATTACAGCAGCAGTCAATGGCAATGACATTTTTAAGCTCCTCTTGGCAATGCAATAGAAATAACAATTAGACCTTTGTCAGTCTGTTCAGTGTACTTGCTATTTTCATAAAAGGTGAAACGAGTCAATTAAAATCACAAGCTGCTTTACACTGCAAAAAAAAGAAAGAAAGAAGAAAGCCAGCCAAAGGGAGCCTGCTGTGTTTGTCATTCGCACACACAGAGATTGAGGAATGTACTGCCCTGGCCTGGAGCTCTGCACAGATTCTTCCTGTTTTTTATGGGTCATGTCTGCTCTGACCTGACTTGAATGAGACCAGTGTCGGCCGCTTCCACACTGCTACAGAAAACACAATGAAATAGAGAGTGTGTTGAGAGCATATCCTCTCATCTGAAATGGCTAGAAAGTGTTTTTTGTCTTTTATTTAGGGCTGAAACTAATGATTGTTGTCTTTATTGATTTAATATAACTTCGGTTCCTTTATTGTAATGTTGCTATGACGACCAGCTACAGAGAGGCAGAAGTACTATAAATGCTATTTTGTAATGGATACCTGGATTGGAAAAGAGCCTTTATTGTCCTCAGGGCTTACTTATCCACATTACCAACCTTTAACTGTCTGTCTGTCTGTCTGTCTGTCTGTCTGTCTGTCTGTCTGTCTGTCTGTCTGTCTGTCTCTGTCTGTCTGCGTGTGTGTACATTAGGGATGGGCGACCCGGCGTATTTCTACGTGAGCATTGTGTTCTTTCTGAATGGTCTGATGATGAGCCTGTTCTTTATCTACGGAGCCTACCTCAGGTAACGAACCATAACTCACCATGCCACCCATAGAAACCAATATGGCCACCAGTGACAGTTACCAACTATTACTCTAAATGTGTGCTGTCATGCTCAGAATTTCTATATGATCCGTCTTATTGATCAGCTGCCAGGCTTTGCTTCTGTCAGATAATTGATCTGAAAAATCAAATTTTCTTTTCTTTTCTTTTCTTTTCTTTTCTTTTCTTTTCTTTTCTTTTCTTTTCTTTTCTTTTCTTTTCTTTTCTTTTCTTTTCTTTTCTTTTTTCTTTTCTTGTCATTAATTAACCTTTTATTTGTTTTTATTGTTTGATAACTAATAAAAAAGTATATTAGTATTATTTTTTACATTGATTTTCTATTGCAAAAACATAATTTTACAACTCAAAACAGAATACAATACAGATAGATTTGTTTTGTTTCCATCCTATCCTTCTACCCTTACACTACATCTTCTGAATCTCTCTCTTCTCTTCTCTCCATTTCCTCCTAGCGGCAGTCGACTGGGCGGCATCGTTACCACAATGTGCTTTTTCTACAATCACGGCGAGGTGAGTATACACTCTACACTTTACTTGCAATGTCAGTGAGCTAAGCAAGACAGTCCCTGTGTTCCAAATCACATACTCTTTCTTTCTTTTAACTACACTTTTAAAGTACAGAAGAGTTTTAGGGCCTCAGGAGAGAAAGAAAATCAGATAAGGAAGATTTTTTTTTTTCATAATGTCAAGAATAAAGACAATTACTCCAAAATGCTATTGGAGGTAGAGGGGCATTTATGTATTTTCAGCATACTACAATTGACCTGCACTTATTGGGACATCCTAAATCTTTTTCTGGCCTACTAAATACTAGGGAAGTATGTGGATTGGAACGCAGGGAGTATTTTTTTTTTCTTTCTTTTTTCTTAGTACTAAATGCCTTAGCATATAATGCCGTTCGAGACTCTCTGTGTATAAGTCTTTTGAAATGTGTGAAACTCCCAGAGAAGAAGAAGCACTCAGAAAAGCAAAGGGTTGTTAATAGGGACTTCATTTCTGCCCTCAAAGGAGCTTAGAGTCGGTTTTGGCTCGCGTTCAAAGTCTCTGTCTCTTCCTCCCACCCACTGCTCTCCAGTTTCCTCCAGGACAAATAGGATGTCTTTATTTTCACAGATCAATGTGGGGACATTTGAAAAACACACACATTCTCTCACACGCGCACGCACGCACGCACGCACTCACTCACGTACGCACACAGACTCTCACGCACACAGACACACACACACACACACCCTCTCACTCACTCACTCACTCACTCACTCACTCACTCACACACGCACCACTCACTCACTCACACACGCAGACTCACTCACTCACACACACAGACTCACTCACTCACTCACACACACACACACACACACACACACACACACACACACACACACACACACACACACACACACACACACACACACACACACACACACACACACACACACACCAGTTTATCTCAATATTAACATTTATATCTTATTTCTATTTCTTTTTTCCCCCTCTGCGATTTTCTTCTTTTGGGTTTGAAATGTAACTGGGTTGTTTGAGGTGACAAATACATGTGTGAGATTATATAGTCTTAACTGTTTAGCTCGTTATTATGTATGAATAGTGGTGTGGGATTTCATCAAGCCAATACAGACAGGTTCGCCCCGTTTTACAAACAAGCAAAAATATATGGCAGCCTGGAAACAGAAAACTAAGGATTTCCCATTTTATTGTGCTATTTTGGCTCCAAACTGAGTCAAGTCAATGATAAAGCCGGATAGAGCCAACACTTAGGCAAATTGAATATACGATCAGATAGAAAGTAATTAATCTCAAGCCAAGAAATGTTTGTGCCAAGATTCTCAGAATACAGAGCAGAAGTACTTGTTTACATAATTGCACATTTTGCAATCTTGATAAAATATGTATCTGGCAAACCTTCATTTTTTTTTTTTCAACAATCTTGATCCAAAAACTGAAGCACTCCGGTGGCGTAGTGGTCGCGGGTTCAAATCCGACCTGTGGACCTTTACTGCAGGTCACCCCCCCCCCCCCCTCTCTCTCTCTCTCTCTCTCTCTCTCTCTCTCTCTCTCTCTCTCTCTCTCTCTCTCTCTCTCTCTCTCTCTCTCTCTCTCTCTCTCTCTCTCTCTCTCTCTCTCTCTCTCTCTCTCTCTCATTTCAACTCTGTACTATCTAATAAAGCTTGAAAATGCCAAAAAAAAAAAAAAAAAAAAACTACCAATTTAAAACAATGAGATGCATAATGTTAAATCCCTGTTATGATAGAAATGACACCGGGAGAACACAATGAGATCCACTTACTGGTTTAACAAACAAATCTTTGGTCGATCTTTGGTCTAGCACAGATACCGGCTCACAGAGAGAGCACACACACAGCCACAAGCCAAATCTCATTTTGTCCTGTCAGCAAGTTACTTATTGAATTCATTTCCCATTCAAGTTGGAACTCATTTAGTCGGTTATTTTACTGGCAACACGTTTCATAATATGAGGTGTGTTATGTTGTGTTATTCTTGTCATTATTATTATAATTTTTTTGGGGCATTTTTATGCTTTATTGACAGTTCAGAGAGGTGAAATGGAGGAGTTACGCCAACTGAGCTAAGGGCGCCCCCTATTCTTGCCATTATTAAAAAGTATTTATCAAGTTGGTTTTGACAGTTGGCTCACTCAGATACACAACACTTTCTGCTGGTAGTTAGTAGGCAGTGGTATGTATTGTGGTGTAGGACTGCAGCTATTGGTTATATTTAGTTATTACATGGCACTTGTAATTCCTGTGTTCTGATTGGTCAATCACGGCATTCTACAGGTCTGTTATTTCCAGCAACACAGGCCGATGTCAAGGATTTAACCTTGTGGGTTTTGCAATGACTATTCCAGTTATTAGACAAGGTCTCAGGCGTTGCTAGGGAAACAAGTTGTTTTTTTGTTAAAATCTTCCAGTTTGGCCGCAGATTGACATAGTTACCGTTGCTATTGAGTAAGGTCTGAACGTGTAGCGGACTGTTTTGGGCTCTTAAAACAAAATGTTGCTTCAGTTAAAGCTGCAGTGTGTAGAATTTTGGGTTTTATTTCCTAGCAGATTTTGTAGAAAGTAATTATAATATCCATAAGTACATTTAATTTAATGCAAGTGCATAATAGCTGAAATTCTTTTTTTAATTATTTATTTTCCCCTTAGAAAGGGTCTCATATACATCCATATTTCTGCATATTTTGGACCAAGGCCTAGTGCCGCCATCTTGAAAGTGTCATAGTTGGAATGTCCTCAGGTGCAAAATTTAAAATTGTTCTTGTCCTTGAAGGCCACTGTAGCTTCTGTTATTATGTTGGTTATGTTATATTAGGTTGGTGTTACCCAGGGAGCGTTGCGTTCTAGAATTTTGTCGAACTTTCTTGATGATGTCATATTACACACTGCACCTTTAATTGGTTTATTTAGTTAGTAGCCATGTAATAAGCGGGATAACGTAGAGCGAACGGGTCACTCGCTCTTGTTCACCCTTACTTATTGAGTATTCTACCCCTGTATTTCATTGCTTGACTGAGAAATTGGATAACACAACCACGGGATATCAGGCTGTTTGACGAGCCACTATGCTTTGTGTACACTAGCGCTCTGTTTAAGTATGGACCCATGTGACATATCTTAGTGATACATATTTTACTCTTCTCTACTTTTACTCTACATCTACTCGACTCTACTACTACTGTTCATTAGCCTAATAGCATAATTGCCTAAGTCATATTTTAAACCTGCAGTGTGTAGAATTTTGGGTTTTATTTCCTAGCAGATTTTGTAGAAAGTAATTATAATATCCATAAGTACATTTAATTTAGTGCATAATAGCTGAAAAAATAATTCTGAATAATTTTTTTTTCCCTCAGAAAGGGTCTCATATATGTCCATATTTCTGCATATTTCGGACCAAGGCCTAGTGCCGCCATCTTGAAAGTGTCATAGTTGGAATGTCATCAGGTGCATTGTTTAAAATTTAGAATTGTTCTTGTCCTTGAAGGCCACTGTAGCTTCTGTTATTATTCAAAAGGGTTGGGGTTACCCAGGGAGCGTTGCATTCTAGAACTTTGTAGAACTTTCTTGATGATGTCATATTACACACTGCACCTTTAAGGGCTATAGAGTAAGGTAAAGTAGATGTAGAGTAAAAGTAGAGTAGAGTAAATATGATTTAGGCAATTATGCTATGAGGCTAACAATGTGCTGCTTACCATGGTTTGTGATTGTTTAACGTGTGTTATGTGCTGTGTGTTGTCAGAGCACTCGTGTGATGTGGACTCCACCTCTCAGAGAGTCCTTCGCCTATCCATTCTTAGTCCTGCAGATGCTCCTGCTCACCTACATCCTACGGTAAACTCACAACATAGTTTACTTTATACTGTGTGTGTGTGTGTGTGTGTGTGTGTGTGTGTGTGTGTGTGTGACTACTACTTTATACTGTCATATTGTATGGAATGTGAAGCCCACACTAATTAACAGCGTCTCTCTCTCTCTCTCTCTCTCTCTCTCTCTTTCTCTCTCCCTCTCTCAAAACAGACAACTTCCAAAAACACTATAGAGATAAGAATAATAAAGTAGAAGTAGGTTTTTAGACGGTGAGGCAATATATTACTATCAAATTAACAGCTCTTTCCTTGTGACGTTATACAGTAATACACAATGCTACAGACAGACGGGCTCTTTCAGTGCCTGGAAAAAGTGTTATTCAAGTCTTATCAACCTGCAGACAGCTAGCTAGTGTTGCAGCATGTTGAGCTGATGTACCTGTCAGCCAGTCGACGCCCCCTTGTGTTATGAGAGAGCAGCTATATGTGACTGCTTCTACCGGCGTGTTTTGAAAGGAGTGTGTGTGTGTGTGTGTGTGTTTTTCACAGCCGCCTTAATTCATTTTGTCTTATCTTCCACACACACACACACACACACACACACACACACACACACACACACACACACACACACACACACACACACACACACTTCCTCACCACTGACTCTATTTATTTTCTCTCTTCTTCTCTGCCCAGGACACGGAACCCGAGCCGGACAGCCATGGTGGCTCTCGGCATCTCCAATCTGTGCTTCATGCTCCCCTGGCAGTTTGCCCAGTTTGTACTGCTCACTCAGGTAAATACACAGAGAGAGAGAGAGAGAGAGAGACAGAGAAAGGGGGAGAGAGAGAGAGAGAGACACACACACACAGAGAAGGGGAGGGAGAGAGAAAGGGGGACAGAGAAAGGGGGAGAGAGAGAGACACAGAGAGAGAGAGAGAGAGAGAGAGAGAGAGAGAGAGAGAGAGAGACAGGGAGACACAGGGTGGGAGGGAGGGAGAGAGAGAGAGAGATGTTGAAAAGAGAATGTGGGAAGAAAGCAGAAGAGGCAGAGAGATTAGGGAGGACATAGAGACTTGGACAGAGAATGGTTGGCAATGGAACAACTGAAAGAATAGACATGAGACAGAGATTATACAAGAACACACTATGTACATCATAGCTGGGTATTGGCACTTCACATTATACACATCACGATACATGGCTCACTATATGATGTATACACATTATACAGTATATATAGATTGCATTATGATGCATATTGCGAAATATCACATAGTTAACTAAAATGTTTAAAAGAGCTGGAATATAAGTAGCTGTGTATGATCTGGGTGGTCTTTAAACATAATTGTCGGTGGTCTTATATTGATAATTCATTGGACAACTCGAGTCAAAACTATTTTATTCAAAACTTTAAAATTCAAAACCCGGAATGTGAGGCATCTAGCCGTACTTCGACATCTTCCAAATATAATTTGTTGGAGCTGAAGATAAGCTACAGATATATCACAAAAATAAATATCACAATATATTGCCGTGTCAAATTTCTAGCAGAGCCCTGTTTACATCCTTATTTCACGAACCACTCAACATATAGGAGAAAAATGCGCACAGAAAACATTGTAGTGGAATTTTTCAATTATTTCGAGCATCCAACAAAACACAACGCCGACACAGCTAGAATGGCCTCGCAATGTAAAGAAGCAGAGGAAAATTCAGAACACTTGCACTGCGAACTGCAAAAAAAAATCAGATCCTTTCCGAGATGCAGCCAGGCACAGTTAAAGAGAGAAAGTGAAAGTTACCGAGTGTGGGTTGGCAGACAGACAGACAGAGTTTGAACCAGGACTCTAGAACAAACAGGGTCACAGCTGTGAGTGTCTGCGCCATAGCAACAGCTTAGCTTAGCCCACGCTGCTGCTGCTGGCTACTGCCTCAGGGCAACACTGCTCTCCACACGGGGGACTTCAACACTTGAACACCACACCACATACTTAACGCATATTATTCCCTTTGTTTTATGGTTTCAAAGCTGCTAATTGGAGAGCACGCGCCAAATACTCGATATTTGTCTGCACTCCTCTGACCTCAGTCTGGATCAATAAACTAAATACACTTCATATTATTTACTTTGCATTCCCTTTTGTTTTATGTTTAAAAGCTTAAAAGTTTAAAAGGCAAGGCAAGTATATTTCTATAGCACAGTTCAGGCACAAGGCCATTCAAAGTGCTTTACAGGGGCATGACATACATCAAGATTAAAATACATCAAGTATAGAATAGATATTAGAAAAGCATGCGCCTCATCCACTGTATGCGTGGAGCAACCAGAGGTCAAATACTCAATATCTGTAAATCAATGTTAATATTCAGATATTACCCACATTTTTTTTCTTCTTTTTCTATCTTTTTTTATTAATATATCTTACATGTTGTTTTGTATTGTATCTTGTACAGCACTTTGGTCAAATGATGCTGTTTTTAAATGTGCTGTAGAAATAAATTTAACTTTGACTTTGACTTTTGACTGCACCTTTTATGAATGTCGATAGTTAGTCTGCTATCGGTGTATGAATGTGTGTGTGAATGGTAACGTGGGAATGGGAACAGGTCTCCCTTGCAAAAGAGTCTTCGGTCTCAATGGGATTTACCTGTATAAATAAAGGTTAAAAAAAAAAAAAAAAAAAAAAAAGCAGGAAATGACGAATACATTTTGGAGAATTTTTTTTTTTTTTTTATAAAAAGTAGACGTGGTTGCTGAAATGTAGGATGATGAAAAAACGGTATATATGGACATTTGAATCCAGCTTCTATCAGATTCAGAAGTGCATCATATTCTGCAGCAAAAACTTGTAACTTTCATATCCCCTTTTTTAAGAAATCAATGTGTGGTTAAAAATGGAATATCCAAACTGCAAATATACAGGAACGGTCTTGTCAGTTGTGGATGTGAGAAAACTGCCCCGGGCTGTATCTCCTGCTCACACACACACAGTCTGTGCATGATTCCAGAATATTAAAATAGCTACAAGGAACTTTTAAATATTTCTGAAATAGTCTCATTTTTCCTCTGATGATCATAAATTACACGCAACATCAAATGAGACCATCTGTGCAAAGAATGCTATTTTTACATCGTTTTTCTTAATGCCTTTGTCATGGGTACGCTCACCCAGGAACAACAGTTGGCGTAGTAAAAACACTACCACATTTGTCCAAAGGGGGTGCAAGAATGAACACACATTGAAAGTTCCTTGCAGCACCTTTAAGCTTTACTACAGCTTGTAAGTTATTTAATGTTTGTCAAATTTCTGGAGTGTCTTGTGCTTAAGTTGTCTTTTTGTCTCTGTGTTCCAGGTGGCTTCTCTGTTTGCGTCTTACATCCTTGGTTACCTCGGCCCGGCCAAGATGCAGTCCATCCTGGTTACTCACATGGTACGGTACAGTTCTCTGCATGCCTTCCCCTCTTTGCTGTCTCTCCAAACCCGTCTAAAAAAAAAAATGCCCTTAAAAAGAAAAAGTAACTGCCAGTAACCTGAGCATGTAAAGGAGGTTTTAGTGGTTGCAAGACTTTTCTTAATAGTTTGATGTGTCTCACATGCACACAAAAGCTTTTCCACGTCATGTTTTGTCAACCAAATAAAGTGAATGTCTTGTGGGTGGCTCTCCTACTGAACCATAACATGCTCTGCCTCGGTTCTCCTTATCTCGCTCAGCCCAAAGAATTCTATGCACCTCAGGGACAAGTCAGCGTGGAGGACTTTCTTTAGCATAAACATTCCCGCCTGCCTGTGCACAAATTCGCTTTTTTTCAAGCATAAAAGAGTAAAGCTATGTGGGTAGCTTAGCTCACCCTGCCAGGGACAAAAAGAACATCTCTGTTGATGTTGAGAATATGTTAAAGATGTTTTTTGTGTTGTTGTGGCCATTGGTCCCTCTGTCCCCCATTATCCCCTCAGCGCGCCGGGCTGTTTAAGAGACTGTGTGCTCCTCCACTGATAAGCAGAAGGCCCTTTGTGATGCTCAGATGCTGCAGATTTGTGACAGAGGGAAAGGAATATGTCTCTGCATAATTCGGAGAGCTTAGCAGAGAGATGATTCTGGCTCTGTGTGTATGTCCAAGAAATACAGACACACACGCGGACTGGGCGTGTGTGTGTGTGTGTGTATGTCCTCTCTGACCTCCAGCGATGATAATAAGTCATGAGTGGTGGTAATTGTCACAGGGCGCGCAAACGTGGGGGTCTGCAACTAACACAATATTTTCATTATGTACTAATCCGTCAGCTATTTCCATTGATTTAGGGTTTTTAAAATGACCGCATGATCGCAATTTCTCAGATCCAAAGGAGATGTATTTGTATGAATCCAAAAACACTAAATATTTTATGAATATTTATACAACACAGAAAGAATTATACAAGTCTGTTTTCAATGGTTTGTTGATCAACATGATTAATTATAAATGAGGTAATTTTTCGAAGCAGAAATTCCCCCCTAATATGTCTCATTGTAGCTTCTTATATGTGAATTTTTGTTGTTTTCGTAATTGTTTGGGAAGTCGTGAGGTGTTGGTGCTGCTAACATTATTAAAATGTATTTTATTGGTTTAAAAGAAAATGAAAGACATCATACTAGCTTTTCTACAATCTAAACATACCTCCTAGCCACTGCTAAAGCAACCCACCTTGTCATAAGTGCCAGTTAGTTTACACACAGCGGAGTATGGGGCATTATTTCACTTTCCACTCTGGGATTAGGCGTCAAGAGCTCGCTGATAGGATTAGAATATGATGGTATTGTGCTAGTGGCTGTGTTCAGAAGTTTATAGCATTAGTTTAAATCTCTTGAGTGTTTTTCAACAACAGTTTCACACATAAAGAACTTTATTATTTTCACTTATTGTATAATCTACCCCAGACCATCCTCCTGCTAGAGGCAAATTCTGCTAAACTACAGAAGCTGACTGTGCCTCTCAGCCAGGCTAACATTTTTGGCATTATTAAGTTAAGTTAAAGGCCTACTTCACCGGTTTGAATATGAAGGTGTATTGAATTCTGAGATCCTATGTAGTATAAATGTGCAAACAAAATTAAAATCGGTTCATCCTAGCCTGAGAAAAGGCAGAAAGAGTGTTTTTTTTTTTAACCCTATATTTCTCTTTCTCGTGACATCACAGAAAGAGAAATATAGGGTTAAAAAAAAAACTTACTTTGTAAATATTACTGTGATGTCTTTTACTGTGACATCACAGTAATATTTACAAAGTACGTTTTTTTTTGGAACTGCAGCAGCTGAACCACCAGACCAGCCAGAGACTTACTGTAGGGAGAATCGTTCTGCACATACTGGGACAAGACAGAGAGAGACATTCATTAACACAAATCAGTGAAACTATACACACACACACACACACACACACACACACACACACACACACACACACACACACACACACACACACACACACACACACACACACACACACACTACAGACGGATCGTGAGGAGATATTCACTGATTATGACAAATAGTGATTTTGACGACAGGCTGTATTGCTGACTAACTGTAATACTCTGTTTAGTCTATGGGCTTCCAGACACTATAGCTGCAATGCCCCGTCCGCAGGCTTTTAACCTGTAAATGTTGTATTTCTATTCAGTCTCTTTTAAATATTTTATCTTATTTTCCATTCGCTTTTATAATGTTAATTCTAAATATTGATGTATTTTAATCTTGATGTATTTCATGCCCCTGTAAAGCACTTTGAATGGCCTCGTGTCTGAATTGTGCTATAGAAATAAACTGGCCTTACTTGATGAATGACACATTTCCTTTTTGTTCTAGATCACACTCGCTGTCTGCTTCATTCTGATGTTCGGCAACTCCATGCTGCTCACGTCCTTCTATGCCTCTTCACTCGTCTCCATCTGGGTGAGATTAAACTCTCTCTGTGTGTGTGTGTGTGTGTGTGTGTGTGTGTGTGTGTGTGTGTGTGTGTGTGTGTGTGTGTGTGTGTGTGTGTGTGTGTGTGTGTGTGTGTGTGTGTGTGTGTGTGTGTGTGTGTGTGTGTGTGTGTGTGTGTGTGTGTGTGTGTGTGTGTGTGTGTGTGTGTGTGTGTGTGTGTGTGTGTGTGTGTGTGTGTGTGTGTGTGTGTGTGTGTGTGCGTGCGTGCGTGCGTAAGGTTGTTTATTGAGTGAGTCCAGATAAAGTCAATGTGATCCGTGCCTTCAGCTTGTCTGAACATTTTCAAGGGAAAATGGACTGAAATTCAAAACAGTGGTTTAGATGATAGGATTGTTACATTATTACATTGTTGTTTTTCAGGCAATCGTTGCATTGAGGGATCGGTTTGCTCAAGTGTTCAGACCCGGCATCCTCATCTGGGTACGTAGAATGGAATTATCCTCGTCTTTAAAGAGATGCACGCCATTTTTCAACGTTATTGTTGCATAAATGAAAAAAAAAAACAATATTTCATATTACGGCCTAAATATACTCATTTAAAACACATTTAAAAAAAAAATCAGACTCAACTTATATTAATGATGAAGCTGAAGACTAAAAAAGCGTGAAATTGGCCAAGTCAACAACATGAACCCTGCTGCACCGTGTGTGTGTGTGTGTGTGTGTGTGTGTGTGTGTGTGTGTGTGTGTGTGTGTGTGTGTGTGTGTGTGTGTGTGTGTGTGTGTGTGTGTGTGTGTGTGTGTGGGGTTTTAATGCAGTCTGTTTCTCCTCCTCAGATCATGCAGGTTTTGTCTTGGGTCGGCTCCACGGTTCTGCTCAAATTCCTGCTGTCCTCCATCCTCTCTGCCTCAGATGACGTGAGATGCTCTAACTCTACTTTGTGACATTCATACATTAATATCCAGTTTGATTTATATTTACAGTACATTTTTGTTCCTGATATTAAAAAGATATACATGAAAGGGCTCCCATCTTCCTAAAAAGTAAAAGAACATAGCATATAGATTATTATAATGCATGTAGAATAGTTGACCAAAAGCTACTTTAAACCGGGTACTTTTTGATACTAGTAAGTGCCTGTTCGGGAGTTGCCAGTGACACTGCTAGGATTTTAATGCACGTCTATTCTTGCTGTTACGGTAGCAACACACTCTTGCCCTTTTTGGCCTCTGCAGGAACCAGTACGGTAACAGCACACATAGACGTGCACTTAAAATCTCAGGCTGGCTAAAATGTTAATACTTCTACAGAAGTGCTGATCCAAACGACTTCTCAATCTGCACTGCCCTTCCTTAGGTCCTCAGTAGCACACCTGCCAAGTTTAGATCAGATAAACGCTTGGCCAGAACACTTAAAGGACAGAGAGACACACAGAGCAGCTCCTATTTTATAGTTATGTAAAATACGTTCTATTCTAAAAAGTCTTATTGAATAGTCGAAAACTTAACTGACAAGGTTTAGATTGGCTTTGAGAAGCTAATAGCCCTATTAAGCTTTAATTGTATCTAATGCCACCATCAGAAATGGTCCAAGAGAGCTAAGCTAACTAAGAATTAAAGGACATGTTATAATACTTAAAGAGTATTACTTGTTTTTCCCCCCAGGCGCACATCAGTGCACTGATCAAGTCTAAGTTCACCAACTACAAGGACTTCCACACTCTGATGTACACGTGTGCTGCAGAGTTTGACTTCCTGGAGCTAGAGGTAACAAAACCCTGGTCCCTCTCTTACCGTTGGCATGAAAAATCACACCTTATCAAAATGTTACTCATTCTCTCAAGATATGAGAAAGAAAGAACTGCCTCCCATTTTAAATCAAAATTGTATTTTTGTTACAGCAGGTCTCACCGTAGTGGGAGACTATAGAAGAATCTTTGGGCCACGGGAGAGAAATAAATTGGAGGAAGTTTTGTCTTTAGACGTCTGGTTTTGGTAAAAATGTGGTTGTAGCCCATTGTTCTTATGAGTCATCGACCCCTGAAATTCCAATATGTCAATATATCCCCAACTTTACTACAGACTTGCAACTTTTTTTTCTCAAAGTGCATAATGAAGAAAAAAAACACACTTCCTCCCTTAATATTTTTTGTCTCTCCCGTGGCCCTAAAACTCTTCCGTTGTAGACAGACATGCATTCAGAATTGTAAAGGAAATAAAAGCCTGGCAGCTCATTTTGATTTGATCTGTGTGCTCGCTCCTGCATCCTGTTATTGCATATGAACAAGTATGAAAGTCAGTGAGTTTTTTGAACATTATTGCCCAACTCTTTCTCATCCAAGAATCAACTTTATCATTGCACTTGTCACAGAGCAACGAAAATCAGTTTACAGTTAAAGCTGGGGTGGAGGATTTGGGGAGAAAATGGCAGATGGGATAGAGATTTGAATCCAAATACCCCAACCGCTCCACTTGTTCTCTTTGGTCCCTCCCTGACACGCTGTACACCAACAACGTCGGTGCCAAAGTGAATGGACAGTCCCAACAGCCAATAAGAACAGAGAATCGGAGCCTCACTCTGATTGGTCAAAGTGTACAACAGCTCATGTTAACTTTGACCAATTAGAAATCATATACCCCAGCTTTAACCCCACCAAGAAACATACAATGACAGTGACCAAACATGGGAGACAGAAGGGATAAACTGTTTCCTCACCTCACCTCACTCTGTGTCTATGTCTCATTCTGCCCCAGACTCCTCTGCGCTATCTGAAAACCTTGCTGCTGCCCATCAACATGCTGGTGGTGGCTATCATCGCTTGGAGGGTAAGTTTTCTCGAGATATATTTGTTCAAATATTTGTCAAATAAAATGTCTTGTCTGTAATTTACAGTAACAGAAATTGTACAGATTGTAAAGTAAGTGAGAGGCTTTAGTGTGAAGCCTCCTCATCTCACCTTTCTAAACTAAACAGCAGGCAGACATGGAAGTTTAAAGGTGTAGTCAGTGATTCCGGAGAAGGCCTTTTGCCAAAATCACTTTGTCAAAATCAGCGAATACCTCCTCACGATCCACTACCTGTCTGTACTGTGTGTGCGCTGAAAAAGCAATCCAGTGTTAATACACAGCTTAGGATCTGTAAACAAGCATGTTGCCAACTATGTTGTGCCCCCTTTGTTTTACATACCAGTTTACAGAGCCTATGATGTGTATTAACCTATTATTTACTATCTATGGTATTAACACTAGATTTTTTTTTTACAGCACACACACAGTACAAACATGAGGAGATATTCACTCATATTGACGAAAAGGGATTTTGACAACAAACGTTCTCCAGAATCACTCACTCAACCTTTTAAGTCGCATATAGAAAAAGCAAATATTCTATCAAACTCTGGTTCCTTTGCATGCATTTCTACCACATCTTGAATGTTGGAAAAACGCTCTTTAAATTCACGTTGTACTCCTTTAGTTTCACTCTTCAGACATTTCTAAGTGTATATTTAAGCTTTGGGGGTGGAAGAAGAGGGGGCTTAATTCTTGATTCTTTAGGGGGGGACATCGTCTATTTTGAGGGAAACGCTCCTTATGTGGTTCTAATCTCATTATGCCTTGCCCACGCTGAGCTAAGAATACATGAGTCGATTTGACAAAGCAGGGCGTGCAGTATAAGCTGCTAGGAAGATCTTCTCATATGTACATATGCACCGTTTCATGAAAATTAACAGATTTTTTTTTTTACACACAAACATTTAAAACCCTCACCCCAAACAATCCTTGGGCAGACGGAAATGATGAGAAAATATATAAATATATATATATATATAATAATAAAATAAAAAACATATTGAAAAGGACCAGATTTGAGGGAATTTGTTTTTGACTTTTTTCAGACTCTCCAGGACATATTCCGGTTCCTGAGAGACGGAGGGAAGTCTGACGACGTGGATGAAGCTGCAGGGTGAGCTTCCTGAGGGCTTGTTTATTGTGTTGATTAGTCTGTTTTTTTAAGATATTTTTTTTTCAATGTTTTAACCTTTATTTGACAATTTCAAGTAGGTAGCTTGTATGTTCATGTAAACAGACTAGTATTCATTTGTTTGTACCTTGACATGTTTCGACTACTTCCCGCAGTCTTCTTCAGAAGCGTCAGCTGTTGCTATGACGCTCGTTGTGTCAGCTGATGTTATAGACAACCAGCCATAACATCAGCTGACACAACGCGCGTCATAGCAACAGCTGACGCTTCTGAAGACTGCAGGAAGTAATCGAAACATGTCAAGGTACAAACAAATGAATACTAGTCTGTTTACATGAACATACAAGTTAATTTATCAAGTTAGACTAAATGAACCTTTTTGAGTTATTCAAGTAGGTAGCGACAGAGAGGAATATGGGGAGGGGGGATGACGTGCAGGAAACGTCCACGGGTCAGACTTGGACCCACAACCACTGTGACAAGGACTGAGCCTACATGTCATGCGCTTTACCCACTTCACTACCAGAGCGCCCCTAATATAGGAACAGCTTTAAATGGGAAAAAATAAGAATTATTTTGTTGCTAAATGTTATCAAAGCCGTATAGAGGAAATATATTGATGCATGACATTTTATAAAGCATCTGCACACTATTTTGTGGCTGCTGTGTATAATGTATTTTAGATTAGTAACAGTTTGTGTCAGTGCAGATAAACACGACACCACTCATTCTAGTGGAGCAGAAGTGATATTTTTTGTGTGGTTTTATAATTGATTTTTTTTCATTTAAATGTTACATAGTGTGCCTTTCTTTTAAAGTTGTTTTCAAGCAATGTATCCAAACACACTTCACATTATTTTGTGGCTGCTGAGTTTATATGTTTCTGTCTGATTTATGTTGCAGGTCTGAAATGGTCGGAAAGGGAGAGGTGAGAAAAATTTAAATCTTATTTTTCTCCTCATTGTAGATAAGTAAAAGAACGAGCCCAAACTGAGTAAAAATTTGACGGGAGCATTAAAAAAAACCGCTCAGAATGGCAGTTGTTCGGAGGGTTAAGTGCTAAGTACACTCACAGGCTTGATCCTGCTAACACCTCGTCCTACAGCGTGGTTCCATGTCTCTAAACCTGTTTCATGTGATTAGCCTCTTCCCTCTTTCCTCCAGCATATAGCTGTAATGCTGTCTGCACTGTTCCCATGTCCCTAAGTGATTCTCATCCCTTTTCTCATTACTGAGGCGAATGAAAGGAAAAGCTTCTCCCTTCACACTGCGCTGCCTTTTCTCAGCCGTCTGCTCCGTGTCATTCTCTGTAATATCTGCCTCCCAGGGCGCCGCCGAGAAATACGCTCACATGTTCATTCCACCAGCAACAGTGTGCAGAGGCTTCCCGGCTTTTTTTTTAAATTTTTTTTTATACACATCGTTGCTTTAATGTTTCGGCACGGAGAGAGAAAATAAACTGCGGATTAAAGCACAGTTCATATAGCATAAGAAAGATTATGAATAAAGCGTGTGTCTGTCTGTCTGTCTATCTATCTATCTATCTATCTATCTATCTATCTATCTATCTATCTATCTATCTATCTATCTATCTATCTATCTATCTATCTATCTATCTATCTATCTATCTATCTATCTATCTATCTATCGATCCAATTTATCTTGCTACTGTTTTGAAGTTTGTTTAGTTTAATTTTTTTCTTGTCAACCATTTTTTTTTCTTTTCTCTTGTAAGCGTTTGTATATATGTATACACATACAAAAACATTCTAATCTTTTTCACTGTTTGAACAAATGCACATTAATCACTGAAGACACTGTATTTATAAAATGGTAGAAATCCTACTATCTATCCTGCAGCATGTAAAACACTCTGCAGTATGAATCAGCTACGGGATCTCTCTGTATCTGCCTCGGCTGCTGAAGACATTAGTCAAAGTTCCTCTAAGATTGTTTGGCCTGTTTTATTTTCCGCTGTAGCTTCTTGTCAGTTTAGCTAAGTGTGTGTGTGTGTGTGTGTGTGTGTGTCTCTCTCTCTCTCTCTCTCTCTCTCTCTTCTCTGTGTATGTGTGTGTGTCTGTCTGTATGTGTGTTTGTGTGAGCGCGTGTGTGTGTCTCTCTGTGTGTGTGTGTGTGTGTGTGTGTGTGTGTGTGTGTGTGTGTGTGTGTGTGTGTGTGTGTGTGTGTGTGTGTGTGTGTGTGTGTGTGTGTGTGTGTGTGTGTGTGTGTGTGTGTGTGTGTGTGTGTGTGTCTCTCTCTCTCTCTCTCTCTGTGTATGTGTGTGTGTCTGTCTCTCTCTGTCTCTGTGTGTGTGTGTCTCTCTCTCTCTCTCTCTCTCTCTCTCTCTCTCGTGTGTGTGTGTGTCTGTCTCTGTATGTATGTGTGTGTGTGTGTGTGTGTGTGTCTGTCTCTGTATGTGTATGTGTGTGTCTCTCTCTGTGTGTGTGTGTGTGTGTGTGTGTGTGTGTGTGTGTGTGTGTGTCTCTTTCTCTCTCTCTCTGTGTGTGTGTGTGTGTGTGTGTGTGTGTGTGTGTGTGTGTGTGTGTGTGTGTGTGTCTACAGCTGGTGTACCACAGTCTGCAGCTGTTGGCGTTTGCCGTCCTGGCCGTTCTCATCATGCGTCTCAAACTCTTCCTGACTCCACACATGTGCATCATGGCGTCGCTCATCTGCTCCAAACAGGTCCGTCTCCCGCCAAAAAACAGCAACAAAATAATAATGTATTTTTTTCTAGATCGCCTTAAAGTCACCCAAGGACACTTTACATACAGTGTCCTTGTATGACAGTCCACATTTAAAGCTGTACTATGTAACTTTCCTTTTAATAGCGTGATTCATTTCCTTTCTTCTGATCTATTTATACTAACATGTCTAAATAATTAGCTGAATAGTTATCTACAGCCTGTTTTCTTTTCTTTTTTTCTTTTTTTGGCTGTAGTAATACATTTCCAATTTCACATGACTTCCTGAGTGCCTGGGACATTCTGGCCAATGTAGGGAAGGGACAACAGTGACTCAAAATTGTATTTAGAGAAGACGTCCCCCCCCCCCACACATTTTTTGTTGAGTGGAATGGTCATTGTGGATACAAATCCAATGAAAATAATATATTTAAAAAAATATTAATGAAATTTAATTTAACATATTACACAGCACAGCTTTAAAACATTAAATAATAATGTACTTATACAGCTCCGGAAAAAGAGAGACCAGTCTGGATTTTTCTTCAATCTTCATCTCTACATTTACTTATTGAAAATGCTCTTAATGACAAAAAATGTAATGGAATTTGGTAGAAATGTTGTCAGTAGTTTATGTTACAAAACCAAAATGTTCATTCTACTCAAACATATATCTATAAATTGTAAAACAAGAGACAATGAGCATTTGGAGTGGTCTCTTCATGTTTTCCAGAGCTGTATATTATCTATGTAAGCAAACACTCCCTCATTCTCGTTTCAGTTGTTCAGCTGGGTGGGTGAGAGGTTCAAACAGCAAGTGGCGGTGTTTGCTGTCATGGCGATCATGGCGGTCGGGGGCGTGGCCAACCTGCAGGCTCAGTGGAGCATCATCGGAGAGTTCAGTCAGATGCCAGTTTATCAGCTCCACCAAGCAGGAACTAATGCAGGGAAATACAACTGTCCTGCAAAAACCTTCATGGAGGTTTTAATGTTCAGTTTTTGTTGAAACTGTCCTTTCCACTGAATGTAGTTTGTGACACTTGGTCCGTCCCATTTATATCAATAAGGGAAGGCTAAATAAGAGAAACATCTGTCATTATAAAGCAGACACACAGAAATCACCCTCCAATATGATAATACAGTTATATTTGGACTTTGCAGTCTGTACTCTAAGTGTTTTAAATGATTGAAAAACAGTACTGTAGCTATGTTATTGACTCAATAACTTTCCCTGTTTCAGACTCTGTGTTTGCCGGTGCCATGCCCACCATGGCCAGCGTGAAGCTTTCCACAGGACGTCCCATCGTCAACCACCCGCACTACGAAGACGCTGGTCTGAGGTCAGTCAAACCTAGCCTGGCACCGCCCGCCTATGTACTCCCACTCAATTTTAATTTCCCTTCAGTAGTCAGTCTGGGTCTGCGGTATATTTGCGGGGTTTCTCTGCTAGATTTTTACCTGTCCAATCAGCGAACAGAGGGAGTGGCTGAGAACAGTTTCAGTTGTACCTTTTTTTTAGTTTGCAGTTGTATGACATTTTAAATTATTGTTGATTTGAATGCTTGATTCTGTTGTCATCATAAGTATTATTTTGGTGCTCCGAGGAACTTTCAGTTTCTGTTAATTCTTGCACCCCCTTTTGGACAGAAGCGGAAGTGTTTTTACTATGCCAGCTGTAGTTCCTGGGTGAGCGTTTACCCATGACAAAGGCATTAAGAAAAAGTAGATAAAAATAGCATTCTTTGCACTGATGGTCTCGTTTACTGTTTCATGTACTTCATGGTCATCAGAGGAAAAATAAGACTGTTTCAGAAACATCTAAAAGTTCCTCATAGCACCTTTAACCTTTCCACTTCTATACAGCTGCATTACATGTGACAGTGCTGCTCTGTGTTGCCCACAGGGAGAGAACCAAACTGGTGTATTCCATGTACAGCCGCATGTCTGGAGAGACTGTGAAGAGGAACCTGATGAAGCTGGGAGTGGATTACTTTGTCCTGGAGGATTCATGGTGCACCAGGCGAACAAAGTACTTATTTTTTTTCAAGCTCTATAAATTTGAAAACCTAAATAAACTAAACTAAACTAAACACATCCCTCCCCCCCCTCTCTCTCTCTCCCTCCCGCTCTATCTATCTCTCCCTCCCCTCTCTTTCTTTCTTTCTCTCTCCCTCCCTCCCTCCCTCCCTCTCTCTCCCTCCCTCTCTCTCTCCCCCTCTCTCTCTCCCTCCCTCTCTCTTTCTCTCTCTCTCTCCCTCCCTCCCTCCCTTTCTCTCTCCCTCTCTCTCTTTCTTTATCTCTCTCTCTCCCTCTCTCTCTCCCCCTCTCTCTCACCCTCCCTTTCTCTCCCCCTCTCTCTCTCTCCCTCCCTTTCTCTCTCTCTCTCTCTCTCTCTCTCTCTCCCCCTCCCCCCCCCCCCTCTCCCCCTCTCTCTTCACCCAGGCCCGGCTGCAGCATGCCCGAGATCTGGGACATTGAAGATCCAGAGAACGCGGGTAAAGTTCCCCTCTGCACCCACATGTCCCGCAACTCACGACCCCACTTCACCACCGTCTTCTCCAATGACATTTACAAAGTGCTCAAAGTCCCCAAATCTACCAAAGACCTCAGATAACATCGTGAAACGGAAAATGCTTCAGTACGAATACCCCCCAACCCCCCTCCCCTTTTTTTTCTTGTGTCACTTGGTCACTGCCATTTGCTGCTTTTTACTCTACTACTTTCCTAAAGCCCCCCTTCCACACACCCATAGCCCCGCCATTCTTTGCGGTGCTGTGATACACTTAGCGGTGGATTTATAATAAGTTGGAAACGCCAAAACTCTTCTCCCTGAGTTTGTCCGATCTTGGTGCGCCCTCAAAGTTCTCCGTATTCGTGACTTAGAAGAAGAAGAATACCCAATTTTTGCCAATCGTCCCTAATTGCTGCGTCTAGGTCATCAAAGTGAGAATCAAAAGGTATGTGTAGCTCTTTCATTTTACTCTGTTACATAGAATCCTTATTTGAGATTGTACGTCATACATCTGTATTGTTTTTTTTTTTACTGTATAGAATTTCCTGTTTTGATTTTGATTATTTTCGATGAAGAATTACGTTTTTGGTCTTATCCGACATGACCAAGCGATTGATGTCGACATACTGTGAAGCAATACCTCTTTGCAATCTTCTCCTATGTTATGCACAGTGTTTGATCCAGCTGGAAAGTAGTCCAGTATTTTTCTATAATTTATTTGTGAGCATTTTTATGCACACTTCAAAGTGTTGAATCATTTTCTTTCAAAGCTAGTTTTGTCCAGGGGGAAATTATGCTCTTTTTTTTTTTTTTAAAGTTTAAAAAAAAATCGTTTTAACTCATATCATTCAGTATTGGCGTCTCAATCTCTCAAAAAATATGTTCATCAATATTTCACATAGAGAAGAAGCTTTTAGTTCTCGATTCAATCAAAAACTGTAACATTTTTTTAAGATGGAAAAGCAAGTCAATGTTTTTTTGTAAATACCCCAAAACAACTGTTTTGTAAAAAATCAAATGTACGGCCTTTAAAAGGTTCTTTCCGTTTCTTAAATCACTGTTTTATTGCCAAAGTCAGTCTTGTTATTAAAGCCGCGTATTCAGGGGGAAACGGTAGCACCTGAAATATATAGAGATGGGCTGTGTCGGAAAAGCCCCACTAACGTCCTACTCATACTCATTTGACGTCATTTGTGTGACGGTTGTGTATGTGAGTTTGGATAGGCGAGAAATGCCCGGATGAGTACTAACTTCCGGGAAGATTTTGTGTATGGATCGACAGGTTACTTTTCCTACTCAACCGCCCCACAATGCATTGCGTCTTTTCAAATGACATGGAGTTTTTTTTTATTATCATTCTTTATTGCTTCTGTATACTTCAGTGTAAACGGTCCGACGAACCTCGCATACACAATCAATGGTTAAGTAGACAGTATGTAGTATATACATGTTGAGTATGTAGGAGGGAGGACGTTAGTAGGGCTTTTACAACACAGCCATGGAGGACCATGAGTTTGTGAATTCTGTGACAGCCAATCCAAACTACTTGTAGCAGTGGATTCAATGTAAACGGTAGCAGTCGTCGGCTATTTCTTCAGGCCACATAATTATTCACTTTTTCTCCGAGAGTTAGAAGAGAAGACAGATGCCACTCTCATGTCTGCGTAGTAAACATTCTCTTAAAACAGACGATCAGTTGAGCTTTTCACTTCATCTGTAGCTTGTCCCGTCAATAAGTGTCCTTAACACCCACTGTAGGAGAAATTAGCTGCGGAATATGCATATGCGCCATGATTTATTTCACCCCTGTAAATTGTAGCCATTTATCAGGATGAGATCAGCAGTCAAGGAGCTGAAAGCTTTACAGCACATTACGCCTCTGTACATGAACAGAATTAATTTGTCTCATATCGATAGATTTTGACTTTAAAGGAATAGCTCAACAGTTTAGGAAAAAGACTTATGTTTGCTTTGAGTAAAATGAGAAGATTGATTCCTCTCTTATGTCTGTATGATACATGGAAAGCTACAGACAACAAGAGGTTTTTTGCTAGAATGTTTGATATGGGGACAGATATAGCCTGGCTTGCTCAGTGGTGCTAACCCCACAATGCCTTTTTAAAATGTGTGGTTAAAAACACCCTGTTGAACAACATTCGTATGGAATAAGCAACACAAAATAATTACACATTTTCATTAATATCATCATGAAACTTTGCCAGTTGATAATTTACTGGTAATTGTTCAAAACATTTTTGAATAGATGTGAATTTTGCCAATATCTTACTAATTATAAAAATCTGAGAAAATGGCCGTTAAATATGGTTGTATAGGAGGAATACACAAACGAAACAGACAAGGTATAGTGAAATAGACACCTAAATGTGCATACATTTGGGACCTTTTATTTATGCACGAGAGATGTCGCTTGATGAGAAGACAGGTTTGTCTGCATCATTTCAAACAGACACGAGAGTGGTATTAATGTTCTTTTATGAATTTTTGACAAGAAAGTTAATAATAACATTTACTCCTCCAACATGATGGAATGCCCTTCACAGTCATTAAAGACCTACTTTATTTTTTTTATATATATATTTTTTTTGGCATTTTTATGCTTTTTATTGATAGTGTAGAGACAGAGTTGAAAATGGGGCAGAGAGGGGAGTGACATGCAGAGATCGACCGCGGGCTGGGATCGAACCCGGGTCCGCTGCTGGCCGAGGCCCATGGGGGGGACGCCCTACCAACTGAGCTAAGGGCGCCCCTCCTTAAAGATGGTCTTCACCAGTGGAAATATGAAGGTGTATTGAACTCTGAGATCCTATGTAGTATAAATGTGCGAACATTTTAGAAATCGGGGCGACCGTGGCTCAGTTGGTAGAGCGGGTTGGCCAATGATCCAAGGGATTGCGGTTTAATCCCTGCCCGGCCACCTGTGTCATGGTTGTTGTGTCCTTGGGCAAGACACTTCACCCACCTTGCCTGGTGTGAATGTGTATGACTGCTGTATGTTTGAGGTGGTGGTCGGAGGGGCCGTTGGCGCGGAATGGCTGCCACGCTTCCGTCAGTCTGCCCCAGGGCAGCTGTGGCTACCATCGTAGTTTACCCCCACCAGTATGACTGTGTGTGAATGAATGGAACCTGGAACCCTGTAAGCGCTTTGAGTCCTTAGGGAATAAAGCGCTATATAAATCCTAACCATTATTAAATCGGTTCATCCTAGCCTAAGAAAAGACAGAAAGAGTGTTTTATGGTCTCACTGTCTAACCCTACATTGTGACGTACGTGTGACATCACACATGGTAAAATGTAAGGTTAGGGTTAACAGGACAGCTGGGCCAAGGGAGGACTGAGGGATGACTGAAGAAAAAGGGAAGAAAAACCTAATTGATTATATTATGTTTGACATCACATCTGGGCAAACTGTAGGGTTAGATAGTGAGACCATAAAACACTCTTTCTGCCTTTTCTCAGGCTAGGATGAACCGATTTCTAAAATGTTTGCACATTTATACTACATAGAGTTCAATACACCTTCATATTCCCACTGGTGAAGTAGGCCTTTAAAGCTGACTGCTGGTCAAATATGTCAGACAGTTGAGTGGTTGGAATTATGGGCAGTCCCCCCTTAGAATGCGGTAATAGTAAACATTTAAAAATTCACAGTTTAGTTTGTTCTTTGCTGAGATGAAACGTGCCCGAACTGACAGTTGGAATAATCCTACAATGCGTATTATTAAATCAGTGAATTTTTTTTCTATCTGATTCAGAGCTTTTGTTTATGAACTGCTCATACGACAACCGATGTTTCAAAGTGTAGAAGTGATCTCGTAAAGTCAAGTGCCCGTTTTTTTAGGGAATGAGGCTGTTGTTGAAACACTTTGACATGAACAGTTTATTCCTGTCGCAGGCGTCGTGTCTAACAATGTCTTTTATAATATTTGTCTATTTTGTCTGTATTTTAAAGAAATAAAGTATTTGCCATCAGCACTGTTGTTTTTTGTTTTATGTGTGTTGAAAAAAATAGATCTGTTATAAAAAAAATACTTATGGTTCCTCCTAACTTAAGCCTATTCAGTTATCTGCTGCTTTACTTGCTCCTGCAACACCTTCTTTATTTCAATAAACACTCCATAGACCAAACACATCCATCCCGGTGTGTGTGAATGGAGGATCTACAGACTACCTGTCTGCAGGAAGATCTGACATTTTCTGATTTTCCAGTCTCCCTCTCAGCTTTCTGCACATGACACATCTGTGGATGACACTGGATATGAGCTTTTTGGCACCTGCTTCAGTCACACAGTGCCTTCTTCCCCCGCAGCTCTTTAAGATGAATGTGTGATGCAGTGCTACTGTCGGTCTAAAGATCTATGTCTAAGAATACAAACTCTGCCCCATGTTGCAAACAATTTGTTTTTAATTTTGCAAGCAAACAATCCAATTTAAGTAAAATTTGTTATTTTTGATTATTTTAGTAAATATAACAGTATTGGCTCAATTTATAAAGCTAATCCAGGATGGATCCGTAGACCTCCACCTCACACATGACCAGCAAATCCTTTCTCCCAGGGATAACTATGTTAACATAGCGGCCGTCCATCCCGTTACACTGGAATTCAGCAACAGCACTTGCCGGGATGCTTGTGATCTCAGCACACCTGTTAGAGGAAGAAGAAATCCCTTTTATTAACTTAGCAACTGACGGTTGAATAAATAACCCTTCATTGTAACCACACTCCCGTGTCTAATTTGAAACATTCACTAAGAACGACATTTTGTTTGTATATGTGTACTATATGTATGTATTACACTGCACTGATCAATGATGTGTTCTGATTGGTCAATTTCTTGATAATGCCCTGAATAATAATTGACTGTACATACATTGTTCTGATCTTCCTGCCATATCAATCAGCTGACCGACGTCTACAAACAGTTAGGCCTACTACTTCTTCAAAAAACAATTGAATACCGTGTAATGCGGTAATGCGATATACTGTATATAGCGGCAAATATTATTATTTCCATAGTTCTGACTTAGTTCCAATTTACTAACCTTTTTTTAATAGTAATATAAAAATGGCCTGTGGATTACCTGGGATTGGTGTTGCCATGGTTTTCAAGGGAATTTCCGATGTGGATCTCGGCTCCGTTGAGTCGCCCTGGGTTTTCATCATTGTTGGTTATCTTAATCGAAAACACTTTATGGGTTTTGCGCAGATCCAGTCGCCACCAAGGGTTGATTTCGAGATCTGTGTGACTGCAAGACCCTAATGCAAAGTTGCTGACACGATTCCCATCAATAGAATTGTAAGCCATGCCATGTTTATACAATGATGATTGTGTGGCTTTCCCTTGGAGTGCCAGGTTTTCTCCTGCGAAAAACAACTATGTGTCAGCACTGATAACTCTTTGTTTTAATCACAAAAAGAAAAGAAAAATCATTGTCAAAGATGAGGCGGCTGCTCCATTCATGGAGGTTCTTAGCACAGGCACTGTTAACTTGTATTATGGAAATAGTATAATCAAGCTTTTTTGAAGCTTGACCCATCTTAGATATATTGAGCTTTTGCTGCACGTAACAAACAAAGTTGCTCAATGTAACTTAAGCATAAGTTCTTCTCGAGCCAAAGCGGTTAATAGCTAAACATCCAATACTTCCTGTTGGCTTTCAAGGTTTATTATTGGAACTGTCTAATAATTATTCAATAACATTGTTTGGTCAGATACGCACCTGTTGGGGCACGGTACCCATAGACCTCCACTTCACAGAGTGTAAGAGTCTTGTTTAAACCAGGAAGGAGCACAGTCACGTAACGTCCCTCCACACGACTATTGAAAGTCAGATTGAATGAAACCCCAGCTGGAATTTCAGAAATCACACCAGCCCTGTAAGAGAGAAAAAGGAGAGAACACAGCTTACAAGTCATGTGCAATATCTACATCAGACAGCAGCATAAAAACCGGGTGTGTTAAGGTGCGAACACACTGCACTCTGATGTGCGTTGAGATTACATACAAAGTCAATGTACAAGCGTGTTGCCGTGCGAATCGGCGGCAAGTGGCGGGCATTTAGCGTTTCACGCGGCACGGCGACTGCAGAAGTTGAACATTTTGAACATTTTGCTGCTGCCGCGCCGCGATAGCCAATCAGCGTTGAGCTCCTCCCGACGTCACTCACTTCGGGACAACGGACGGAAGAGATTAAGATGGATGAAAAAATAATAGTCACCGTTTGCGGGATCCCGGTGCTCTATGACATCACCAGCGTCCTCTACAAGGACCGGAATAAAAAAGGAGCAGGCGTGGATCAGGGTGAGCGAGGAGGTCGGGCTCCCTGGTAAATTCTGTGAATATTTGTCTGTTGTGTGTGTGCAGCTATCGGCTTTGCTTTATATGAACCAAGTTAGCATTTGGGTAAAGCACCATCAGCACAGCAGATTGTCCCGCTCAGCACCGGTTAGCACCAGCATAAAGCCCCAGAGTAGAGCAGGCTTTCAGAAGAACAAACTTTGTTTATGGGCGGGCACATTCGACAAGTAATCTGCGGCGGGCGGCGGCTAATATGACCCAATATGATCAAGCAGCGCGGCTCTCGTGTTTCTCGCGGCAACAGCCGCCGGCAGCGGGTGCAGTGTGTTCGCACCTTTAGGGGAAAATTTAAGAAGAAATTAAGTGATGAATATAAAGCCGTTAAAACTTCTCTGGAATAATTTAAGTAACTTAATTTTAACTCTGTTACTTTTAGCGTATATCTTATAACTAACAATATGCACTTACACTGGGTTTGTACGGCCATTCTACTAAAGTCTACTAAAGAGTTGCCGATATGAATCTCTGCCCCGTTAATCCTCTCTGCAGCGAAGTCTCTGTTGGTGATGGTGATTGAGGTGACGATGTAGGAATCCAGCAGGTCCACCCTCCACCAGGGGTTGGTCTGTGATTCATGAGTGTGGGAGCATGAACCGGAATGATAGTAAGAATCACGGTTTCCATCAATGGCATTGTAAGCAGCTCCAAGATAATTGATGGTGTTGGACTGAGTTGCATTGCCACGCAAGGCCACATTTTCTGAAAGAAAGAAATAGTTTTCTATATGTATATGCCACCTCAGCAACTAACTAATCTAACCTGTACCTAGCCTTTATTTGTCATTTATTACCAGACTTGTGTTTTGAGAACTTTTGATGAAGTTAGATAATCAGCACGTAAATATATATATTTTCATTTAATACTTACGATAAGTGTAAACTGAACACGTCCCCAAGAGGAGCAGCAAAAGAAAGACCACCTCGTGTTTCATGACTCTGGTTGGGGCAGACAAGAGAAAAAACTATTATGAGAATTAAAGCTGCAAATGCCTTTTCCAAGTTCATGTTGACTTTTTTTCTGATGGCCAACAAGATGGAAGCAAGATACTTTGCAGAAATCATCTTAAATAGGGAATAATTGAGAAAAGTTCTTAATGCATTCATGAAATTAATAAAATTTGAGAAATGGGAAATTGTAATGCTTACCCTGATTCCAATGATCCTGCCTCTATGATAAAATCCCTTAAAACCAAGCTTTTTATGCAAACTCTCCCTCAAGTCAATTATTAATAAGGATAAAGTTCAACAAGTGAGCTATCCAATCACATCCATCATGCAGTGTACTCCCATGCACCTATGGACTATGGCACTTCTCTTTGGGTAGACGTTTTGCAACTGTACATGTGAACATAGGGCAACTATACTGAAACATGGTGGTTATACAAGAACATCATCATTACCATTTTTTTTATTACAAGTACCTCTGCAAATGTAGGTGCTTCAATGCACTGAAGACACATCTATCAAGAGCACAGTATCAGGATCGTCCTATACCACAGAAAAATGTGTTCCAATGTCAACTTTGTGATTTCAAAGAGCCATGTGCAGAAAAATATGTGTGATATATTATCTAAATCAGACAGATATTATCTATGACTAAACATTGCCGTTTGCCTTAGGTCTTTATAACAATGAGTTTGAGGCTGCAAACCCTTTTTGGACCTCTAAAAACTAAAACTCCTGTCTCAACTCAACACAGTTAGCCCTTCTTTGTAGGTAGACTGTCAAAACATGTGGGTACATCTTCAGGATGTAGAGCTTCTTGAGAAGCATGGTCTAAGCTAGATTTGGGAAACATTGGATCTAGTGTCAAAGGAACTATTCTGTATATTGCAGAACACAATTTGGCTACTAATTCCAGGATTCCAATAAGGTTTTGTCCCTCATAATACATGTCGCTTTTGCATGGCCAGACTAGTCACTTCTGCTTGCGAACAAGAAAAAAGACCATAATCGGCCGGTGTGGGAAGTTGAGTGGGATGCCCAGTCTAAGAGCAAATGGCTTTGCCCTAATGTTTGTATTTATTTAGGTCTCAGGTGGATCTCTTCACATGTGTCCTTCTCTTTATACATTTTCCTTTACGTAATTTTATGTTGCCTTGTGAAGGGAGCCTGAGACTCAAGAAGAATATGACAAATACATGATCTTGATCTCCAAAAGAACAACATTTCACACGTTAATGTTTTAGCTTCATGGGCCATCCATCCATCTATCTGCAAACCGACCTATCCCAGGTCAGGTCGAAGGGGCAACCGCTCCAGCAGGGGACCTGAAAATTCCCTTTTCCCATTTACCATTTGTGACTGGGGGATCCTGAGGTGTTCCCTGGCCAGTGTGGAGACATAATCTCTACGGATGAATTAGCTTCTCACCCTATTTCTTAAGGAGATGCCAGCCACCCTCCCGAGAAAACCCATTTTGGCTGCTTGTACACAAATCTAGTTATTTCGGTCATGACCATAGGTAAAGTTAGGAACCTTTGAGTAGGTACGTAGATCGAGTGCTTCCGGCTCAGCTCTCTTTTTGTGAGGTAAAGCGAGTGTTAAACCACCCCAGTGCTCTGATTCTTTGGCTGATCTCATGCTCCATTGTTCCCTAACTCGTGGACAAATATCCCAAGGTACCTGAACTCCTTAACTTGGGGTTAGGACTCATTCCTGACTCTGGCCTTGGAGTAGGCAATCTGTGGTTCCTGCACAGGCTGTAGCCTCAGATTTGAGGTGCTGACCTCATCCCCCATGGTTTACAATGGTGTAAGCAGCTCAAATGAGGTCACGGATGGATGGTGTCATCAGGACCACATCATCTGCAAACAACAGCGATGAGATCAAGTGAGGGCTAACGAGTGACTCTGTTCTGCAACCTGCCCCTAGTGGCCACTCCCGGTGCTACTGCAATGTGTGTCACTTCCGCATTGGATGTAGTAGACCTCGCTGAGGTTGGGACTTGGTTTAGCTGCTTCAGTCACACAGTACCTTCTTCCCCCGCAGCTCTTTAAGATGAATGTGTGATGCAGTGCTAATGTCTGTCTAAAGACCCATATACAGAACACAAGCTGCCCCATGTTGCAAACAATTAGTTTTTAATTTTGCAAGCGAACAATCCAATTTAAGTCAAATTTGTTATTTTTGATTATTTTGAGTAAATATAACAGTATTGGCTAAATTAAAAGCTAATCCAGGATGGATCCGTAGACCTCCACCTACATGAGCGTGCAGGTACTCCGCTCTTCCAGGGATAACTATATTCAGCATGTGACATCATCCGTTACACTGGAATTCAGCAATAGCACTTGCCGGGATGCTTGTGATCACAGCACACCTGTTAGAGGAAGAAGAAATCAGCAATGGGTTGAAGAAAAAAAACTTTATTTTTGCCACACTTCCGTGTCTAATTTGATTTAGATTTTGATTCATTGAGAGCGACATTGTGTTTGTGCGGTATTCCATCAATTACTCTGTCAGATAATAAACTGGATAATTAAGGATCCTTTACCGTTGCTATGGACGTACAGGACATTGTTCTGATCAATCACTTCCTGTCATATCAATCCACTGACAGAGCTCGATGATGGTGTTTGTCCCCCCCAACGAGAGCCTTGGAGGCAGTGCTGCCTGGAAGGACTATGTTGGGTGGACATAACACCAAACACCGCTGACCAGTATATACAAACAGTTAAGCCTGCTTCTCCTTCAAAAAACAATGGAATAATGTGTAATAATATATATATTCTTAATGTTGTGATATATATATATATAATGTGAAATAATATTTTTTCCATAGTTCTAACACAGTTTCCTTTTAATAAAAATACAATAAAGAGCCTTGTGGATTACCTGGGATTGTTGTTGCCGTGGTTTTCAAGGGAATTTCCAATGCGGATTTCGGCTCCGTTGAGTCGCTCTGAAGCCTCATCTATGTTGACTATCTTAATCGAAAACACTTTATGGATTTTGCGCAGATCCAGTCGCCACCAAGGGTTACTTTCGCCATTTGTGTGACTGCAAGACCCCAATTTCCACTGGCTGCCACGATTCCCATCAATCGCATTGGAAGCCATGCCATGACTTGAATAAAATGACGAGTGTGTGGCTTTACCTTGGAGTGCAAGGTTTTCTCCTGTGGAAAACAACAATGAAATTAAAAATTAGAACAGTACAGTAATTAAACAAACATCTCTGAGATAGACAGTGTTTAGCTCAGATACGCACCAGGTCACGGTACCCATAGACCTCCACTTCACAGAGTGTAAGAGTCCCTGTCTGAACCAGGAAGGTGTACAGTCACATAACGTCCCACTCCCACACGACTATTGAAAGTCAGAATGAATGAAACCAGCTGGAATTTCGAGGAAATCACACCAGCCCTTTAAGAGAAAATAGGAGAGAACACAGCTTACAAGTCATGTGCAACGAAGGCTGGAGCCAATATGGTAGCGCTCTGTCCTAACGCCACAGGAGCCCCGACTCTGTTACTTTAAGTGTATCTTATAACTAACAATATAACTCACACTGGGTTTGTAAGGCCATTGTCTACTAAGAGTTGCCGATGTGAATCGTTGCGTTAATCTCCTCTGCACAGCAGTCGTCTCTGTTGGTGATGATGATGGAGGTGACGATGTAGGAATCAGCAGGTCCACCCTCCACCAGGGGTTGGTCTGTTTGTCCTTAGTGTGGGAGCATGAACCGGATGAATAGTCAGATTCGGTTTCCATCAATGGCATTGTAAGCAGCTCCAAGACCAGTCGGTGTTGGACTGAGTTGCTTTGCCACACCAAGGCCACATTTTCTGAAAGAAGAAATACACAAATAGTTTTCCATATGTATATGCCACCTCAGCAACTTACTAACCCCACCTTTTCTCACCTGTACATAGCTTTTTTATTTGTTATTTATTACTTACTTACTTATTACTTATTTATTTGACTTTTGATGAAGTTAGATAATCAACACATACATACACATATTTTCATTTAATACTTACGATATGTAAACTGAACATGTCCCCAAGAGGAGCAGCAAAAGAAAGACCACCATGTATTTCATGACTCTGGTTGGGGCAGACAAAGAACTAGAATTAAAGCTGCAAATGCCTTTTCAAGTTACGTTGACTTTTTGTCTGATGGCCAACAAGATGGAAGAGAGACTTTGCAACAATCATCTTAAATGGAGAAACATTCCAGAAACGTTCTGAATGCATTCATGAAATTAATAAAATTAGAGAAGTGGGAAACTGTAATGCTTACCCTGATTCCAATGATCCAGCCGCTATGATACACTCCCTTAAAACCAAGCTCTTTATGCAAAGTGGTCAATTATTAATAAAGATAAAGTTCAACAAGTAAGCTATCCAATCACATCACACCATGCAGTGTACTCCCATGCACTTGTGGACTATGGCACTTGAACATGATAGACTGAAACATGGTGATTACACAAGAACATCATCATAAACCTTTTTATTATTACAGTACCTCTGCGACTGCTAGGTGGCTTCAATGCACTGAAGACACATCTATCAAGAGCACACTCCCAGTATCAGGATCATCTATACCACAGAAAAATGTGTTCCAATGTCAACTTTGTGATTTCAAAGAGCCATGTGCGGATATTTGTAATATATTATCGCAAATCAGACAGATATTATCTATGACTAAAAATTTCCGTTTGCCTTAGGTCTTCATAATGATGAGTTTGAGGCTGCAAACTCTTTTTGGACCTCTAAAAACTAAAACTCCTGTCTCAACCCAACACAGTTATCCTTTCTTTGTAGGTAGACTGTCAAAACATGTGGGTACATCTTCAGGATGGAATGCTTCTTGAAGCATGGTCTAATAGATTTCGGAAAAATTGTAATCTACTGTCAAAGGAACTATTATGTATATTGCTGAACATAATTTGGCTACTAATTTCAGGATTCAGAAGGGTTTGTCCCTCATAATACATGTAGAATGGCCAGACTGGTCACTTCTGTACCCAGTGAAAAGACCATAATCGGCCGGTGTGGGAAGTTGAGTGGGATGCCCAGTCTAAGAGCAAATGCCTTTGCTAATGTTTGTATGTATTTAGGTCTCAGGTGGCTCTCTTTACTTGTGTGTTTCTCTTATATTTTCCTTTTCTTCTTTTATATTTCATTGCTGAAGGCAGACTGACACTCAAGAATATGACAAATAAATGATCTTGATCTCAAAAGAACAACATTTCACACGTTAATGTTTTAGCTTCATGGGCATCCATCCATCTACCTGCAAACCGACCGATCCGAAATCGGGTCGAAGGAGCAACCGCTCCAGCAGGGGACCTGAAAATTCCCTTTTCCCATTTACCATTTCTGACTGGGGGATCCCGAGGTGTTCCCAGGCCAGTGTGGAGATATAATCTCTCCACCTAGTCATGGGTCTTCCCAGAGGCATCGTCCCAGCTGGACATGCCTAAAACATCTTCTTAGGAAGGTGCGCAGGGGGCATCCGGACCAGATCCTTATTATCACGGATGAATTAGCTTCTCACCCTATTTCTTAAGGACATGCCAGCCACCCTCCTGAGAAAACCCATTTTGGCTGATTGTACTCAAATCTAGTTATTTCGGTCATGACCATAGGTGACGGTAGGAACCTTCGAGTAGGTAGGTAGGTAGATCAAGTGCTTCCGACTCAGCTCTCTTTTGGTGAGGTAAAGCGAGCATTAAACCACCCCCAATTCTCAGATTCTTTGGCTTATCTCATGCTCCATTGTTGCCTAACTTGTGTACAAATATCCCAAGGTACTTGAACTCCTTAACTTGGGGTTAGGACTCATTCCTGACCTGGAGAAATCAATCTATTGGTGTCCTACTGAGAACCATGGCCTCAGATTTAGAGGTGCTGATCCTCATCCCAACCACATCATCTGCAAACAACAGCGATGAGATCAAAGTGAGGGCTAACGGGCGGCTCTGTTCTGCAACCTGCCCCTAGTGGCCACCCGGTGCTACTGCAATGTGTGTCACTTCCGTATTGGATGCTGGTAGAACTCGCTGTGGTTGGGACTTGGTTTAACCTGCTTCAGTCACACATTACCTTCTCCCGCTGCTCTTTGAGATCATTGTGTGATGCAGTGCTACTGTCTGTCTAAAGACCTATGTCTAAGAATACAAACTCTGCCCCATGTTGCAAACAATTTATTAAGCATTTTTCAGCCAAACAAACAAATTTAAGCTAAATTTGTTATTTTTGATTATTTTCAATATAACATTATTGGCTAAATTTAAGCTAGCCAAAGCTAATCCAGGATGGATCCGTAGACCTCCACCTCGCACATGCGCAGGTACTCCTGTCTTCCAGGGATAACTATGTTAACATAGCGTCCATCCATCCCGTTACACTGGAATTCAGCAGTGATCACAGCACACCTGTTAGAGGAAGAAGAAATACTTTTTATCAACTTAGCAAATGTCGGTTGAATAAATAGCTCTTTATTTTTACCACACTCCTGTGTCTAATTTGATACATTCACTAAGAGCGACATTGTGTTATTGTGCTATAACATTCTCAATCATTTTTCATTCAGGCAGTGTGCTATATACATGTACTATTAGGGTACACTCACACTAGGCAATCCGTACCGTGCCCAAGAACGCTTGATGCGAAAAGTCTAGTTTGTTTGACCAGTGTGAGTGCTCCATACTGTACTGAAGCACTTTACCCTTCCTTGGCCCAGGCGGGGATGGAACAGGTGTGCTTCTGCACATTACAGATTCTCATGCAAGAGCATGCGCAAAGTAGACAGCGGTCCTTCCGCCTGTTTGTATGCAACTTTTCCTCTCCACAGACTATTTTTAAACTGTTTTTTTTAGACAATTTTTTAAGAGTAGGTGCAGATGAAAATAAATTAGGTTTCCAACAATAGACTCTAAGTAGGCTCTACAATGCACAAAAACCCAAAACATGTCAACCAGGTCAGCGAGGGACTGGCAAGGGGGGACAATCGTGCTTTGGCACGGTACTCGGGAGTGCACTCTCCCTTACACCGACTTAAAAACTACTTTTTCAGAGCTTCTCTCAACAGGACAAGTCAGCACCGTGGACAATGTACTGCATTGCATATGCTGTGCGTGGCCTGCAACATAGTTGTATTAAGAGGAAGGGGATGTTACTGTCTTTGAGGGTGTTCAAAGATAGTAGGGGAGAGTGGGGGGAGCTGTGCCACTTTTGTTGTGCCTTTGGAGAGAATACCATGGGGTAAATTGCGCCATTGATATATATCTCATAAACTGTAATGCAAGACAAATCCATTAGACAATTACTTATTTGAGGTTTATGATTGAAGGTACATTTTCTTAAAGCCTTTTTTTTCTAACGATAATATCAAACCTGTTTGATAATGTCGGAACATCAAGACGGGGAGAAGACTGGCTGAAATCGGGTCGGAAGACCACCATACACCAAACGACTGAGATTACGGGCGCGTGCCACAACTCCAGCAAGACTCCCGTGATTTTAGTCCGACATTGAAAGATTGTCTGCGACTGTCAAATTGCGTGAAAAGTCGTGTAGTGTAAGCCCAGCATAAGCTGCCGTAGCCTCCCACTAAAAACACTCCTCTGTTTACACACAAGACTGTGTAAGGGATGCATGTTATTGTCCATAATGTTCAACAGCTTATATACCATTCTTCTTCCCATCACCACCTCCAGGGGCTCCACAGCAGTCCACAGCACAGAGCCAGCCCTCCTAATCAGCTTATTAAGCTTTTTACAATCACAAGCCCTGATGCTGCTGCCCCAGGAGATGGCCGCAAAGAAAATGGCACTTGGCACAACAGACTGATAAAACATGGACAACATTTTGTTACACACATTAAAAGACCTAAGCTTCCTCAAGAAGTAGAGTCTGCTCTGGCCCTTTTTGTAGACAGCCTCTGTGTGGTGCTTCCAGTCCAGTTTGTTGTTCATGTGAACCCCCAAGTATTTATAGGACTCCACCACCTGCACCTTATCCCCAAGGATAGAGAGGGTGCTTAGCTGAGGACTGGCCCTCCTAATGTCCACCACCATTTCCTTGGTCTTTGTGACATTTAAAACCAGGTTGTTCTTCCCACTCCATGCAACAAAGTTATCCACCAGCTGCCTGTATTCTGTCTCCTCTCCATCACTGATACACCCCACAACCGCAGTATCGTCTGAGAACTTCTGTAAGTGACAAGCCTCACCCCGGAATTCCACTGGCTGCGGGTGCGGTGTCCAACGGTTTTGCTCCGTGCGCTCACGTCCGGCAATACCCACCGGCTCCGTTTTCAAACCAGCACGGCCAGCTCCGCTGAACTGCTGGGGTCGCGAGACCGAGGAGTTCCCGCGGTAATTACAAAATCACGCGCGATCGTTCGAGATGTTGTGACGTTGGAAGTGTATAAATAGCGCAACAATTAATCAATTGTTTCTTTCTGAGATTGTCTACAATGGGTAAGTAGCATATTTATAAATACATGCTCTTTATTTTTGTATTATTATTGTTTTTGCTTATATTATAGGCCTACAAGACAGAACAAAGATGTGTACACTAATAAACAACAACAGTGAACAATGACAATGTAAACTAAAGATAGGGCTTTAGTGGTATAAGATTGCCTACAGACAATAAAACAATAGAAAAAAGAAACAAGATATGGTGCACTGGAATTATTCGAATTGGGTATAGAAGAAAATAAATACATGCTTATAATTGTATTACTGTTTCTGTTGGGCTATAATATATATATATATATATATATATATAATCATTCAAATTATTCTGTATATTTCAGTGCATGTTACTAGGAGAAGAACTATTGCCCTTGTGCTGCTGCTTGCCAGACTGCAGAGGGGTAGAAGGAGAAGGAGCCGGTATTGGGTCCATCCAATAAACCCATTGTGTAAAAGCCTAGAAGAAAAATACTGAGGAGCTAAATATTTTCAATTTGACATGAAAAACACAAACAGTCCTCTCACCTCAAATTCAGCAGTCTAACTCCAAGGAAGACTATGTAGGTGACCTCTGACCCCAATTGTGGATATTTACATACCAAAATTTCACAGACAGCACCTTCTGGTTCCGAGATATAACGATTGTGACAACCAACCCGTGTGACAATTTACCCCGTTCTCCCCTACATTATACTTATTAAATGCTCTAAATGACAATATTCTTATTGTGAATGCAGTAGAAATGTTTTCAGTAGTTAATCAAATAAAACCAATTTCATTCTACTCAAACATATGCCTGTAAATAGTAAAACAAGAGAAACTGAACAATTGGAGTGGTCTCTTAATTTTTTTCATGGCTGTATGCCTTTATACATACATTTTACTTTTAAATGCAAATAATCACCCTGTGATGAGGCTATTTAACAGTTTTAATAGTGGTTTCAAAATGGATAACACAAGTAAATACTACATGACTACACAATGAGCATTTTATCAAATTTACTGAAAATAGCCTAATTAGTTACTCACCATCCACTCCCACAACTTCTGATATGGTTTTCCAAGCCTTTTCTTTTTTAATGTTGTCCTTATAAAAAGGATGTGTTGTGTCGTAAATAATTCTGTGGTTTTCCACCTCGATGATCAGCCGCTCCTCGTCCATTCTTTTCACCTCGCGAGGCCCTTTGACCTGTAACCTCTTGACCGCCTTTTATGACGTTTGGCCGATGAAGTTAAGATAAATACAATCTGTCGTAAACACGGAGTGTCTTATTTTGAAAATGTACCAGATGTTTTATTGTTTTGTCGGCGCCTGTGTCCTGTCTCTCTCGATGTGTTCTGTGCTAAATTGATGCGGTGAGCTCCGGCATCCGGCAGAAATAGAAGCAGTGCGTATTTCACCGGAGAGCTGGAGCAGCAGCGGAGCAGAGAGACGGCGCAGCGGCCGTGGTGGAAACTCACCCACTGACTGCTCTTAATTGTATTTTTGTTTCTGCCGTGCTGGAGCGGAGAAGGACCGGAGACGCAGCCGGTGGAATTCGGCCTTCAGAGTTGTACTGGAAGTCTGAGGTGTATGGTGTGAAGAGGAAAGGGCAGAGCACATATCTTATTCCATGTGTCTCCCTTCTTTATAGGATGAGTCAAATGGATGGCTCTTCCTCAATATGTGGTCAAATTTCCAATTTGTTCTATGGTTTTCTAGAAACAAGGGGTGGCACTACTTCTCCACAGACACAACTCCCCCCACTCTCCCCCATCCCATTCCTAGGAAAGTTGCTCAATGTAACTTAGCATAAATTCTTCTCGAGCCAAAGCAGTTAATAGCTAAACATCAAATACTTCCTGTTGGCTTTCAGGGTTTGTAAATTAGAACAGTCTAATAATTATTCAATAACATTGTTTGGTCAGATACTCACCTGTTGGGGCACGGTACCCATAGACCTCCACTTCACAGAGTGTGAGAGTCCTGTCTGAACCAGGAAGGAGCACAGTCACGTAACGTCCCTCCACATGACTATTGAAAGTCAGATTGAATGAAACCCCAGCTGGAATTTCAGAAATCACACCAGCCCTGTAAGAGAGAAAAAGGAGAGAACACAGCTTACAAGTCATGTGCAATATCTACATCAGACAGCAGCATAAAAACCGGGTGTGTTAAGGTGCGAACACACTGCACTCTGATGTGCAGTGAGATTACATACAAAGTCAATGTACAAGCGTGTTGCCGTGCGAATCGGCGGCAAGTGGCGGGCATTTAGCGTTTCACGCGGCACGGCGACCGCAGAAGTTGAAAATATTGAACTTTTTGCTGCTGCCGCGCCGCGATAGCCAATCAGCGTTGAGCTCCTCCCGACGTCACTCACTTCGGGACAACGGACGGAAGAGATTAAGATGGATGAAAAAATAATAGTCACCGTTTGCGGGATCCCGGTGCTCTATGACATCACCAGCGTCCTCTACAAGGACCGGAATAAAAAAGGAGCAGGCGTGGCTCAGGGTGAGCGAGGAGGTCGGGCTCCCTGGTAAGTTCTGTGAATATTTGTCTGTTGTGTATGTGCAGCTATCGGCTTTGCTTTATATGAACCAAGTTAGCATTTGGGTAAAGCACCATCAGCACAGCAGACTGTCCCGCTCAGCACCGGTTAGCACCAACATAAAGCCCCAGAGTAGAGCAAGCTTTCAGAAGAACAAACTTTGTTTATGGGCGGGCACATTCGACAAGTAATCTGCGGCGGGCGGCGGCTAATATGACCCAATATGATCAAGCGGCGCGGCTCTGGCGTTTCTCGCGGCAACAGCCGCCGGCAGCGGGTGCAGTGTGTTCGCACCTTTAGGGGAAAATTTAAGGAGAAATTAAGTGATGAATATAAAGCCGTTAAAACTTCTCTGGAATAATTTAAGTAACTTAATTTTAACTCTGTTACTTTTAGCGTATATCTTATAACTAACAATATGCACTTACACTGGGTTTGTACGGCCATTGTCTACTAAAGAGTTGCCGATATGAATCTCTGCCCCGTTAATCCTCTCTGCAGCGAAGTCTCTGTTGGTGATGGTGATTGAGGTGACGATGTAGGAATCCAGCAGGTCCACCCTCCACCAGGGGTTGGTCTGTGATTCATGAGTGTGGGAGCATGAACCGGAATGATAGTAAGAATCACGGTTTCCATCAATGGCATTGTAAGCAGCTCCAAGATAATTGATGGTGTTGGACTGAGTTGCATTGCCACGCAAGGCCACATTTTCTGAAAGAAAGAAATGCACAAGTTAGGATGAGTCAAATGGATGGCTCTTCCTCAATATGTGGTCAAATTACCAATTTCTTCTATGGTTTTCTAGAAACAAGGGGTGGCACTACTTCTCCACTGGCACAACTCCCCCACTCTCCCCCATCCCATCCCTAGGAAAGTTGCTCATTGTAACTTAGCATAAATTCTTCTCGAGCCAAAGCGGTTAATAGCTAAACATCAAATACTTCCTGTTGGCTTTCAGGGTTTGTAAATTAGAACAGTCTAATAATTATTCAATAACATTGTTTGGTCAGATACTCACCTGTTGGGGCACGGTACCCATAGACCTCCACTTCACAGTGTGAGAGTCCTGTCTGAACCAGGAAGGAGCACAGTCACGTAACGTCCCTCCACATGACTATTGAAAGTCAGATTGAATGAAACCCCAGCTGGAATTTCAGAAATCACACCAGCCCTGTAAGAGAGAAAAAGGAGAGAACACAGCTTACAAGTCATGTGCAATATCTACATCAGACAGCAGCATAAAAACCGGGTGTGTTAAGGTGCGAACACACTGCACTCTGATGTGCAGTGAGATTACATACAAAGTCAATGTACAAGCGTGTTGCCGTGCGAATCGGCGGCAAGTGGCGGGCATTTAGCGTTTCACGCGGCACGGCGACTGCAGAAGTTGAAAATATTGAACTTTTTGCTGCTGCCGCGCCGCGATAGCCAATCAGCGTTGAGCTCCTCCCGACGTCACTCACTTCGGGACAACGGACGGAAGAGATTAAGATGGATGAAAAAACAATAGTCACCGTTTGCGGGATCCCGGTGCTCTATGACATCACCAGCGTCCTCTACAAGGACCGGAATTAAAAGGAGCAGGCGTGGCTCAGGGTGAGCGAGGAGGTCGGGCTCCCTGGTAAGTTCTGTGAATATTTGTCTGTTGTGTGTGTGCAGCTATCGGCTTTGCTTTATATGAACCAAGTTAGCATTTGGGTAAAGCACCATCAGCACAGCAGACTGTCCCGCTCAGCACCGGTTAGCACCAGCATAAAGTATGGAAGTAAATGAGTGTCATCGGATTTTGAAAAAAAAAAAGCCATTGAATTTTAAGCACTGAATATTTATGCATTGAAATAACGTATCTGAATTTTTTGCAGCATTGAAATAATGTATCTGAATTTTTTGCCTCTGACTTTAACTCATGTGACAGCTCCTGGCACCTGGCTTCCAGGAGCTAATTGTTAATTGCATGCACCCCTGCTGGCTGATCTCGTCAGCTATATAAGCTGGAGTTATCAGCCACATGGGGCTCTCCCTGGCCTGCTGGTTGGTTTGGTTTGCTTAGCTTTGGATTTGATTTGCTTAGTTAGTTTTGCTTTACACATACACTACATGCTTCACCCACACAGACACCGCACCCATTACTGATTACTGATATTCATGCACCATTTAGTAGGTTACTTTATACTTTGTTCCAATAAAGTATTATTTGGTTAAATTAATGATCTTGTGTGGTTTCCTCCTTGTCCTTCCCTGGAGCCGGGGTGTGACATGGGGGCTCGTCAATAAGTGGTTGGATTAAGTAGTTGAACAGGTTGGAGGAATATCACATAGGACAGGTTAGTAGTTGGTTTGGGAGCAGGTTCCTTTCATAGTGGGTAGTCGGCTGAGGCTAGGCTAACAGAGTTGATTGTCTGGTGAGCACATGTCTGGATTTGAACTTTCCCTGTTAGGCTTCAGTTGCGTTGCCCCTTTGGGTTGCGTGAATTTTTTTTCTTTTGTTGTTTTTCCCTTTTGGTAGTGCTGTGGGGCGTGGTTAGTGTCAATTGTTCAATGTCAATTGTCTCGGGGGCACATCCGAAGGATCTTGGGGGTTGTCTGCTTGCAGGTCGCCTTTCAAACCGGCTGGTTTACAGTGCATAAATACCCACCGCAAGCTGCATGAACACTAGGGTCAAGATTATTCAGGTTTGGATAGGCAGTTAGGGGGAAGTTCTAATTCTATTTGCATCCCAGTGATCAAAGCTGTTTTGGCATGGCTTCTTTAGTAGAAGCGTTTATTCAGTCTCCTTCTGAAACCTTGCTGGACAGCTGTACAAAGGACCAACTGTTGAAAATTGCTGATCATTTCAAAGTTGAAATTGCAGTTACACGTCTGAAGGACACAATCAAACGTATCCTGAAGGCGACTTTGATGGAAGAAGGGGTTTTGGCTTCTGATGAAGGTAAGGGTTTACCAAGTAGGGTGGTTTCACCAGGGGGGAGTCTCACCTTTGATCAACAAAAGGAACTGATGTTAATACAAATGGAACATGACAAAATAAAAATAGATAAAGAATTGGCCCTTGAACGTGAAAAAATGGATAAAGAGTTGGCGCTTGAAGCAATGAAACAAAAAACAGAGCAGGCAAAACTGGACATTGAACAATACAAACTAGATCTAGTTAGAGAAGGTAAGATGGCAGGAACTGATATAACTAGGTCTGCTGGTTCATCTAGAGTGGATTGTACTAAGAATCTGAGATTGCTGCCTAAATTTGATGAGGAAGACCCAGATACGTTCTTTTCCTTGTTTGAGCGTCTCGCTGATTCACAGGAGTGGCCTGATAGTGAACGTACGTTGTTACTTCAATGCGTGTTTAGAGGTAAAGCCCAAAAGGCATATGCAGCGTTAACAGCAGAACAGTGCAAAGAGTATAAACTGGTCAAAGACGCCGTTTTGAAAGCTTATGAATTAGTTCCTGAAGCTTACAGGCAGCTCTTCAGAAATTGGAAAAAAGGGGAAAAGCAAACGCATGTGGATTTTGAAAGGGAGCTGGATATACATTTTGATCGGTGGTGTTCTGCGTCCAGTGTTGTTTCCTTTGAAGAACTGCGTAACCTTGTTGTGCTGGAACAATTTAAGCAGTCGTTGCCTAACCACATATCTACTTATATCAATGAGAGAAAAGTTAAAACTCCAAAAGAAGCCGCTGTACTTGCGGACGAATATGGTTTAACACACAAACGTGTCTTTGGGGAGCAAGGTCCACAACGGTTTGGATTCAAAGACAGCGGGGAGAAAGGTGAATCGGATTTCAGTTGGGGTTCTTCAAAGGGAGAGCTAGGCAGAGCTGGGAACAATGATCCTAATTCAACTTGTAATTATTGTCAGCGACAAGGGCACTGGAAAAAGGAGTGCCCCTTGCTAAAATCAAAAAGGGTTTTAGTACAGGGCCTGTCCAATCTGTGGGGTTAGCTGTTCCGCTTAGTAGCTCAGAGCTAAGTACGGACAAAATTGTCCCTCCTTTTCAGATGCGACCCAGAGTGTTGAGTGCAGCTGATATTGCTTTAAGGTATGCTCCATTTATATCAGAGGGTTTTGCATCCTTAACTGACCATAGTAAGAAGGTGCCTGTCAAAGTTTTTAGAGATTCTGGGGCTCTACAAAGCTTTATTAGGGAGTCAGCCTTACGTTTTTCACCAGCCTCTGACACAGGAAGGTGTGTTCGAATCAGAGGAATGGATTTAAACACCATTGTTGTGCCTGTCCATACAGTGCATTTGTCTTGTGGCATGATACAGGGGGATGTAGAGGTGGGTGTGCGTCCAGATTTGTCAATGAAAGGGGTTGATATTATTCTGGGCAATGATTTGGCAGGAGCATGTATGTGGCCTGATTCGTCCACCTCTGATGGGTTGTGTGTAGTGTCTCCTGCTAAAGCGAGGTCTAAGGTCCCTGAGCAGTCGGTGGGTGCAGTGTCCCGTTCTCTCAGTGTGCTGCCAAGAGTTGACGTACAGATATCTGATCTTGGGTCTGTTTCTCATGCAGAATTTGTGAGGGACCAGAAAGAGGATCTCTCGCTAAAAGAGCTGTTTGAGCAGGCCGGGCACTCTATTAATGGGGGAAACAACTCGAGAGGTTATTTTCTCCATCAGGGCCTGCTGATGAGGAGGTGGGTCCTTCATGGGAGAAATTTGGCTGGGGGATCAGTGGGGAAGATTGTGCTTCCTGTGAAATATAGACAGCCGGTAATCACAGTGGCGCATGTAGCTGGTCAAGGGGGATTGAGGGGAACATATGGGCGGGTCCTTCAGGACTTTTTCTGGCCTGGTATGAAACGGGATATTCAACAGATCAGAGGCCAGAATAATGTAGCTGCTGATGCTCTTTCCTGGGCGCCATCGCCTTAGCTATACCCTCCCGCTTAACATTCGTCCCCGTGCTGTAGGGTCTTAGTTGCTGGGTCTCGGGGATGCCGGAAGATAAAATGTTAAGGAAAAGGGAGATATCTGGTCAACGTGTCAGTTGTTTGTCATGTTTGTATGTTCCCCGTAACTAACTGTGTTTGTTTTGCAGGTTAAGTGTTGAACCCTGTTTCTATGGAGGGGGGTGTGACAGCTCCTGGCACCTGGCTTCCAGGAGCTAATTGTTAATTGCATGCACCCCTGCTGGCTGATCTCGTCAGCTATATAAGCTGGAGTTATCAGCCACATGGGGCTCTCCCTGGCCTGCTGGTTGGTTTGGTTTGCTTAGCTTTGGATTTGATTTGCTTAGTTAGTTTTGCTTTACACATACACTACATGCTTCACCCACACAGACACCGCACCCATTACTGATTACTGATATTCATGCACCATTTAGTAGGTTACTTTATACTTTGTTCCAATAAAGTATTATTTGGTTAAATTAATGATCTTGTGTGGTTTCCTCCTTGTCCTTCCCTGGAGCCGGGGTGTGACACTCATTACATTTTAAACAATTAATTTTCACCTTTATTTTACAATGTTCTCAAATTCAAAATCAAATATTCAATGTTAAAAAATTCAACGTGCCAAATTCAACTGCGAAATCCCATGTATGAAATTCAGAGTAAGACTTTGGGGACCCAAGGAAGAGCAATCGATCATATATGCTAGATCGCGTTCAAACAAAGAGAGCCAGTGGGAATATTAGCTTGTTGCCTTGGATACCCCTGACTGATGCAGGAAGGCAAATCAGGTTTTAGTCATGTCAAACGGCAACGCAAGTAACAATGGTGCTTGGGTGAGTACAAACATGTTTCTATATAGGGAAGAATATAATGGTTAGCTAGCATATATATAGAAACATGTTTGTAGTACTCACCGAAGCACCATCGTTGCCGTTTGACATGGCTAAAACCTGATTTGCCTTCCTGCGTCAGTCAGGGGTATCCAAGGCAACAAGCTAATATTCCCACTGGCACTCTTTGTTTGAACGCGATCTAGCATCTATGATCGATTGCTCTTCCTTGGGTCCCCAAAATTTTACTCTGAATTTCATACTTGGGATTTTGCAGTTGAATTTGGCACGTTGAAATTTTTTACGTTGAATATTTGCTTTTGAATTTGAGAACATTGTAAAATAAAGGTGAAAATTAGTTGTTTAACATTTAATGAGTTAAATTCAGAGGCAAAAAATTCAGATACATTATTTCAATGCATAAATATTCAGTGCTTAAAATTCAATGGCTTTTTATTTTCAAAATCCGATGACACTCATTTACTTCCATATAAAGCCCCAGAGTAGAGCAGGCTTTCAGAAGATCAAACTTTGTTTATGGGCGGGCACATTTGACAAGTCATCTGCGGCGGGCGGCGGCTAATATGACCCAATATGATCATGTGGCGCGGCTCTCGCGTTTCTCGCGGCAACAGCCGCCGGCAGCGGGTGCAGTGTGTTCGCACCTTTAGGGGAAAATTTAAGGAGAAATTAAGTGATGAATATAAAGCCGTTAAAACTTCTCTGGAATAATTTAAGTAACTTAATTTTAACTCTGTTACTTTTAGCGTTTATCTTATAACTAACAATATGCACTTACACTGGGTTTGTACGGCCATTGTCTACTAAAGAGTTGCCGATATGAATCTCTGCCCCGTTAATCCTCTCTGCAGCGAAGTCTCTGTTGGTGATGGTGATTGAGGTGACGATGTAGGAATCCAGCAGGTCCACCCTCCACCAGGGGTTGGTCTGTGATTCATGAGTGTGGGAGCATGAACCGGAATGATAGTAAGAATCACGGTTTCCATCAATGGCATTGTAAGCAGCTCCAAGATAATTGATGGTGTTGGACTGAGTTGCTTTGCCACGCAAGGCCACATTTTCTGAAAGAAAGAAATGCACAAGTTAGGATGAGTCAAATGGATGGCTCTTCCTCAATATGTGGTCAAATTACCAATTTCTTCTATGGTTTTCTAGAAACAAGGGGTGGCACTACTTCTCCACTGGCACAACTCCCCCACTCTCCCCCATCCCATCCCTAGGAAAGTTGCTCAATGTAACTTAGCATAAATTCTTCTCGAGCCAAAGCGGTTAATAGCTAAACATCAAATACTTCCTGTTGGCTTTCAGGGTTTGTAAATTAGAACAGTCTAATAATTATTCAATAACATTGTTTGGTCAGATACTCACCTGTTGGGGCACGGTACCCATAGACCTCCACTTCACAGAGTGTGAGAGTCCTGTCTGAACCAGGAAGGAGCACAGTCACGTAACGTCCCTCCACATGACTATTGAAAGTCAGATTTAATGAAACCCCAGCTGGAATTTCAGAAATCACACCAGCCCTGTAAGAGAGAAAAAGGAGAGAACACAGCTTACAAGTCATGTGCAATATCTACATCAGACAGCAACATAAAAACCGGGTGTGTTAAGGTGCGAACACACTGCACTCTGATGTGCGGTGAGATTACATACAAAGTCAATGTACAAGCGTGTTGCCGTGCGAATCGGCGGCAAGTGGCGGGCATTTAGCGTTTCACGCGGCACGGCGACTGCAGAAGTTGAAAATATTGAACTTTTTGCTGCTGCCGCGCCGCGATAGCCAATCAGCGTTGAGCTCCTCCCGGCGTCACTCACTTCGGGACAACGGACGGAAGAGATTAAGATGGATGAAAAAATAATAGTCACCGTTTGCGGGATCCCGGTGCTCTATGACATCACCAGCGTCCTCTACAAGGACCGGAATAAAAAGGAGCAGGCGTGGCTCAGGGTGAGCGAGGAGCTCCCCTGGTAAATTCTGTGAATATGTGTCTGTTGTGTGTGTGCAGCTATCGGCTTTGCTTTATATGAACCAAGTTAGCATTTGGGTAAAGCACCATCAGCACAGCAGATTGTCCCGCTCAGCACCGGTTAGCACCAGCATAAAGCCCCAGAGTAGAGCAGGCTTTCAGAAGAACAAACTTTGTTTATGGGCGGGCACATTTGACAAGTAATCTGCGGCGGGCGGCGGCTAATATGACCCAATATCATCATGCGGCGCGGCTCTCGCGTTTCTCGCGGCAGCAGCCGCCGGCAGCGGGTGCAGTGTGTTTGCACCTTTAGGGGAAAATTTAAGGAGAAATTAAGTGATGAATATAAAGCCGTTAAATAATTTAAGTAACTTAATTTTAACTCTGTTACTTTTAGTGTATATCTTATAACTAACAATATGCACTTACACTGGGTTTGTACGGCCATTGTCTACTAAAGAGTTGCCGATATGAATCTCTGCCCCGTTAATCCTCTCTGCAGCGAAGTCTCTGTTGGTGATGGTGATTGAGGTGACGATGTAGGAATCCAGCAGATCCACCCTCCACCAGGGGTTGGTCTGTGATTCATGAGTGTGGGAGCATGAACCGGAATGATAGTAAGAATCACGGTTTCCATCAATGGCATTGTAAGCAGCTCCAAGATAATTGATGGTGTTGGACTGAGTTGCATTGCCACGCAAGGCCACATTTTCTGAAAGAAAGAAATAGTTTTCTATATGTATATGCCACCTCAGCAACTAACTAATCTAACCTGTACATAGCCTTTATTTGTCATTTATTACCAGACTTGTGTTTTGAGAACTTTTGATGAAGTTAGATAATCAGCACGTAAATATATATATTTTCATTTAATACTTACGATAAGTGTAAACTGAACATGTCCCCAAGAGGAGCAGCAAAAGAAAGACCACCATGTATTTCATGACTCTGGTTGGGGCAGACAAGAGACTAGAATTAAAGCTGCAAATGCCTTTTCCAAGTTCATGTTGACTTTTTTTCTGATGGCCAACAAGATGGAAGAAAGATACTTTGCAGAAATCATCTTAAATGGAAAATATTTGAGAAAAGTTCTGAATGCATTCATGAAATTAATAAAATTTGAGAAATGGGAAATTGTAATGCTTACTCTGATTCCAATGATCCAGCCTCTATGATAAAATCCCTTAAAACCAAGCTTTTTATGCAAACTCTCCCTCAAGTCAATTATTAATAAGGATAAAGTTCAACAAGTGAGCTATCCAATCACATCCATCATGCAGTGTACTCCCATGCACCTATGGACTATGGCACTTCTCTTTGGGTAGACGTTTTGCAACTGTACATGTGAACATAGGGCAACTATACTGAAACATGGTGGTTATACAAGAACATCATCATTACCATTTTTTTATTACAAGTACCTCTGCAAATGTAGGTGCTTCAATGCACTGAAGACACATCTATCAAGAGCACAGTATCAGGATCGTTCTATACCACAGAAAAATGTGTTCCAATGTCAACTTTGTGATTTCAAAGAGCCATGTGCAGAAAAATATGTGTGATATATTATCTAAATCAGACAGATATTATCTATGACTAAAAAATGCCGTTTGCCTTAGGTCTTTATAACAATGAGTTTGAGGCTGCAAACCCTTTTTGGACCTCTAAAAACTAAAACTCCTGTCTCAACTCAACACAGTTAGCCCTTCTTTGTAGGTAGACTGTCAAAACATGTGGGTACATCTTCAGGATGTAGAGCTTCTTGAGAAGCATGGTCTAAGATAGATTTCGGAAAAATTTGAATCTAATTCCAGGATTCCAAGAAGGGTTTGTCCCTCATAATACAGTGGTTGACACTAACGGTTGCCCGCTTTCCCGGGGCAACTGAAAATAATGTTCGGGAAAGTTGAGATTGCTATTTGGTTGCCCGAACGGGCAAGTGGATTTTAGATCGGTTGTCAGTAGTCTAGGCTATTTATTCATGTGTTTTTGAGTCTGCAAAACAATTTTTTTGAGGCTAACTCACACAAAATAGATCGGCTATATTTGCAATTGAGCAGCTGCACGCAGCAGCCAGCAGCATCACGCTCTCTCTCTCGCACTCCATCTCTCTCTATCTCTTTCACTCACACACACACACACACACACACACAACAGCCTGTGTGCGCACAGTTTAGCTGTCTATCTACCGGCTCTATCAGGCAACAGACCTGGTTCCGCTATATTCAAAACCCAGAAATCAATCACGTTTGAGCTTATCGATACCGCTATGTTGTCCAGTAGGGCACATGATGTAATTTTAAATATCGAGTAGAGTCGGGTCATCTTTTATTTATTTATTTATTATTCTTTCGGACAATTCCACACAATACACAATTTTCTCTTGCAAATATTCATACATCATACTTTGTGTTGTCCGAAGGGAGACGGAAGAAGCCAAAGGCTTATCAGGTCCCGCCCCCATTCTTCTTCTAATTATTCCATCACTGGTCCGCATCATGGACTGTAAAAGTGTTCTACCTTCGACTGTCTTGAAGAAACTCCTTCAAACCGCTTCAACTCCGTCTCCCCCAAAAAAAAAAAAAAAAAAAAACATCCACTGCAGACGGGCTCGGCATCGTCTCATCATTCATTCAAAGCAGTGGTGATCAACAAACGAGAGACTGTGTAGCAAGTCCCGCAGTTAAAAAAATTGATAGTTTTTAAATATTAAAATAAGTGTGAGCTTTAAAAGAAATCCCAAACGGTTGAAATGTGATGTGTTCAGGTCGGCTCAGTAAAATGAGTATTAGGCAAAGGTCAATAAATGGACATCATGATGTGTTCAAATCTAACATCAAGAAAAAAAGAAATTTGAGTTTTTCGCGAGAAGCTTGAATAATACAGTTTGGGTGAAAAACTCCCAGCAATATAAAATAAATAGTAGGCCTAAATATGGAATTATGACCTGTTTAAAGTCCTATCCTGAGCTCTGCTCATCTTATAAGCAATTAAAGCAATAATACCAGTTCTCTTTTATCACAATAATAGAAAAGTATCACTAAAGATTTGGATTGTGGAGTTTTGAAAATGGTTTCAATATAAATAAAAATAACGATCCCGATCCCCCCCCCCCATACAGGGTAATTGGGAAAAATTTTTCATAGGGGGTGTTTTTTATTTTTTTGCGCCCACATTCTTTTTTTGTCCAAATGGGATTTTTTTAAAAAATAAAAATAATTTATTTTTTTTTTAAATAGTGGGGGGGGGGGGTTTCCTCCTCTTTACTTTGAGCCTGAGTGAGTTTTCTGAGCCCCCCAAAACCAAGGCCAGGGCCTGGCAAAAAGGGGGGGGGGGGGAAAAGACCATAATCAGCCGGTGTGGGAAGTTGAGTGGGATGCCCAGTCTAAGAGCAAATGCCTTTGCCCTAATGTTTGTATGTATTTAGGTCTCAGGTGGCTCTCTTCACGTGTGTCCTTTTCTTTATACATTTTCCTTTACGTCATTTTATGTTGCCTTGTGAAGGGAGCCTGAGACTCAAGAAGAATATGACAAATAAATGATCTTGATCTCCAAAAGAACAACATTTCACACGTTAATGTTTTAGCTTCATGGGCCATCCATCCATCTATCTGCAAACCGACCGATCCGAAATCAGGTCGAAGGGGCAACCGCTCCAGCAGGGGACCTGAAAATTCCCTTTTCCCATTTACCATTTGTGACTGGGGGATCCTGAGGTGTTCCCTGGCCAGTGTGGAGACATAATCTCTACGGATGAATTAGCTTCTCACCCTATTTCTTAAGGAGATGCCAGCCACCCTCCCGAGAAAACCCATTTTGGCTGCTTGTACACAAATCTAGTTATTTCGGTCATGACCATAGGTAAAGTTAGGAACCTTTGAGTAGGTACGTAGATCGAGTGCTTCCGGCTCAGCTCTCTTTTTGTGAGGTAAAGCGAGTGTTAAACCACCCCAGTGCTCTGATTCTTTGGCTGATCTCATGCTCCATTGTTCCCTAACTCGTGGACAAATATCCCAAGGTACCTGAACTCCTTAATTTGGGGTTAGGACTCATTCCTGACCTGGAGTAGGCAATCTATTGGTTTCCTACTGAGAATCATGGCCTCAGATTTAGAGGTGCTGACCCTCATCCCAACCGGTTTACAATCGGTCGCAAACCGAAACAGTGAGAGGTCACGGATGGATGGTGTCATCAGGACCACATCATCTGCAAACAACAGCGATGAGATCAAAGTGAGGGCTAACGGGCGGCTCTGTTCTGCAACCTGCCCCTAGTGGCCACTCGGTGCTACTGCAATGTGTGTCACTTCCGCATTGGATGCTGGTAGACCTCGCTGAGGTTGGGACTTGGTTTAAGCTGCTTCAGTCACACAGTGCCTTCTTCCCCCGCAGCTCTTTAAGATGAATGTGTGATGCAGTGCTAATGTCTGTCTAAAGACCCATGTCTAAGAACACAAACTCTGCCCCATGTTGCAAACAATTAGTTTTTAATTTTGCAAGCGAACAATCCAATTTAAGTCAAATTTGTTATTTTTGATTATTTTGAGTAAATATAACAGTATTGGCTAAATTAAAAAGCTAATCCAGGATGGATCCGTAGACCTCCACCTCGCAGACGTGCAGGTACTCCGCTCTTCCAGGGATAACTATGTTAACATAGCGACCATCCATCCCGTTACACTGGAATTCAGCAATAGCATTTGCCGGGATGCTTGTGATCACAGCACACCTGTTAGAGGAAGAAGAAATCAGCAAATGTCAGATGAAGAAAAAAAACTTTATTTTTACCACACTTCCGTGTCTAATTTGATTTAGAATTTGATTCATTGAGAGCGACATTGTGTTTGTACGGTATTCCATCAATTATTTCTCGATAATAAACTGGATAATTAAGGATCCTTTACCGTTGCTATGGACCTACAGACATTGTTCTGATCCATCACTTCCTGTCATATCAATCCACTGACAGAGCTCGATGGTGTTTTGTCCCCCCAACAGAGCCTTGGAGGCAGTGCTGCCTGGAAGGCTATGTTGGGTGGACATAACACCAAACACCGCTGACAGCCTTATACAAACAGTTAAGCCTACTTCTCCTTCAAAAAACAATGGAATAATGTGTAATAATATATATATTATAATATTGTGATATATATATATATAATGTGAAATAATATTTTTTCCATAGTTCTAACCTAGTTCCTTTTTTAATAGAAATACAATAAAGAGCTGTGGATTACCTGGGATTGTTGTTGCCGTGGTTTTCAAGGGAATTTCCAATGCGGATTTCGGCTCCGTTGAGTCGCTCTGAAGCCTCATCTATGTTGACTATCTTAATCGAAAACACTTTATGGATTTTGCGCAGATCCAGTCGCCACCAAGGGTTACTTTCGCCATTTGTGTGACTGCAAGACCCCAATTTCCACTGGCTGCCACGATTCCCATCAATCGCATTGGAAGCCATGCCATGACTTGAATAAAATGACGATTGTGTGGCTTTTCCTTGGAGTGCAAGGTTTTCTCCTGCGGACAACAACAATGAAATTAAAAAATTAGAACAGTACAGTAATTAAACAAACATCTCTGAGATAGAACATTGTTTAGCTCAGATACGCACCAGTTGGTGCACGGTACCCATAGACCTCCACTTCACAGAGTGTAAGAGTCCTGTCTGAACCAGGAAGGTGTACAGTCACGTAACGTCCCTCCACACGACTATTGAAAGTCAGAATGAATGAAACCCCAGCTGGAATTTCAGAAATCACACCAGCCCTTTAAGAGAGAAAATAGGAGAGAACACAGCTTACAAGTCATGTGCAACGAAGGCTGGAGCCAATATGGTAAGCGCTCTATCCACAACGCCACAGGAGCCCCCGACTCTGTTACTTTAAGTGTATCTTATAACTAACAATATAAACTCACACTGGGTTTGTAAGGCCATTGTCTACTAAAGAGTTGCCGATGTGAATCGTTGCCGCGTTAATCTCCTCTGCACAGCAGTCGTCTCTGTTGGTGATGATGATGGAGGTGACGATGTAGGAATCCAGCAGGTCCACCCTCCACCAGGGGTTGGTCTGTTTGTCCTTAGTGTGGGAGCATGAACCGGATGAATAGTCAGATTCACGGTTTCCATCAATGGCATTGTAAGCAGCTCCAAGACCCGAGTCGGTGTTGGACTGAGTTGCTTTGCCACGCAAGGCCACATTTTCTGAAAGAAAGAAATACACAAATTGATTTCCATATGTTGGCTAATGGTGCCCCCTGAGCCACTAACTAACCCCACATGTTCTTACCTGTATATTACTATTATTTGTTTTTCAAGTTGGATAGTCAACACATAAATACATATGTGTTTATATAATACTTACGATATGTGTAAGCTGAACACGTCCCCAAGAGGAGCAGCAAAAGAAAGACCACCATGTGTTTCATGACTCTGGTTGGGGCAGACAAGAGAAAAGACTATTATGAGAATTAAAGCTGCAAATGCCTTTTCCAAGTTTATGTTGACTTTTTGTCTGATGGCCAACAAGATGGAAGAAAGAGACTTTGCAGCAATCATCTTAAATGGAGAAATATTTGAGAAAAGTTCTGAATGCATTCATGAAATTAATAAAATTAGAGAAATGGGAAATTGTAATGCTTACCCTGATTCCATTGATCCAGCCCCTATGATAAAATCCCTTAAAACCAAGCTTTTTATGCAAACTCTCCCTCAAGTCAATTATTAATAAGGATAAAGTTCAACAAGTGAGCTATCCAATCACATCACATCATGCAGTGTACTCCCATGCACCTATGGACTATGGCACTTGAACATGATAGACTGAAACATGGTGATTACACAAGAACATCATCATTACACTGTGAATGTAGGTGCTTCAATGCACTGAAGACACATCTATCAAGAGCACACTCCCAGTATCAGGATCATCCTATACCACAGAAAAATGTGTTCCAATGTCAACTTTGTGATTTCAAAGAGCCATGTGCGGATATTTGTAATATATTATCGCAAATCAGACAGATATTATCGATGACTAAAAATTGCCGTTTGCCTTAGGTCTTTTTAACAATGAGTTTGAGGCTGCAAACCCTCTTTGGACCTCTAAAAACTAAAACTCCAGTCTCAACCCAACAAAGTTTCACCTTCTACTGTAGGTAGACTGTCAAAACATGTGGGTACATCTTCAGGATGTAGAGCGTCTTGAGAAGCATGGTCTAAGCTAGATTTTGGAAAAATTGGATCTAGTGTCAAAGGAACTATTTTGTATATTGCAGAACATAATTTGGCTACTAATTCAAGGATTCCAAGAAGGTTTTGTCCCTCATAATACATGTTGCTTTTCCATGGCCAGACTGGTCACGTCTGCTTGCGAACAAGAAAAAAGACCATAATCGGCCGGTGTGGGAAGTGGAGTGGGATGCCCAGTCTAAGAGCAAATGTCTTTTCCCTAATTTTGTATTTATTTAGGTCTCATGTGGCTCTCTTCACATGTGTCCTTCTCTTTATAAATGTTCCTTTACGTCATTTTATGTTGCCTTGTGAAGGGAGCCTGAGACTCAAGAAGAATATGACAAATAAATGATCTTGATCTCCAAAAGAACAACATTTCACACGTTAATGTTTTAGCTTCATGGGCCATCCATCCATCTATCTGCAAACCGACCTATCCCAGGTCAGGTCGAAGGGGCAACCGCTCCAGCAGGGGACCTGAAAATTCCCTTTTCCCATTTCTGACTGGGGGATCCCGAGGTGTTCCCAGGCCAGTGTGGAGATATAATCTCTACACCTAGTATTAGGTCTTCCCGCTCCCAGCTAGACGTGCCTAAAACTCCTTCTAGGAAGGTGTGCAGGGGGCATCCTGACCAGATCCTTATTATCACGGATGAATTAGCTTCTCACCCTAACTCTAAAGGAGATGCCAGCCACCCTCCTGAGAAAACCCATTTTGGCTGATTGTACACAAATCTAGTTATTTCGGTCATGACCATAGGTGAAGGTAGGAACCTTCGAGTAGGTAGGTAGGTGCTCGAGTGCTTCCAGCTCAGTTCTCTTTTCGTGAGGTAAAGTGAGCGTTAGACCACCCCCGATTCTCAGATTATGTAACTGTCTGAGAGACATTTTTGTTGATATTTTATTGTGAAAATTATAAGTATGTAAAAGGTAACTTTATTTTGAAAATTGGACTGTTCAGGATGTGATGGGTCACATGACCGGTTTAGTCATTTACATGTTATAGGATGCAAGCTAGCATACCTGCAGAGAGACTCATGCCTACAAAAAAGTAACGCACAGCTACAAACTATTATTCTGCACGGTTCGAGAGGCGCACACGGTAACTTTAAGTTTAATTGGAATTTCAGTTGTTTCCACATTTGAGAGGTATTTGTGCGCACTTGTATTGTATGTTTACATGCAATTTGTGTCTTTGTTTTTACTTGTAGTTTTCACGGTGTCTGATAAGGAGAAGAGAAAATAAACCTTTCAAAGACAGCTGTATGAATCGTGGCCTTTATTTCGTCGGACCGGCGGCTATAGTGAAAACGTAACGCCATACGGAGAAGCAGCGATTGCCGTGAAGAGAGAGAGAGAGAGGGAGAGAGAGAAACGGGATCGCTGTAGCCACGTGTGACCGGAGAAAAGAACGGCCGATTCAGAGGAAGAAAGGGTCGTTCCTGAAACTTGTTGGACAATAGGACAGTGTCGCAACTGCACCACCAGAGGGCAGCACCAGCGCAGGTTATAGCTCTACAACTATCCACCACGCACTTCACAGCGCTTCGGCTGTTTCGAACAACTGCCGTTGACAACACAGAAAAGAGGACGGCTCTGCAGACAGCGCTAGGTTTGAATGTGCTATATCCCTAAAGGACATTTGTACCCTTTGAAGAAAGGAGTGATCCCTTTAAAAACATGTAAAATGTCAGAACATGGAGAAAAACTACAAGATGTGGAAATTATCGTAAAGATTACTTCTCTTCAAGAAGAGTTAGACAGGCTAAATGAAAAATTAAAATCAATCACTGATGATGTTGAAAAGAACAGGTTAGGCGATATTCGCGCTGAAATAGAAATACTCAAAGTAACAGTGGTTGAGCCCACATCTGCCATCTCCCAGCCAGTGGAACTCAGAAAATCTTCTAGAGAGAGAACGTTTACCCCAAAGATGCTGGAGTTGAAGCAACAAGATGTTTCTAAAAAAGAGAAGAAATTCGTGAGTCTATATAGTGAATGGAAAGAGCAAGTTAAGGCAGTACGCACCAAACTTAAAGATGAGCTCTCCGACGATGACCTTGTTGAAATGATGGATAAAGTTGAGGGGCTAGAAGAGCAGGTGAAAGGTGCGTATGAAAATGTAAGATCACAATCAGCACCATCAACTGAAATAAGCAGAAAGATGGATTCCTGCACAGCAGTTTGTAGAGATTTGATTGAGCTAATGAAAGTACGCATGAGTGAAGTAGGGCAGGACGAATTTGACGCTAAAGCAGAAAGATTAAGGCTTCGTTTGGTTCTCAACAAAGATTATGCCCTGTCAATATTTGAATCTACTATGACCAAATCCATTGTTCGTAGTCAACACTCAAGCATTCGATCAGAGCAGCAAAGCATCACAGCTAAACGTGCAGAGTGTGCGGCGCAGTTGGCGGCAAAGCAGGCTGAAATGAACATGGAGGAGGAAATCTCAGCACAAAGGCAGGAGCTTAAAAGACTGGAAAATCAGAGAGACCTTGAGATGATAGCTGCTAAGCTTAAAGTATACTCAGAAGCTGATTCAGGTGAGGCTTGTGAGAATAAAAGTGCACACAGTCATCCTCCAGTAACTGTTAAAGAAATAAAAAGGGAAAAAACATGTCATAATACCAAAGAGCAAGCAAACAATAATGAAGCATCATCGTTAGCACAAGCCCTACATGACACAATGATTCTTACCAGACTTCCTGCACCTGAGCCCTCAGTCTTCTCAGGAGACCCACTCATGTTCTTGGAATGGAGCACAAGCTTCAAGGCATTAATAGAGCGTCGATGCACAAATCCTGCAGACCGGCTGTTCTACCTTCAGAAATACATCAGTGGTGAGGCCAGATCTGTGGTTGAAGGCAGTTTTTATAGAAAGGACGATGAGGCTTATGACCAAGCATGGCAGGCATTGAATGCTCGGTACGGACATCCATTTATAATACAGCGTGCATTCAGAGAAAGGCTGAACAACTGGCCAAAGATTAGCTCAAGAGAGTCTGTTAAATTGAGACAATTAAGTGATTTTCTGACGGCCTGCAGAAATGCTATGCCACATGTTAAAGGGCTCCAGGTGTTAAATGATTGCGAGGAGAACCAGAAGATGCTGCAAAAACTACCTGATTGGTTGACCTCACGCTGGAATCGCCACGTTACAAAGCAGATGAGAAAAACAGAGGAATATCCCAACTTTAAAGAGTTTTCTGTTTTTGTTGCAGAGGAAGCAGATATTGCATGCAACCCTGTTACATCCTTTCAAGCATTGAGAACAACTGAGGAAAAGCCAATAAGAGATGCAAAGCGCCCAAAGGCTAATGCGTTTATTACAGATGTGAACGCAGCAGATACGACCACAACAGTGATGACGACGCACAGTGCTGTGAACGGCTCAAAGGATTCAACTGCACCAAGGAAAGTTAACTCTTCCTTTCCATCTTCAAACCCATTTCCATGCATCTTCTGTGGAGAAAGTCACTCCATCCACAAGTGCCAAAAGCTTTCCAGTAAGCCTAAAGAGGAAAAGAGAAGGTTCATACTGGACAATAACCTATGCTTTGGTTGTCTCAGAAAAGGACACAATTCAAAGGACTGCAAGAATAAATCTACCTGTAGCGTATGTAAGAAACCGCATCCGACACCACTTCACGAGGACCGCTCTGTTGATGCAGATACATCATCTTCTCACCCTCTCCAAACAGAAGCAAACACTTTTTCCCTTTCTTGCTGCGTGGGCAGAGGTGATGGTGGGAGCACATCCATGATAGTACCTGTTTGGATTTCCTCAACGACCAACCCTGAAAAGGAAACCTTGGTGTACTCTTTGTTAGACACCCAGAGTAGCAACACATTTGTAGACCAAGACATTTGCAGTAAATTGGGGGTGGGTTCAGAGCCAGTCAAGTTGAAGCTTACCACTATGATGGGTAAAGATTCCGTTGTTCAGAGTAAAAGAGTCAGTGGTCTTCGAGTAAGAGGATTTTCCTCACAAAGCTTTATCAACTTGCCACCTGCCTATACCAGAGATTTCATCCTACTTGAACGTTCTCACATCCCTACCCCTGAAACCGCCAAAAGATGGAGGCATCTGAACAGGATCGCTCAACAAATACCAGAGCTGTTTGAGTGTGAGGTTGGACTTCTCATTGGTTATGACTGCTCCAGAGCCTTGGCTCCACGACAAGTTATAACCGGACATGGCGATGAGCCGTATGGCATTAAGACTGACCTGGGTTGGAGCATTGTCGGCAATTCATCGCAGGTCGTAAAGTCAACAGAAGTAACAGGTCTGTGCCATCGCGTATCTGTAAAGGAAATTCCACCGTTGACAGCAGCCACTGTCATCAGAGCCCTTGAAGCTGATTTCAAAGATACTAATGTTGGGGAAAAGAGCATATCACAAGACGACATACAGTTCATGCACTTACTGAATGAAAGAATATCTCAGAATGCAGATGGTCACCTAGAAATGCCCCTCCCTTTTAAGTCACGCCCACAGCTGCCAGAAAACAAGCGTCTGGTTCTAGTGCGGCTGAGGCAGCTGAAAGGAAAGTTTGAGAAAAATCCCAAATTCAAAGCTGACTATGTTAAGTTTATGGCAGGAGTCTTTAAGGATGGCGATGCAGAGAGAGTGGAAAATCAACCAAAGGAAGGAAATGTGTGGTATATTCCTCACCAAGGGGTATATCACCCTAGAAAGCCAGAAAAGATTAGAGTTGTTTTTGACTGCTCCGCCAAGTATGAGGGCACAGCTCTGAATGATCACTTACTAACTGGACCTGATCTCACAAACGGGCTGGCAGGAGTGTTGTGTAGGTTCCGCAGACACCCCATTGCATTAATATGTGATGTTGAGAAAATGTTTCACAGGTTCCATGTGAGTGCAGAGGATAGAGACTACTTACGGTTCCTGTGGTGGGAAAACGGGGACACAAACTCAGAGCCAAAAGACTATCGTATGCGGGTTCATCTTTTTGGAGCAGCGTCTTCTCCAGGCTGCGCAAATTATGGGATGAAGTATCTTGCAAGCCAAAACGAGAAAGAATACCCCGCAGCAGCCAACTTAATCAAAAATAATTTCTACGTTGACGATGGTCTCATCAGTGTAAAATCCGTGGACACAGCCATAAAACTGGTGAGAGAAGCACAAACTGTGTGTGCAAACGGGAGCATGCACCTCCACAAGTTTATTTCAAACAGCAGAGACGTCTTGGAGTCTATTCCTGACAGTGAACGAGCTAGTGGAGTTCAAGATGTAGATCTCAATCGTGAAGAACTACCAGCTCAAACTGTGTTGGGTGTAAAGTGGAGTGTGAACAGTGACACCTTCTCCTTTAAAGTCACCCTAGATGAGAAGCCTGCAACAAGATGAGGAATACTCTCCACAGTTGCCTCTGTGTTTGACCCACTAGGCTTTCTGGCTCCTTTTCTTCTGCTTGGAAAGAAAATACTGCAAGAAATGTGCCAAAAAGGCATTGGATGGGACGAACAACTGCCTACAGAGTTACAGCCAAGATGGAAAAGCTGGGTGAAGGATTTAGAGAATCTGCATACATTCCAGATCCCAAGATGCTTCATTCCGGAAACCCTGGGGAAAGTTAAGAGGACTGAATTGCATCACTTTTCGGATGCGAGCTGCCAGGGATACGGTCAGTGCTCATATATCAGAGTGGTGACAGAAGACAGAGTACATTGCTCCTTAGTCATAGGTAAAGCGAGGGTTGCACCCACAAAAGTTGTAACTATACCTAGACTTGAGTTAACAGCCGCAGTGGTCTCCTCATCGATCAGCGGTATGTTAAAAGAAGAGCTGGAGCTCGAAATCGACCAAGAATATTTTTGGACAGATTCTCAGGTGGTCTTGGGCTACATTAACAATGAAGCAAGAAAGTTCCACATCTTCGTGGCAAATCGTGTTCAGAGAATCAGAGAAACAACTGACCCAACTCAGTGGTACCATGTCGATACTGACCAAAATCCAGCGGATCACGCCTCCAGAGGGCTCAAGGTGGCGGAGTTGATGAGTTCTACCTGGCTGACTGGACCAAAATTCCTGTGGGAAAGAGAGATTGTGACATCAAAACTAACTCCACAAGTTATGGTGGGAGATCCAGAAGTCAGAACGATACAAGTACTGCAAACAAAAGTAGCTGTGGAAGACAAGTTTTTGGAGAGACTTGAGCGGTTCTCAAAATGGCATACAACACTGAATGTTGTCGCTCGGATCCAGAAACTAGCCAAAAGATCCAATGCAGCAGAGCCTATAAATGTTGAAGACAGACGAAAGGCCAGTCTTGTGCTGGTTGAGTTGGCACAAAAGGACGCCTTCGAAGAAGAAATGCGAACATTGAGTCGAGGCAAACTGCCAAGTAGTCATCAGTTGTTCCAGCTTGACCCAGTATTGCAAGACGGTGTTCTTAGGGTGGGAGGTCGATTAAAGAGAGCCTCTTTATCTTATGATGTGAAACATCCAGTAATCTTACCAAGAGAGGGTGTGGTCACACGTCTGGTCTTAAGTTACTGCCATGAAAAAACACAGCACCAAGGCAGAGGTCAGACTCTCAACGAGTTAAGAGCAAATGGTTACTGGATTGTTGGTGGAAGCAAAGTTGTTGCTAACTACATCAGACAATGTGTCACATGCAGACGGGCTCGCAAATCAACAGAAACCCAAAAGATGGCGGATCTGCCTGCTTGCCGTGTTGACCCATCTCCACCATTCTCGTTCTGTGGGATGGATTGTTTCGGCCCCTTCTTCACTAAGCAGGGTCGTAAAGAGTATAAAAGATACGGGTTGATATTTACCTGTCTTTCCTCGAGGACGATCCACATCAAAATATTGGACGATCTTACAACCGATGCCTTCATAAATGCATTGCGGTGTTTTATAGCTATCCGTGGAGCTGTAAGACAAATCAGGTCAGACCAAGGGACAAATTTCGTTGGAGCGAAAAACGAGATGACAAAGGCCCTAAAAGAAATGGACGAAGACAGAGTGAAGACTTACCTGGCAGAGAAACATTGCGACTTCACAATGAACGTTCCTGATGCCAGTCACATGGGAGGGGTTTGGGAACGGCAAATCAGGACAGTGAGAAGTGTTTTAAGCTCTGTCCTCTCAAAATGCACTGGAAGACTAGATGATGCTTCTCTAAGAACATTTTTCTATGAAGCCATGTCCATCGTAAATAGCCGCCCACTCACTACTGACAACATCAGTGATCCCAAAAGTCTAGAGCCACTCACCCCGAACCATATACTCACCATGAAAAGCTCTGTCCCGCTGCCTCCCCCTGGAAAGTTTGTGGCAGAAGATGTTTATGCAAGGAAAAGGTGGCGCAGGGTGCAATATCTGATGGAACAATTTTGGGGCAGATGGAGGAAAGAGTATCTAGCAAACATCACTCTCAGGCAACGCTGGCACTCTTCAAGACGGAACATGAAGATCGGAGATATTGTCATTGTCAAAGAGGAAGAGATTCCCCGCAATGAGTGGAAACTTGGAAGAATACTGGACGTTTGCGAAGATGCAGATGGACTTGTCAGAAAAGCCACAGTTCAAATAGGAAACAGAAAGCTTGGGAAAGAGGGTCAACGACTCACCAGTCTTTCCATCCTTGAGCGTCCTATTCATAAACTAGTGGTGCTTGTAGAAAGCAACTAAGAGGGGTTATTGAAACCATCACTAAACACTTACTTGGGTGAGAAGTTAATTGTCTGTTTGACTTGAGAGATAGAAAGTACCAGTTGTATTTATGTAAATTACTAAATTTATTCAAATGTGCATAAGAGTTCTCAAAAATTGCAGTAATTTGGTGGGAGTGTAACTGTCTGAGAGACATTTTTGTTGATATTTTATTGTGAAAATGATAAGTATGTAAAAGGTAACTTTATTTTGAAAATCGGACTGTTCAGGATGTGATGGGTCACATGACCGGTTTAGTCATTTACATGTTATAGGATGCAAGCTAGCATACCTGCAGAGAGACTCATGCCTACAAAAAAGTAACGCACAGCTACAAACTATTATTCTGCACGGTTCGAGAGGCGCACACGGTAACTTTAAGTTTAATTGGAATTTCAGTTGTTTCCACATTTGAGAGGTATTTGTGCGCACTTGTATTGTATGTTTACATGCAATTTGTGTCTTTGTTTTTACTTGTAGTTTTCACGGTGTCTGATAAGGAGAAGAGAGAAAATAAACCTTTCAAAGACAGTTGTATGAATCGTGGCCTTTATTTCGTCGGACCGGCGGCTATAGATTATTTGGCTGATCTCATGCTCCATTGTTCCCTAACTCGCGGACAAATATCCCAAGGTACTTGAACTCCTTAACTTGGGGTTAGGACTCATTCCTGACCTGGCGTAGGCAATCTATTGGTTTCCTATTGAGAACCATGGCCTCAGATTTAGAGGTGCTGGTCCTCATCTCAACCGCTTCACAATCGGTCGCAAACCAAAACAGTGAGAGCTGAAGGTCACAGATGATGTCATCAGGACCACATCATCTGCAAACCACAGCGATGAGATCCTCAGTACAGCAAACTGCAACCCCTCCCCACCACGACTACGCCTCGATATCCTGTCTATGAATATTACAAACAGGATTGGTGGTAAAGTGCCGCTCTGGTGGATGCCAACCTCCACCCGGAACAAGTCAGACTGCCCAGAACCCGGACACAGCTCTCGCTTTGATTGTACAGCGATCTGATGGCCCTGAGAAGAGACCCCCTCACCTCACACTCGTACAGCACCCCATACAGAATCCCCAGGGTTCTCCAGATAAATGAAAAAATGTGTAGGCCTGATGGGCATACTCCCAGCCCCCCTCCAAGATCTTTGCATGAGTGCAGAGCTGATCCATTGTACTCATGGCCAGGACAGAATCTGCATTGTTCTTCTACAATCTGAGGTTCAACAGCTGTGTTTCACATTGACTTTGCTGTCACTTTCTGTGTGGACCCCAGGAAGACTAGCGACCATTTTGTGGAAGCTAATGGGGATCCAAATAAAGAATAAACTATCGGCCCAACCCTCATTTCACCTTGGAGTAGACTTTACCAGGGATGCAGCTTTATGTGCATACTTTTGAATTAGCAGACCCAGGCTAGCTGTTTTTCCCCCACTTCCAGTACTTGATAAGCTGAGCTAATCACCTCCTGGCTTTAGCGTCATACTCAAACTGATATGAACGTGGGGTCAATCTTATCATCTAACTCTCAGCAAAGAAAACAAATTCCTTTTATTTCCCAAACTGTCAGACTGTTCCTTTTAATTGTTAGCACTATGGCTACAGTGCAAAAGGTCTATTATACCTGAAGAATAATACACCTTTTGCACTGTTTTTGGACTCATAGTTAAAACAGGACGTACAATATGGTTGAGGTGTCACAATTTCAACAGGAAATTTCTTCAAAAGTTCAGTTTCAGATACAGTTGCTAATGTAAGGGTTAGCCATGTTGAGTTATAGTTAGAGGGAACAATGAAACATGTATAGATCAATCAACACACTTTGTGAAGATAGTGCTTATGATTTAAACATATATCCTGAAATATTAGAAGCAATAGAAGAATGAGATCAGGAGATAATACATTTTTACAAATGACAACATGGCCGGTTATAGTTATTGTTTCAGTTTATTTGACATAATATTATCAACAAATACAAAAGTACTAAGAAAGTTAATTAAAGGTGCAGTGTGTAATATGACAAAAACAGATGCGCTCCCTGGGACCCCCCTTTTAAAAAGAGGGGGAAAAAAAAAATGTAAACAATGCATGTGCTTCCAACTATGACACTTTCAAGATGGGGGCACTAGGCCTTGGGCCAAAATTTGCAGAAATATGGACATATATGGACCCTTTCGTGAAAAAAATAATTCAAAACATTTTTTTCAGCTATTATGCACTATTAAATGTATTAGGATTATAATTACTTTAAAAATGAAAAAAAAAAAATTTAAAAATTTTTTTTTTTGAGGTTCTGGAAACAAATACACCTACTTCAAGTATTTAGATAACTTTTTATATAAGTTTTAAACTACCTAAACAAACAGGATACAAAACGGAAAGGGAAAAAAAACATAGATCACCAGCTCCGCATAACTACAGTATATACAAAATAAGAGGATACCTTATGCCACTTACAGCAAATGTCAGTCGAGAGGGGTCCCATTATATCTTAATAAATCCCCCAACAAGGTGTAGTCAAATCAAGGGTGTAGGTATTTTCAAGAGGGACTATTCTCAAGCTAATTTTATTTCTCTTTGTATGTGATCAACCTTAATTTTAAACCACATCTAAAACAAAATGTTGGATTTGCATTCATCAAGCTATAACAAAGCTTGTTTTAGGAGTTCTTCTGCCACCTAATGGTAAAAAAAATATATTTAACAGCTTTAACATGCTTTCTCTAGTGTTGGTCATATAGTTGGTGAATCTTAATCTATAATTGCAACATAGCCCTGTACAATAACTTCACCCTAAACATCTACAACGTGAAATGTCATTATCATACATTTTGCCTTAATCCAGTCTGGAGCCATACACCTCCACCTCACACAGGGACAGGTGCGTTGTTCGTCCAGGAACGACTACGTTAACGTAACGACCGTCCATTCCGTTACACTGGAAGACTTCTGTGAAACCTCCAGCGATGGTTCTGATCACAGCACACCTAGCAGAAGAAAAATATACATTAAAGGAATACTTCACCCATACGGAACCGGTGTTCTATCATTATAAAATCGCTATTATAATATAATGAATGAGGTTTTTCTTCCCTCAGTCTTGCCCTTGGCCCAGCTGTCCTGATAATCCTAACCCTATATTTGCCCAGTTGTGATGTCACTACGGTCAGACAGTGAGACCATAAAATACTCTTTCTGCCTTTTCTCAGGCTAGGAGATTTCTAAAATGTTTGCACATTTATACTACATAGTGGGAAAAAAAATAATTTTCCAATTAAAATCGATTCTCTCTCGAACGATTCTGAATCGATTCAGAAAAGTTAATAATCGATTATTTTTTTTTTTTTTTATTATTATAGGGGAGAACGGGGGAATCTGAGGCATTGGGTAATGTGAGCCACCCCCTGTATCTAGGCAACGGAAAACATTTGTGGTCATGTGAGCATTATGTTTTCAAGCCTCTCTCATTTCCCCGTGGCCCTGAAAGAGAGGACTTCATGGTGCTGTGGTAAGCATGTTTTTTTCACCAAAATAGGTATTTTGCATGTAAAAGTACATTTTCATGCTGTCAACTTAATCAACTGTTGTGCCAAAGCAAATGTATTTTCGTAGAAAAACTTCTATCATACGTGTTGATGAACTACCAACATATAAAAACCATGTGATGATATTAGCTAAAGATTAGCCTGAAATGCTAAGAGAGGTAGTTTTTTCTCAAATTGTGGTGGTGGGGGAAAGTGAGCGAAATGCTGTGGGGGAAAGTGAGCCACTGTCTCACTGTCCCCCACCATGAGGCACAAGTTAAGTTTAGTCTTAAACATATTTTAATATAATATTACATGACATATGTTTTATTTTAATGTCATACACATTTTAGAAAAGCCATTATGCCAAGGAAATACACCACAAAGACGACCTGGGGCAACTACACAGAAAGAGCACCTTCTCATCTTTCCCTGTAACCTTCAGGGCTGGAATATAGAGTAAGCCTAGTTGTAGAGTATGACAGGCTGATGTTATAATCCAGTTGGGTCTTCTCCTGAGTTCTGAGTCCCAGGCTGTTCTCGCTGGTTCTGATTTTCCTATGCTTTGACCCCCAGACACAAGCTGGCTCTAAGGGTGTTCTGACCCCCAGACTGTGTTCTAATCTAACTGGTTCTATCTTTCATTTGAATCTTATTAAAACCTTTTGAATTATAATGTGTTTAACATTTGCTTTGCTTAATTGACCAAACCCCATCATTCTTTTACTAGTCTGACATTAGTTCTGGAATGTGTGGCTAGCTTTCAGGATTCTAACTGATACAATATGTGTTGTTATGGTAGTTTCAGAGTGGAAAAAGTAAGTGGTTCACTTTACCCCCTTGATCTCAGTTGTCTCAGTTTACCCCACAGCTGGGGTGAAGTGAGTCACATGACAACTTTTTTTTAAATAATCATATTTTCACTGCCCTTAGTCTTGAAAAAATTCTGCTAATGCCAATTTCTAGGAAACATCCCGAATTAATGGGAAATGTGTACATTTGAGTGATAAATCATTTTAGCTTGTTTAGAGGGGAGCAAATGTAAAAGTGGCTCAGATTACCCCGTTCTCCCCTATATATATTTTTTCTTTTTGTAAATACTAATACTTCCTGCGCCATTGCGCATGCACACCACACATGTGCGAGTTGTTTCCAAAGTGGCTTCAAAAGGGCTGAGAGCAGCAAACCCATGACCTGCACCGGCTTTATCTCTGTTTACATTTTTGTATGAGAGCTGAATTCCAAGCCATACTTTTTGTACAATGTGTTGAAATGACATAGAAAATAATAGATAATAGAATAGAAATCCCATAGAAACATGATTTACGAGATTAGAAATAAAATAAAACTGAATCGGTTTAGATTTTACATACTTCCATATTGTGTTGAAATGCAAGCTGCATTGATTATTGCACTGTTCATAGAAAGTCATATTTTGACAAGAAAAGCTTTTCTCTTAATACAATATTATAAAAGGTAATTCATCTGTTGATTGTATTTAATGATCACCACAAAAGTAGGAAGTGATTAGCAAACTGAGTAGCAAACTCAGATGTGTATATAAATATATTTTTGAAATTCACACATGGGTATGTACATAAAACATTTTTTGCATTGAGATGCATTGAAAATCTCAGGCTAGGATAAACCGATTTCTAAAATGTTTGCACATTTACTACATAGGATCTCAGCGTTCAATACACCTTCGTATTCCCACATGTGAAGTAGGCCTTTAAATCTTCAAATGTTCAGATTAATAAACTGATTCTCCCCAAAAATATCGTCTCATTTCCATTTTGAGTTAAATACCTGGGATTGTTGTTGCCATTGTTGTCAAGAGAATCTCCAACTCGGATCTCGCCTCCATTGATATATGAGGGGTTATCGGCATAGTTGGTGATGTTAACAGAAAACACTTTGTGGGTTTTGCCGAGGTCCACTCTCCACCAAGGGTTTGCATTGCTCCCGGTGTGAGTGCAAGAACCCTCGGCCCAGTTAGCTCTACGATCCCCATCTATGGCGTTATATGCTGTGCCTGTCAAATGCAGCGTCGACTGTGAGGCCTTCCCTTGCAATGCCAGGTTCTCTCCTGCACAAAGGGCACAGATGCAAACATCAACACTGACACCAAATCACTTAACTTTTTCATTTTTATATACTATAGTACATACTAAAGAATGCTGGTTTTTATACTGCAAAGTGCAATTGGATGAATTTGCAGCTTAGTTTGAGACACATTAGGCATAAAAGGAAACAACATTGCTAAAGAGAGATACATTTTGTTGCACAACAAAGAGATTCTGATTTTGATATAGTAGGCCGATATAGTACTATGACATACCAGAACAGGCATTCTATTCTCACCTGTTGGGGCACGGTACCCATAGACCTCCACTTCACAGAGTGTGAGAGTCCTGTCTGAACCAGGAAGGTGTACAGTCACGTAACGTCCCTCCACACGACTATTGAAAGTCAGAGTGAATGAAACCCCAGCTGAAATTTCAGAAATCACACCAGCCCTTTAAGAGAGAAAATAGGAGAGAAAACAGCTTACAAGTCATGTGCAATATCTACATCAGACAGCAGCGTCACAAAGAAACGGGTATGTTAGGGGGAAATGAACTGATGAATATTGCACAGTAAATGAGCCGTTAAACTTCTCTGAAAGAATTTAAGTAACTTAATTTGAACTCTGTTACTTTTTTATTATTATTTTTGGCTTTTTCAAACTTTATTAGATAATACAGAGTTGAAATGGGGAGACAGAGAGAGAGGGGGGGATGACCTGCAGTAAAGGTCCAAGGAGTCGGATTTGAACCCGCGACCACTGCAACGAAGGCCGGAGCCAAAATGGTCTCTATCCAATACACCACCGGTGCGCCCAACTCTGTTACTTTAAGCGTATAACGTATAACTTACAATATAAACTCACCGTGGGTTTGTAAGGCCATTGTCTACTAAAGAGTTGCCGATGTGAATCGTTGCCCCGTTAATCTCCTCTGCACAGCTGTCTATGTTGGTGATTGATGATGGAGGTGACGATGTAGGAATCCAGCAGGTCCACCCTCCACCAGGGGTTGGTCTGTGATTCCTGAGTGTGGGAGCATGAACCGGATGAATAGTCAGAATCACGGTTTCCATCAATGGCATTGTAAGCAGCTCCAAGACCCGAGTCCGGTGTTGGACTGAGTTGCTTTGCCACGCAAGGCCACATTTTCTGAAAGAAAGAAATACACAAATTGATTTCCATATGTTGGCTAATGGTGCCCCCTGAGCCACTAACTAACCCCACATTTTCTTACCTGTATATTGCTATTATTTGTTTTTCAAGTTGGATAGTCAACACATAAATACATATATGTTTATAATACTTAATTACTTTAATACTTACGATATGTGTAAGCTGAACATGTCCCCAAGAGGAGCAGCAAAAGAAAGACCACCATGTGTTTCATGACTCTGGTTGGGGCAGACAAGAGACTAGAATTAAAGCTGCAAATGCCTTTTCCAAGTTTATGTTGACTTTTTGTCTGATGGCCAACAAGATGGAAGAAATAGACTTTGCAGCAATCATCTTAAATGGATGCAGTTGAGATAAATTCTGAATGCATTCATGAAATTAATAAAATTAGAAAAGTGGGAAATTGTAATGCTTACCCTGATTCCAATGATCCAGCCCCTGTGATAAAATCCCTTAATACCAAGCTATTTATGCAAAATCTCAAGTGGCCAATTATTAATAAGGATACAGTTCAACAAGTAAGCTATCCAATCACATCAAACCATGCAGTGTACTCCCATGTACCTCTGGACTATGGCACATCTCTTTTAGTTAACGTTTTGCAACCATACATGTGAAAAATTTGGCAACTATACTGAAACATGATAGACTGGAACCATTCTGTATATCGCAGCACATAATTTGGTTACTAATTCCAGGATTCCAGGAAGGTTTTGTCTCTCATAATACATGTTGCTTTTGCATGGCTAGACTGGTCACTTCTGCTTGCGAACAAGAAAAAAACATTATCTTCCGAATGTTTGATCCCCCACTGATTTTGTAAGTTTGCCCACTTACAATGAAATGAGCAGTCTATAATTGTAATGATAGGTTTATTTTAACAGTGCAAGACAGAATATCAGATAGAAAATCCAGAAAATCACTAAAATAAAATATATTATTTTTTTTCCATTTCATTGAGGGAAATAAGTATTTGATCTCCTATCAAAACATTGCTTAGTACTTGGTGGAGAAACCCTTGTTGGCAAGTACAGAGGTCAGACGTTTCTTGTAGTTGATGACCAGGTTTGCACACATCTCAGGAGGAATTTTGCACCACTCCTCTTTGCAGATCCTCTCCAAATCTTTGAGGTTTTGAGGCTGTCGCTTGGCAACTCGAAGCTTCAGTTCCCTCCACAGATTTCCGATGGGATTTAGGTCTGGAGACTGGCTAGGCCACTCCATGACCTTAATGTGCTTCTTCTTGAGCCACTTTGTTGCCTTTGCTGTATGTTTTGGGTCATTGTCATGCTGGAAGACCCATCCACGACCCATGTTTAGTGACTGAGGGAAGGAGGTTGTCAGCCAGGATTTCACGGTACATGGCCCCATCCATCTTTCCCTCGATGCGGTGAAGTCGACCTGTCCCCTTAGAAGAGAAACACCCCCAAAGCATAATGCTTCAACCTCCATGCTTGACGGTGAGGATGGTGTTCTTGGGGTTATACTCAGCATTCCTCTTCCTCCAAACACAGCGTGTTGAATTAATGCCAAATAGCTCAATCTTTGTTTCATCTGACCACATCACCTTCTCCCAAGCATTCTCTGAGTCGTTAAGGTGTTCATTGGCAAACAGACGGGCCTGGACATGTGCCTTCTTGAGCCGGGGGACCTTACGGTCGCTGCAGGATCTTAAGCCATTACGGCGCAGTGTGTTACCTATTGTTTTCTTGGTGACTGTGGTCCCAGCTGCCTTGGGATCATTAACAAGCTCCTGCCTTGTAGTTCTGTGCTGATCCCTCACCGTTCTCATTATCATTGAGACTCCACGAGGTGAGATCTTGCCTGGAGCCCCAGACCGAGGGAGATTGATGGTCATTTTGTGCTTCTTCCATTTTCTAATAATAGCACCAACAGTTGTCTCCTTCTCACTCAGCTTCTCGCCAATGGTCTTGTAGCCCATTCCGGCCTTGTGCAGGTCTACAATCTTGTCCCTGATGTCCTTAGACAGCTCTTTGGTCTTGCCCATGATTGAGAGGTTGCAGTCTGATTTATTCTGTGGACAGGTGTCTTTTATAGAGTTAACGACAGGTAATAGGTTATACAGGTAATGAGTTGAGATCAGGAGAACTTAAGGACTGTTCTGTGGGAGCCAGCATCCTTTATTGTTGGTAGGGGATCAAATACTTATTTCCCTCAATGAAATGCAAAATAATGTATATCTTTTTTTTATGTGATTTTCTTCTTTATATTCTGTCTATCAGTGTAAAAATAAACCTACCATTAAAGTTATAGAACGTTCATTTCATTGTAAGTGGGCAAACTTACAAAATCAGTGGGGGATCAAATACTTATTTCCTCCACTGTAGATGGATGGGCGACAGCTCCAGCAGGGGACCAGAAAATTCCCTTTCCCTTTTCTCATTTACCAGTTTTGACTGGGGAATCCTGAGATGTTCCCAGGTCTGTGTGGAGATATAATCTCTACACCTAGTATTAGGTCTTCCCGCTCCCAGCTGGACATGCCTGAAACATCTTCCTAGGAAGGTGTGCAGGGGGCATCCTGACCAGATCCTTATTATCACGGACAAATTAGCTTCTCACCCTATCTCTAAAGGAGATGCCAGCCACCCTCCTGAGAAAACCCATTTTGGCTGATTGTTCACAAATGTAGTTATTTCGGTCATGACCATAGGTGAAGGTAGGAACCGTCGAGTAGGTAGGTAGGTAGATCAAGTGCTTCCGGCTCAGTTTTCTTTTCGTGAGGTAAAGTGAGACAAACCACCCCCAATTCTCAGATTCTTTGGCTGATCTCATGCTCCATTGTTCCCTAACTCGTGGACAAATATCCCAAGGTTCTTGAACTCCTTAACTTGGGGTTAGGACTCATTCCTGACCTGGCGTAGGCAATCTATTGGTTTCCTATTGAGACCATGACCATAGCCTCAGATTTAGAGGTGCTGATCCTAATACCAGCAGCTTCACAATCGGTCGCAAACCAAAACAGTGAGAGCTGAAGGTCACGGATGGATGGTGTCATCAGTACGACATCATCTGCAAACAACAGCAATGAGATCCTTAGCCCACCGAACTGCAACCCCTCCCCACCATGATGCCATACGCCTCGATATCCTGTCCATGAATATCACAAACAGGATTGGTGATAAAGCGCCGCCCTGGTGGATGCCAACCTCCACATGGAAGGAGTCAGACTCACTGCCCAGAACCTGGACATAGCCCTCGCTTTGCGTGTACAGAGTTTGGATGGCCCTGAGAAGGGACCCCCTCACCTCATACTCGTACAGCACCCCACACATAATCCCCAGGGTTCTCCAGATTTTAATGAAAGGGGTCGGCCATATGGGCATACTCCCAGCCCCCCTCCAATATCTTTGCAAGAGTGAAGAGCTGATCCATTGTACTCATGGCCAGGACGGAATCTGCATTGCTCTTCTACAATCTGAGGTTCAACTATCGTCCGAACCCTCATTTCACCTTGGAGTAGACTTTACCAGGGAGGTGGTTTTATGGACATACTTTTGAAATAGCAGACCCAGGCTAGCTGTTTTTCCCTCACTTCCAGTACTTGCTAAGATAACCTTATCACCTCCTGTCTTCAGCTTCATTCTCCTACTGATATGAGAATGGTGTCAATCTTATCATCTAACTCTCAGCAAAGAAAACAAAATCAATTAAATTGTATTTCCCAAACTGTCAGACTGTTCCTTTAATTGTTAGCCCTGTACCAATGGATACCCAACACAGTCTCACCTCAACTCTTCATATATTGACTCATTTGTAATGCCCCAGGCTTCAAATTATGACGATTTTTCCGCACTCGAGCTTCACTTTTAGAAGTGTAAGGCCCTTCAATAGATATAATGGTGAATTGTATTCGACCTTGAGCTTCACTTTTAGAAGCGTCTGTCTCTTCAATATCCGACTTAGCATAATGCAGTAAAGTTAGATTGAACCTATATCATGGCTGTCTTCCTTGTTTAATTTGAAGCCTGGGGTGCTCTATATGAGTCAATATATGAAGAGCTGGGAGTGAGAATGTGTTTGGATACCTGAAGTATATTAGACCTTTTGCACTGTTTTGGACTCATAGTTAAACCGGACTTACAGTATGTTTGAGGTGTCACAATTTCAACTGGTCATTTCTTTAAAAGTTTAATTTCAGATACAATTGCTAATTTAAGGGTTCGCTATGTTGAGTTATAGTTTAGATCAGAGGGAACAATGAAAGATTTCTAGATCAATCAACACACTTTGTGAAGATAGTGTTTATGATTCAAACATATATCCTGAAATACTACAAGCAATAATAGAAGAATAAGATCAGGAGATAACATTTTTACAAATGAGAGCAAAGACATGGCCGGTTATAGTTATTGTTTCAGTTTATTTGACATAATAATATCAACAAATACAAAATTACTAAGAAAGTTAATTAAATTAAATATACATGTAATTTTCTATTTCAACTTTTTCAGCTTCTTTTCTCTTTTTTTGAGGTTCTGGAAACAAATACACCTACTTCAAGTATTTAGATAACTTTTTATATAAGTTTTAAACTACCTAAACAAACAGGATACAAAACGGAAAGGGAAAAAAAACATAGATCACCAGCTCCACATAACTACAGTATATACAAAATAAGAGGATACCTTATGCCACTTACAGCAAATGTCAGTCGGGAGGGGTCCCATTATATCTTAATAAATCCCCCAACAAGGTGTAGTCAAATCAAGGGTGTAGGTATTTTCAAGAGGGACTATTCTCAAGCTAATTTTATTTCTCTTTGTATGTGATCAACCTTAATTTTTGCTCTATGACCTACGACCTAACAAGCTACTTTTTATTCAGCATAACCCAACCTGTTCGGTGGTGGACACCAAACCACAACTAAAATCGAATGTTGGATTTGCATTGATCAAGCTATAACAAAGCTTGTTTAGGAGTTCTTCTGCCCCCAAATGGTAAAAAAATATATACATGTATTAATGCAGCTTTAACATGTCATGTCATATAAAATGTCATTATTATACATTTTGCCTTAATCCAGTCTGGAGCCATACACCTCCACCTCGCACAGGACCAGGTACGTTGTTCGTCCAGGAACGACCACGTTAACGTAACGACCGTCCATTCCGTTACAATGGAAGACTTCTGTGAAACCTCCAGCGATGGTTCTGATCACAGCACACCTAGCAGAAGAAAAATATACGTTAAGTCCTCGAATAGTCAAATTAATAAACTGAAAATAAACATGTACATGTGTGGTTGTAACGTGACAAAATGTGGAAAAGTTCAAGGGGTATGAATACTTCCGCAAGCCACTGTAACTGTTGAATACCTGGGATTGTTGTTGCCATTGTTATCAAGAGAATCTCCAACTCGGATCTCGCCTCCATTGATCCATGTGGGGGCACCGGCATAGTTGGTTATGTTAACAGAAAACACTTTATGGGTTTTGCCGAGGTCCACTCTCCACCAAGGGTTTGCATTGTTCCCTGTGTGAGAGCAAGAACCCTCGGCCCAGTTTGCTCTACGATCCCCATCTATGGCGTTATACGCATAGCCTGTGGAATGCAGCGTCGACTGTGAGGCCTTCCCTTGCAATGCCAGGTTCTCTCCTGCACAAAGGGCACAGATGCAAACATCAGCACTGACACCCTGCCTTCCAAATCACTTAACTTTTTCCTTTTACTACACTGTAGTACAAACTAAAATATTCTGGTTTTTATACTGCAAAATGCAATTGGATGAATTTACAGCTTAGTTTGAGACACATTAGGCACAAACAGAAACAACTTTGCAAAGGAGAGATCAATTTTGTTGGACTTTGTGCAATGACAATGAAGAGATTCTGATTCTGATATAGTAGGCCTGTATAGTACTATGAAATACCAGAACAGGCATTCTATTCTCACCAGTTGGGGCATGGTACCCAAAGACTTCCACTTCGCACAGTGACAGGAACTTTGCCGGACCGGGAAGATATACAGTCACATAACGTCCCTCCACACGTCTGCTGAAAGTTATTCTTAAAGTCCTGCCTAATGGGATGCTAGGAATAACAGCAACCCTAAGAGATAGAGAGAGAGAAATCGTTATTATTTGGAAATCACATAGGCTTACTGTATATATATAGACCATCAGTTTCTGATTCAGTTACACTGTGTGTTTCAGGAAATCAACATGCCAGTCAGTCAGAAATGATTATTCTTAATGACCATATAAACTAAAATGACCAGGTTTGATTCTTTTAAATCTTCAATCTATCTATCTATCAAAGCATGAGGGTGGAATATAAATGAGTAACAACCCACACCTGTCAATGGACCTTTGAGCAGGGCATTAACAACAAAACAAAGAATTAATATGAATATTAAGTTGCTCAGTCAAAAACGTTATCAAACAATTATAAGACCAGCCATAAAATGCTGGATGAATGGTGTGGTTAAAATATATTTCGCTAAAAATGAATACCCTTAATGAAATACAGCCTTAACTTTTATGGAAAAGGAGGGGAGGCACAAAGGGCCAATCCCATTTCTTATTTTCACCCCTATCCCTACCCCTTGGCCCTGCTCCTCAATGCCAGATGGAATGGGACACCCCTAGCCCTACACATGAATGCGCAATTCGGAAGGGGTAGGGTGAAGGGGTGAATTGGGATTGAGCCTAACTACAAGTACCACTTGACATGTCATGCCAATGCTCAGTGTTTTGCTATCATTTGTGCCTGACTACAGCAGGATTTGGGTAACTTACACTGGGTTTGCTGCACCATTGTCCTGCAGAGAATTTCCGATGTGAACCTCTGCCCCGTTAATCCTCTCGGGACAGCAGTCTCCTCGGTTGGTGATGGCGATTGAGGTGACGATGTAAGAATCCAGCAGGTCGACCCTCCACCACGGGTTGTTCTGTTGGAGGGTCATACTGCAAGACCCACTATTAAAGATGGGGTCGCGGTTCCCATCGATAGCATTGGAGGCAGAGGCTAAGATGTGATTTAGACGGGTCGACTGGGTTGCCTTTCCACGCACCGCCACATTTTCTATAAGAGAGATTGATAGATGAAATACAAGGAGTTATAATGGAAGAAAACAAATTTACATTAACGTTTCTTTGATGTTAAATACCAAACATTGGACAGATAGGCTATTGCTTCATACTTACGATAAGCGCTGGCCGAGTACGTGCCCAGCAAAAGGAGCTGCAGAAGCAAAACAGAGCTGTGTTTCATGTTTCTGGGTGAGAGAGACGAGAGAGTCAGTAACATAATAACACTCAAGAAAATCAAGAAAATGCACGAAGAAAAATACATAAAAAAATGAATTAACTTTTACAAGATAAATGACTGATGGAAAATAAGAAACTTGTTTGTAGCCTCAAATGTAAAATTGTAATAGCGCTCCTAACATTGCATTTTAAAAGCACAAGTGTTCAACCACTACCATGACCACCACATACCTCGACTTGAAGAGTGAACTCAGAAGAAGACAAGGAGCTGTTGATTTCAGGCTGTGTTGTTGATGAATGTGATTTGCTATGGACGGCACAGGGATATTTATGTGCGACTTACGGCGTCTTATCATGACACGTGCAGTTGTTTATTGATGATTTACAGTAACACATGTGCACGTCTGTCTTACCCTTGAATCTTGATTAGACTCATTTAGTTTATCAAGCAGACCGGGGATGGGCACCTTTTGATGATGTTTTTGAAGTTGCTGTTTTTTTTCTTTCTGCTGCAGTGCTGGCTTTGTAATTGTAGCTGCAATATTCAATACTTCATTTCATTGCATTGCATATCTTTATTTATATCAGGGACCATGAATGAAATGCATACATCTCAAGAAATATGATGTGTGGATCCTCTGGCAGCATCTGAAGTCTTCCTGCATCCACACTATTCGCACTTTACTTTAGTATTACCATGTAATCACCTGGTCAATGATCAAATTCCTTTGTGATTTTCTAAACTTATGACATCTATTGCAGCATGTCCGTCCTGGGAGAGGGATCCCTTACTCTGTCGACTCTCCCTGAGATTTCTTAAATTTTTTTTTAATCCCGGTAAAGGGTTTCTTACTGGGAGTTTTTTCTCAGCCGAGCTAAGGGTGTAAGGGCAGGGTGTCATATGTTATCATATTGTATCATATTGTATGAAATGTAAAGCCCACTGAGACAAATGTATTTGTGATTTTGGGCTATACAAATAAAACTGATTTGATTTGATTTGATGCCAAGGAGCAGTTTTAGCTTCAGGCCCAATTGCATTTTTACAGAGAAACAATGAAATACAAAACAACCTTTGACATCCACAGGGGCATTTCACACACACACACACACACACACATTAATAAGGTCACCTTAACTTTGGCAGCTACTAATAACAGGTGGGAGTCTGCTCATTAAAACATTAAAACGTCTGGCAATAAAAGAAAGGGCAAAGGAGTCAAGACCACACAAATAATTCAGTGACCTTTATTTCAACATGAGACACTGAGGTTGCCCATTATTTTCAGTGATGACAAGCAACATAATAAACCAGTGTAACTCGGGGAACCTTAAAGGCCCTCTTCACCGGTGGGAATATGAAGGAGTATTGAATTCTGAGATCCTATGTTGTATAAATGTGCAAAAAAATTGAAATTGGTTCATCCTAGCCTGAGAAAAGGCAGAAAGAGTGTTTTTTTTAACCATATATTTCTCTTTCTGTGACATCACAGAAAGAGAAATATAGGGTTAAAAAAAACCTTACTTTGTAAATATTACTGTGATGTCTTTTACTGTGACTACATAGGATCTCAGAATTCAATACTCCTTCATATTCCCACCGGTGAAGTAGGCCTTTAAGCAGGAGCAGCTCACTAGAATGGGTACGACTCAGTATTCCAATCGAGCATCTCGGAGAGTAAAAAAAAACATATTGATAAATTAAACAATAAATGAAGTGCTTTTAATACAATACAACTGTAATTGATGCAAAACTGTTAACAACACAATAGTTTCCTGTATGTCAGAGAGAAGGAGCAGCTAAGTACCAATGAAATGCTTTTTGTCTTTGGCTGTATCGAGGAAAAGATGAGTGGATTAAATCTCAGCCTAATTGAACAGTTGTGTATTGTTTTTATTTGAAGCAGCTGACAAGCATCAAGTCCAATGCTTCTTGTATTTATGTGAAGTAACACACTTCATTACTGTGCACCAAACACATTTACCCTCTGGACAATCAAAGATGGAGGCAGCAAAATCAGTGAATATCTCCTCACAATCCACTACCTGTCTTTACTGTGTGCACGCTGAAAATACATCTGGTGTTAATATTCAGCTTAGGCTCTGTAAACTGTTATGTAATCAAATGGGGCCCATTGTCTAACCTTTATTTCTACAGGTAAATCCCATTGAGACCGGAGACTCTTTTGCAAGGGAGACCTGTTTTCCTTTCCCACGTTACCATTCACACACACATTCATACACCGATAGCAGGCTAACTATCAACATTCACACGAGGCAAGGTGGGTTAAGTGTCTTGCCCAAGGACACAGCAACTATGACACAGGTGGCAGGGCGGGGATCGAAACTCCAACCCTTTGATCATCGGCCGACCCGCTCTACCACCTGAGCCACAGTCGCCCCATTGTACCTTTCAACATGTCAGAGCCTATAGGCTGAGTATCAACACTGGACTTTTTATTAGGGCTTACACAGTATGGACGGGTTAGTCGATCGAGAGTAGATATTCAAGGATTTTGAAAACAAGCGTTTTTCCAGAATCACTGATTCCACCTTTAAAGGAATAGTTCAACATTTTAAATATGTTTTCTTTTTTGCCCCACTCTCCGGCTTCAACTAGCTCACAGGAGCATTAGGTGATGTTTATAAAGTGTATCTTTTGACCTGCTCCCCCTGACTACCAGTGTTTAATCTAAGCTATCCTGGATGAGAGACCTTTGCCCCATTTCTAAATCAAAAACACACACATAGTTACAGGAACGGTTTCTGTCACCTTTTCTTGAGCCGGAGAGTGAGGCAAAAAGCTAAACATTAACAATGTTAAACGTTTCCTTTAAGAAATGTGAAGCTGGCGTAAAAAGCCTTAAATGGACAAAATAACAAACTCTTCCTGCATTCAGAGTCTAAGAGATACCAGGGGAAATGTTGACTGTGGTTATAGTTTAACAGGCTTACTGCAACAACACACACATAGAAAAACAGGACACGTGTATTTGCCAACTTTCTCTTTCCCGTCAATTCCCGAAAGTGTTCTTCATGCTCAGATAAACACAGAGATAAGAAACTGAATATTAGAGAATAACATTGTTGCTGGTTCGTTGCCAGGACGATCATATAAGTCACGGCTCGACTTCCTCGTGTGATTAGATAAAGCAAGTCTGCACTTTGCATTGAAGATTTTAATTATTAATGCTGACAGGCAGACCATAACATTTGAAACCACACGTGAGTCTAATCAAATCAGTTTTATTTGAATAGCCCAATATCACAAATAGACATTTGCCTCAGTGGGCTTTACATTCCATACAGTATGACACCCCTCTGCCCGTGGACCCTTTGCTCGGCTGAGAAAAAAACTCCCAGTAAAAAAACCTTTATCGGGATTAAAATATTGAGAAATCTCAGGGAGCGGAATCATAATCAAGATGAATAGTTCATATCAATAATATAAAACAACAACTGATTAGGGAAGACTTGGAAATGTGACAGATTTCTGTGCGCATGGTTTAAGATTGGCATGAGTTTCGTATCAATATAATCATATGGAAAGTGATTGATCTTAATGTATTGGCTGATTTAATATGCAATCAGAGTGAATGCTTTAGGTTTGTCTTGTTCTACAGCAGACATCTTGTAAACACAACTAGGCTGAATGTGCCTGTAGGCTTTATTGTATCATAAAACTCAAAATAATGCATAAAATGTGTATTTCTTCTTGGTAAGCTTACAGTGAACATTTTACTGTTTTATAATACAGTGGGATTGAATGGGCATTAGTAGACTTCAGTGTGTTGGTGGGATTGATGTGTTCGAACAAGTAAAAAGATAAGAATGCTTTTATGTCTATTAAAATGTGAATGTTTTATCAAATGTGAAAGCAAATATAATAACAAAAAAAGTAGCCTTTAAAACCAGATATTTGTTTAATTGTATAACTATATTGATTAAATGAGCAACACAGTAGAAATCCAAATAGGCTTTCTTTTAAAGACTATCTGTGGCAAAATCATTCAACGTATATTTTGCCAATACAGTTGATTATGTACATTTCGAAGAAAGGACTTGTTAGGATATGATGTGTTTTCTTTGTGTTGCTATCCAAAGGGACAGGGTGTCACCTTTCTTTATATGTCCATGGGTGGCACTTATGCACTGCCATCGTTGTATATCTCCTGTACTATTTCCCTACATTTCCCATGAGCCCTTTAACGTCGAGGCTCGCGAGACCTGAAAAACTGTCAACACGGTCTGCGGCTGCGCAATATCATTCGAAAACTTGCCGTGGAGGAGAAAGACAGAAGAGCGCAGCGGACTGAGAGACAAAACACAATGGCGACGGCGGCGACAACGGCAGGCGGAGCGGGCTCAGGCGGACCAGCCACGGGCCCGGTTGGCGGAGCAGGGACCGCGGTGGGACGGAAGAAAGATGGCGGTCCGTCCACTAAATTCTGGGAAAGTTCGGAGACGATATCGCAGTTTGAGAGCGTTCGCCAGTGGATCGGGAAACACTACAAGAAGGTGAGCTAGCTTAGATGCTACATGATGGCCCGCGTCAGGTCGGACACAATGGAGCTAGCTTCTCCCACACACACACAGTTAACTATAACAGCTGTAGTTTAGACTGTTTATACGAACCGTTACTTTAGTTACAGGCGAAACGCAGCTTATGCATGTTCTAGTTATCGTGTTATAAAATACACGGGGCTTAGTTTATCTTGCGCGAAGCTTGTTTATCATTTAGCGAGCTAACTGTTAGCCTGCTAACTGTCCATTCAGACTCGCTGCTAGTAGCATCACGCTCAGGAGGGAAATGTTTACAAACGAGAAGCAGATGAACGTTGCAGATCATTTATTTGTTCAACTCGACATAGAAACGTTTCTAAATGCACCAGATTAATGCAAAACTACCTAATCGGGCCCGAAAGCTAACAGTAAAAACACAACACAAAGCGACCACCTTCTCTTAATGTAATAAAGACAGGGGTGATGTTTGCAGAATGTGGACGGGCTAAGCCGAACACTATTTACATCATGTGAGAAGAGGTTGAGGTGATGGAGGGCTAACAAATACCTGCTCATTCATCTGGACAACAGACTGCGGTTTAATATGTTAACAGTACGGGATATAGCCGAGACCCACGCTACTTTGTTATGAAGCTAATGTCTTTCAATGTGTGCGACAATGTTGCGTATTGTCTTTTACTGTATGTTGTGAACAGGAAAATAATATTCTTTGCAGCATCAGAGAAACTGAGCAAATTGTTTACTAGAGATGGTGTCCTGTCGAGTTGTGCTGCTTTGCCAACAATTAATGCAATGGGTTTTCGTTACCAATTGCATAAACGCTCACAATATGATGACATATTGTTAGTGTTTTTTTTTAATACAAACATGGGTATGCAGGCTATGCAACTTACTGTGAGAGAATTTTGACACTTTGTCTTGCTCCCTGTATAAAATCACTCTATATCGCACTACTTAAAAATAAGGGGAGCATGTTTTAAAGCCACTAACTGCAGCATAGTCAGAGAGTACATGTAAATACTTCCATGTTTACAGGTCAAAATGCAATGTTTTAAGATATAGAGATCACCATTACCAAAAGTCTCTAGATAGCAATAGCAGGTTGCAGAAATTGATGAGTGATATAAACATTTGGGGTCTGCAAGGGTCTGCTTCCCTCGCCTGTCTTTATTTCTCGACTGACCCGTTCGCTGTACAATATCCCTTTCTTAATTAGGAACGTCATTTGCAACAATTTAATTTTCCTTTGAGGATGAATAAGGCATCTGTCTGCCTGTCTGATCGCCACATTACATCATTGAGTCTATTTTGAAAGGGCATTGGTCATGTTTCACGCTGAATTGTAAGCAGGGTAGATTTTTGACATCACAGACAAAGCAGCATATGTGTTGGTTATTTAGTTAAACAAAGAATAGTCCACCCATCAACTCATGCTCTCTCCAAACTGGCTTACACGCTGAGGTCATGTGAGGTTATGTTGAAAGAAAAAAACCGACAAAGATTTGAATTGAATAAAAACCTGAATGAGGAATTGTGGATGAGGTTTTTTTTATAGAAAAAAACAAAAACACAAGATGCGTTTGACCTTATGCTTGTCAGTTGCTTTAAATAAGAACAATACACAACTGTTCAAGTAACTTTTCAAACACAACCTGCAAAGCCTCCATCTTCCCAAATGCTAACCAGGATGCTTTGTTTACGTTCAATCACTGAACCTTAAACCATTCAGTTGGATGTGTTTTTAACAGCCGAAGTGGGTCAGTTGTTCTTGTTATTAATAGACCAGGTCTTGTGTGAGCTAATTTTCCTCTTTGGTTTGGTTTGTCCTATTTTTCCATTGTCAGATCCTTATGATATTTTTTGCAGAGCAGGAGTGAAAATGTTTCTGTAATGAATCTGATTACCAACAACAGAAATGAACGAAGCAGAACCGGTTACAAGGTTAAACAACAGGGCATATGGTACACAGATTCGAAAAGTAACAGTTGTTTAGGGCAATAAACGTGAAATGTGTGTGTGAGTGAGAGAGTGTCCCTGCGTTCCAATTCCCATAATTCCCTACTATTTAGTATGCCAAAAAAAGATTTAGGATGTCCCAATACATGCACGTCAATTGTAGTATGCTGAAAATACATAAATGCCCCACTAACTCCAATAGCATTTTGGACTATTCGTCTTTATTCTTGACATTTCTCAACATAATTAAAAAAAATAATAAATCTTCCTCATCTGATTTTTTTCTCTCTTCTGTGGCCCTTAAACTGTTCTGTACTTTAGTATGTAGTGAAGTAAACAGGAAGAGTATGTGATTTGGAACGCTGTGTGTGTGTGTGTGTGTGTGTGTGTGTGTGTGTGTGTGTAGTTTCACTGATGTGTGTTAATGAATGTCTCTCTCTGTCTTGTCCCAGTATGTGCAGAACGACTCTCCCTCCAGTAAGTCTCTGGCTGGTCTGGTGGTTCAGCTGCTGCAGTTCCAGGAGGACGCCTTTGGACGAAGGGTCAACAATCCTGCTCTCACCAAGCTACCTGTAAGCACAACACACACACAGAAACAGAGAGACACACACACACACACACTATGACACAGACACTCACTCTCTCGGTCTCTCACACACACACACAGATAGAAACAGACACATCACACGCTCACTCTCTCACACACACACACCCACCCACACACACACTCTCACTCACTCATAGACACACATTAACATTCACACAGACACATCACACACACAGTCTCACTCACACAGACACACACACACACGTGTATTTCTACTAAAACTACATACATTTTGTGGTGTTTGTGTCTTTAAAAGAAATTCATAGCTATTGTTACTGCCGAAATACTTATCCTTATTGCCCCTCTTTTCTCTCATTAGGCAAAGTGTTTCCTGGACTTCAAGGCAGGAGGCGCTCTCTGTCACATCTTGGGATCGGTCTACAAGTTTAAGAGCGAGCAGGGCTGGTGAGTTGACTTGTGAATATTTTCATGGACAGCCCTAAATAAAGGTTAAAGACCTACTTCACCGGTGGGAATGTGAAGGTGTATTGAACTCTGAGATCATAATGTAGTATCAAATGTGCAAACATTTTAGAAATCGGTTCATCCTAATCGGTTCATCCTAGCCTGAGAAAAGGCAGAAAGAGTGTTTTATGGTCTCACTGTCTAGCCCTACATGTTCCTCATGAGTTGACTTGGGATACGTCAAAGTTTTTTATTGTCCGTTCTGATATATGCAAGACATACATCAGAATCAAAATGGCGTTTATCTCTGACCCACGGTGCAGTAGGAAAGAAAAAAAAATATATATATAGTAGAACAAGATAACCATAATCAATATTTACATTAGATGCATTCTAAATACTAAGTAGTGCAAAGGGATTTTTTTTTGTACAATATAAAACAGTTTGTATAAAATAGAATAGAAAGTAGATAAGTTAAATTGAAATGTGCAATGTGATGATTCTTTTTCATGGACAGCCCGAAATAAAATTTAACAGTGTTGACCCTTAACTGTGAGCCTCACATGGTGGAGTTGTTCAGTCATGTGACATGTTGAAGAAATTCCGTCTTTTGCTCCCTCGCTTTCACTCACACAACTTGTCTGCAATGATATTTGTTTTCTGGTTTTACAGAGATTTAACACTAGGACAGTTGCTGTTACAGTACATTACATGTCATTTAGCAGGCACTTTTCTCCTAATCGACTTATAATGGGAGGTAGGCTGTAGGCAGTTAGCATTAGGGGTTAATGCCTATGTACCCATCCCTGGACTTTTGCTGACTGAGAATCTAGCTCTGTTTTCCCGAACCAAAATCAGTGATGTTGGGGCGCTCCGGTGGCATAGTGGATAGAGCGCGTACCATATTGGCTCCAGCCTTCGTTGCGGTGGTTGCGGGTTCAAATCCGACCCGTGGACCTTTACTGCAGGTCACCCCCCCCCCCTCTCTCTCTGTCCCCCCATTTCAACTCTTTACTATCCAATAAAGCTTGAACATGCCAAAAAACAAATTATCTTAACATTGTTTTAGTGGTGTTACCTTATACCTCCCTTGTTGTTAGCTGTTGTTTGTACTTAGCTGGACTGCTGCAACCACATCTCACTGTCTGTCTTGGTGTTTTTCCACCCTCTCCCAGGCGTAGATTTGACCTGCAGAATCCTTCCCGGATGGACAGGAACGTGGAAATGTTCTTAAACGTGGAGAAGAACTTGGTCCAGGTATAAACCACACCCACAAGCTACTGATGAATGAAAAATGAACAGTTCAGTGACTATTAAGTCTGTTTTTATTTGAATACAGTTGAATGCCCTTATTGTAACTGCTCTGCACATGGAAGAAAAACTCTAATAAGATGTTCAAAATCATTTGATAATTTTAATTAGGTTTAATTTTATCCAGATTTTAAGAAAATATTTGATCAGGGGTCAGGTCAGGTCAGGGTAAACTTTATTGTCCTGTTAAGGAAATTTGTCTTGGGCAATGCTACATTTTGCTTAACCAGTAGACAACAACAATATGACACAGTAAAAACACAGTAAAACCTACACATTGGACAAAGCTAAAACAACAAGAACATCACACGGTAATTCTAGGACATAAAAACATTCGGACAATTTAAAGTGCGAGAAAAAGTGCCTGAGTTTATTGCACACTGCTCTATTGCACGTGGTCTATTGCACTAGTTAACCAGGCCTATGGACATTAATGCATTTAAAATGCTGTACAGTAAAGTGCTGAGTGCTTGTGTCCATTGCCCTATGGGCTATTGCACTAGTTTTTATGATTGTTCAGAAGCTTAATAGACGCTGGTACAAACGATAATTTAAAACGGTTCGTTTTCCATCTTGACATACGAAACCTTCTTCCTGATGGAAGAAGCTCATATTCAGAGGATAGTGGATGAGTGGAGTCTGAGGAGATTTTTATTGCTTGAGTAATAACTGACTGGTTATACAATTCCTCTATGGACTCATATTGTTTTATTCCTATGATCTTCATGGCTGTTTTGTGCATGCTCCTAAGTCTGTTTTTCAGTTGCACTGTTAGGTTGCCATACCAGGCTGTGATTCCATATCTGATTAGGCTCTCCTATATAGCACTATAGAAGATTAACATGATCTCACTACTAACCCCATACAGTCTCAGGCGTCTTAAAAAGTACAATCTTTGTTGCAATTTAGTGCACAGTTTATCAGTGTGTGACTTCCAGCAGAGTATATTATCAATATGGACGCCAAGGTATTTGTATGTTGTGACTTGATTGATGTTTTGTGTTTTAATGATGACTGGTTCGTGTGTCTTCACTTGCCTCGGGTCGAAAACCATTTCTTGTGTTTTGGTCAGATTTAAAAACAAACAATTTTCGTCACACCACTTAATAAAAATGTCAATCTCGTTATGGTACGAAAGAGAGTCCATATTCTTATTAAGAAGGCTCACAATTACGGTGTCATCTGCAAATTTAAAAATCAAATTATTAGGGTGCACTTTCCTGCAGTCATTTGTGTATAGTGTTTTGTTGATAACATTTATTATTTTTGAAGCCATAATTGCACTGTTTTTGTAAACTGACAGCTGTCTTTTTATTTTTAAATTATTTTTTGATTAATTATATTGATATTTTTTGTATCTTATGTGCAGTTTTTTACCAAACTACATGGGTAGATAAATGACCACTGCTCATCTTTCTTTAACATCTTTTTTGAATATTTCATTTTATTGTAACTTTATTTTTTCTGTACTTCTAGAACAACTGCTTGACCCGACCCACCGTGTTCCTGTCGCCGGACATCGAGCAGAAACAAGCCAGCAAGCTTAAAGACATCATCAAAAGGCACCAGGTGAGATCTAGCTTCCAAGCTAACGGCAAACTAGCCGGTGAAAGGATTTGTCAGTGACTCTTGCTGCTACCCTACTGTTCTTGTTTTTTTAATTTAAATTTTATTAAAGTAGATTAAACCTGCAGTGTGTAGAATTTTGGGTTTTATTTCCTAGCAGATTTTGTAGAAAGTAATTATAATATCCATAAATACATTTAATTTAGTGCATAATAGCTGAAATTCTTTTATTATTATTATTTTTTCCCTTAGAAAGGGTCTCATATATGTCCATATTTCTGCATATTTTGGACCAAGGCCTAGTGCCGCCATCTTGAAAGTGTCATAGTTGGAATGTCATCAGGTGCATTGTTTAAAATTTAGAATTGTTCTTGTCCTTGAAGGCCACTGTAGCTTCTGTTATTATTCGAAAGGGTTGGGGTTACCCAGTGAGCGTTGCATTCTAGAACATTGTAAAACTTTCTTGATGTCATATTACACACTGCACCTTTAACTGGATTATTTTCCTTCTTTTTTTTAATTGACTTTACTTTATTTGTTTATTGTGTTTTCTTCTTTAATGTTGTTTCTATTAAATTTTTCTGACCTATTTTACCATTTTTAATTCCTCTGTTTATGATTTTATTTTATTGTATCATGTTTTATTGTATTTACCACGTTGATACACTGTTAAGGAAAAAGCTATACGAATAAAATGAGTATTATATTATAATGGCACACTGTTCCACTCTTTCATCTCCAGGGCTCCATTACTGATGATAAGTCGAAGGCCACTCACCACATTTACCCCTCTCCATCCCAACAAGAAGAAGGTAGGCTAGGTTTAATTATCTCCTTTGGGTTTTATTTATTGTATCAAAATGTTGTAATTATTATAAATTAAAGGTGGGCGTACCCATGACAAAGGCATTAAGAAAAACTATATAAAAATAGCATTCTTTGCACTGATGGTCTCGTTTGCTGTTACATGTAATTTATGATCTTCAGAGGAAAAATTAGAAACAAATGTTACTGGTAAACTTATAATAAATTATTTTTTAATAAGTGTATAACTCAGTATTTAATTTATATTTGTGTGTGTGTGTGTGTGTGTGTGTGTGTGTGTGTGTGTGTGTGTGTGTGTGTGTGTGTGTGTGTGTGTTGCAGAGGAGTGGCTCCGTCCGGTCCTGAAGAAGGACAAGCAGGTGCTGGTGCACTGGGGTCTCTCTCCAGACAGGTGAGTGGGTTCAATGGAGGATTCATCATGAACCAAAAATAAACATCCCCCTCCCTATTCCTAGTCTGTCATTACATCTTCTACATTTCTTGATGATGAACTGAAATGATGATCCTTTTCATATTTAATAACATACACACCTTTTTTAGTCCTGGAAAAAAAACATGTAGCCTCAGTGATGTTACTTCTTGATCTTATTGACCCCTGGCTATTTATTTTGTCTTTATTGTCCCGTTAGCTATGACACCTGGGTCTCAGCCAGCGAGGTGGACGCGGATGTGGAGGACCCTCCCAGCACTGACAGACCCTGGAAGGTGAGCACAGAGCAGGAACCTTTAACAAGTATATGAACTCTTTTCTTCTTAGAGAAAATAAGAAGAAATAAATAATAGTTTGCTTCTTTGTTAGGTTGCATTGAGTTAAATTGTGATGTGTTCAAGCGCTGTTTATTAAAAATAATTATTTGGTAAGGTAGTAGTGACGCCCTTTCTATTTGGAATAAGGGCAGCAGTAGATTCTAGTAGGGTAAAGAATGAATAATAAACGTCCTCTCTCCCTTCCTGTCCCCCTACAGGTTCACGCTAAGTGGGTTTCAGACACGGACGCCTACAACGAATGGATGAATGAAGAAGACTATGAGGTGGACGAGAACAAGAAGCCCGTCAACTTCCGCCAGAGGATCTTCCCCAAAGAGGAGGAGGTAGGAGGGGTGTGTGTGTGTGTGTGTGTGTGTGTGTGTGTGTGTGTGTGTGTGTGTGTGTGTGTGTGTGTGTGTGTGTGTGTGTGTGTGTGTGTGTGTGTGTGTGTGTGTGTGTGTGTGTGTGTGTGTGTGTGTGTGTGTGTGTGTGTGTGTGTGTGTGTGTCAGTCGCAGTTTGGCCAACGTTCAATACAACAGAAATGCCTCAGTACTACATCGAAAAATGTGGAGTATTAGAAATTTCTAGTATTGAAAAATGCCAAGATATAAAAGTGTTGGTGATTGGCCGTGTGGAGCTGCAGCGTCTCAGGAGATATGGCATGTGTGGTAACCTGAAGGCAGTTACTAGTTTTTCAGCTCATTTTAAGTATTATTTTTTGATATTTTCTAAAATGTTTTTTACTCTACTGTGTAATAGTCAACTTGTTAAAACTGATTTAAAATTGGTATCAAAGAATATATTGTTCAGGAACCTGTGTCAATATTGTTAAAACATTTAAAGATACCCAGCCCTAGAAAGCAATGTTCTTTGTTATATCAGTGACACCTTTGCTGATTTTTATCACACATGATAAGTGTTATAACCAACCAGCAGAACACATTGAATGTTCCAATTGGCTTTTACATATAAAGCTGGTCAAATACTGAAGAAAATAAGTTGTTTAATTGTGTGTTGAAGTGTGTTTTTGCTGCGAGTTCTTGTTGCATGTGGCTATGTCTCGTGGATTGTGCGTCGTTCTCCTTTGTCTTGCTTCTGTCTGTCTGTCTGTCTGTCTGTCTGTCTGTCTGTCTGTCTGTCTGTCTGTCTGTCTGTCTGTCTGTCTGTCGTCGCGCATCTTTTCCAAACCTTTCCTCACTCTTTGTCTCCACCTTATGTAAATCAGGGTTTCTGTCTATGTTTAGGGAAATTATTATTATTTAAAACAGTTTCCAGGATATAATATCTGAATAAAAGCTGGTCAACTAGAATCAGTTTACTTGCCATGAGTTACTTACTTTCAAATTGGCAAAAGCTTTCACATAACTTTATTTAGATGGTATTTGATAGACTAAAAAAAAGAGGACATTAGTTTTAGTGAAAAAAATACACTCTTTTAGCCTGTATCTCCTGGTCTCGGCATATTCTCTGACCCCTCATGTTTTCAGCTAATGGTTAAGGAGTTGTTTTTAAAAAAAGCAGAAAAATAGATCACTGTTGTTTGATAATTCATGGCAGAAACATTCTTTCACCAAAATGCACAAATCAAGAAGTTAAAAGAGAAGCCATTTTTATTTTATTTTATTTATTTGTTTATTTGACAGGGACAATGCATATTAATAAACATTTCTGTCAATATGCCAGATTTAGCCAGAAGGGTTAGTTTCCATCTGCAGTCCTTGGCCAGGTGTAACAATAGACTCCCTAAAAAGCAAATAACAGGAAGAGTTAAAAAAAAAAAATAACATAAAAGCATCAGATAAAACATTATTTTTGAGCTAGTCTAGTTAACAGGAACCCTCCACCTCTCCTCCACCTCCACCGCACCCCCCTCCCCCTCTCTGTTGTCCTTGTCCCCTCCGCTTCCCCTCCTTGTGTGTGCAACCGTTCCATCCTCTCATTCTGCTGCTCTCTCTCTCTTTCTCTCTCATCCTCCATCCCTCGTTCTCTCCATCCATCCGGGGGTTTTATCTGATCAGTCTTCCTCCCGTACGCCCGATCGCAAGGAGCGCAAGGCCAACTCCGCCGGCAAGAAGAGGAGGCGCTCGCCATCCCCACCAAGCACCCCCGCAGAGTCCCGCAAGAAGGGGGGAAAGAAGGGGTGAGCAGGGCTGGTTGTAATAGCCAATTTATATAGTTAGTTAGTTAGATTTCATGATTTTTGATATGGAAAAAGATGCATTCTTTAAGTGTTTAAGTCGGAGGTAAGAGCACGTAAAGTTTTATAAGAAAAGAGTGATTGAAAAAATGTGCAAGTGAGCTTGGAAATCAAAAATCAAATCTTTGAATGATTTTTTTTTTTATAGGTTGAGGAGGACAGGTTTTGATAGCCAACTTATTTAGTTAGTTAGATTTTATGATTTTTGATATGGACATAACAATTACAATGGAATAACCAGATGCATTATTTAAGTGTTTTAAGTCACGCAAGAAGGGGGGAAAAAAGGGTTGAGCAGGGCAGGGTTTAATGGTCACCTTTTATATAGCCAGAGGTAGAGCATGTTAAGTTGTAATAGAAAAGAGACATTAAATTGATATTTTGCAGCTCTGTGCAAGTGAGATGAAAAATCTTTGAACGATTTTGGATTTTATGGCAATATACAATATAGAATCTGAACAAAGTTTATTTATTATTTCCACAAAGATATTTCTGCACCGAAACCTTCAAATCCACCGTATTCCTTAAATGAAATGAGACTTATTTTGATCTAGTAGATATTTTAAGGTGTTCCTAAAATATAAACTGTATAGCTTTATTGTTGTTTATTGTGTTGTTTGTACATTTGTCTTAAAAAAAAAAATTGAATAGACAAAGCTTTTTTTTTGAATAGACAAAAAATTGATTTGCAGCAACTATTTCACTGAGGTGTGTCTGTTGTGTGCGGTGTCAGGAATCCTGGATCTCACTGGAAGCGCCGCGGCCACAGAGGGGAGGAGGAAGACACAGAGGAAGACATGACTAAAGACATGGACGACTCATCAGCTGGAGCCAGTATGGAGGAGGGCAGCGTGTCCAAGAACGGTACGTTTTGAACTACACATTAGAGCTTTAAATAACCGGGTTTCTGGGCGCTCAGGTGGCGTAGTGGATAGAGCGCGTAGCATATCGGCTCCGGCCTTCGTTGCAGTGGTCGCGGGTTCAAATCCGACCCGTGGACCTTTACTGCAGTTCACCCCCCCCCCCCCCCTCTCTCTCTCATTTCAACTCTGTTATATATCTATACATTTGGGCATAACTATGACAAGAATATCTAGTGAGCACCAGAAAAACTTCCACACACGCGCACACACCATGTTGCAGCCAGAAAAGCCTGGGGATTATCAAGCGGAGATGAGCAGAGCTGACGTGTACTCTTTTCAAAGATTCAACCAAACACACAATCCTGACTAAAAAATACTGTTTTTATACAAAGTCCCATTTGGGATGTCCAACTTTTTACCACAACAAAAATCCCCTAACACACACACACACACACACACACACACACACACACACACACACACACACACACACACACACACACACACACACACACACACACACACACACACACAGATCTTGTGAGCTCCAAGAAAAAAACACACACAAACTCCTTTGCACTCTTATCTTTGTATTGTGCAATTTTTATAGTGCAATTTGCAGTTTTATAGTTTATCTTATCTATGTCCACAGCTGAATTAAACAGTGTTTGAATTTATGTATTTGTCCCAGCAGTTTTCAGCTGTCTACTTCTCTCATTCAGCTTTCTCTCTCTTTTTTTTTCTTCCAGCAAATTCAAAGAAAGACAACGAGAGCACCCCGGTGAAGGGAGGGACTCTGGCTGACTTGGGTACATATCTATTACTGATCTGATATCCTTAGTTCTGTATAAATAACTTTAATACATTCAAGTCTTAATACATATTTTAACAACTTTCAAATATGAGTATCTGTTCTCCAAACTAAAATGTGTTATGTTTTATTCCAGATGACGTGGAGGATGACTCTGTGCTGTCTGGTGGAAAGGTAAATAATCCATTATGGCTCAAACTTTACAGTATAATTTAGTTCCCTCCAATTCTCTCCCCATTATTTAATAATCAAAATAATACATTTTATTTGAAAAGCAATATTCAATCAATCAGCTTTATTGATGAGACTTAAGGTACATTTAAAAAATACATGCAACCCACATACAAGTTGAAAAAGACAATCATACCGATGTTTCCACATATGCGAGTGCTTACGTTGTTAAAAACAGTCCCAAAGTGCTACAGAATAGAAAATAAAAGTAAAAACAGGAGCAAAAGGAAAGAAAAAAAACCCTGTCTTCACCATACTAACGTGTGTGTGTGTGTGTGTGTGTGTGTGTGTGTGTGTGTGTGTGTGTGTGTGTGTGTGTGTGTGTGTGTGTGTGTGTGTGTGTGTGTGTGTGTGTGTGTCTTTTTAGGATGACGAGGAACAGGGCAAGACTGAAATCAACCGACTGATTGACGCGAGCGAGGACAACGTGACTGAACAGACTCACCACATCATCATCCCGAGCTACGGAACCTGGTTCGACTACAACTGGTAAGAGTCGGGGAATGAGGGAGGGTACACTAGTGCTCTGTTCAAAAAGCCCTACTAATGTCCCACTCACACTAAAAGCCCTAGTAAATTCCTACTCATACTCATTTTGACGTCACGGTTGTATATGTGAGTTTGTGTAGGCAAGAAATGCCGGATGAGTACTAACTTCCGGGAAGATTTTGTGTTTGGATCCATAGGTTACTTTTTCTGCTCAACCGCCCCACAATGCATTGTTTCTTTTCAAACGGCATGGAAGGCTTTTTAGATTTATCGATGGTTTAACAAAAACGTTTGATTTCCTATGGGATTATCGTACACTACACACATGTTTTTCAGATGTTGATTTTTGTTTGACTGTTGTCGTGACGTAATGTCTGCCACATATAATATACACTCAACAAAAATATAAACGCAACACTTTTGTTTTTGCTCCCATTTTTCATGAGATGGACTTAAAGATCTAAAATTCATTCCAGATACACAATTGTACCATTTCTCTCAAACATTGTTCACAAATCTGTCTAAATGTGTGATAGTGAGCACTTCTGCTTTGCTGAGATAATCCATCCCACCTCACAGGTGTGCCACATCAAGATGCTGATTTGACATCATGATTAGTGCACAGGTGTGCCTTAGACTGTCCACAATAAAAGGCCACTCTGAAATGTGCATTTTTGTCTCACAGCAAAATGCCACAGATGTCACAAGCATTGAGGGAGCGTGCAATTGGCATGCTGACAGCAGGAATGTCAACCAGATCTGTTGCTCGTGCATTGAATGTTCATTTCTCCACCATAAGCCGTCTCCAGCAACTTCGCACAGCCATTGAAGAGGAGTGGACCAACATTCCACTGGCCACAATTGACAATCTGATAAACTCTATGCGAAGAAGATGTTTTGCACTGCATGAGGCAAATGGTGGTCACACCAGATACTGACTAGTTCCGAGTCCCCAGACCCCCAATAAAGCAAAAAAATGCACATTTCAGAGTGGCCTTTTATTGTGGACAGTCTAAGGCACACCTGTGCACTAATCATGATGTCAGATCAGCATCTTGATGTGGCACACCTGTGAGGTGGGATGGATTATCTCAGCAAAGCAGAAGTGCTCACTATCACACATTTAGACAGATTTGTGAACAATGTTTGAGAGAAATGGTACAATTGTGTATCTGGAATGAATTTTAGATCTTTAAGTCCATCTCATGAGAAATGGGAGCAAAAACAAAAGTGTTGCGTTTATATTTTTGTTGAGTATATGTATGTGTGTGACTTAAGTGTACCAAGGCATTTGATAACGTTGAAATAGCTTTTATTTAAATAAGTTAACTGTGTATTACTTATTTTCAAATGAAGACATGAGATGATTCACTATAATTTAACATACGTAAAACACAAACTTTTGATTTCTTATGGCGATTATTATTTTTCTTCCCCCTGCAAGTATCCATGAGATAGAGAGAAGAGCCCTGCCTGAGTTCTTCAACGGAAAGAACAAATCCAAAACTCCAGAGATGTGAGTTAAAACACACACACACACACACACACACACACACACACACACACACACACTCTTTTACACATAATAAACCACCTAACTCATTTAAATTTGTCATTTTTAGCAGTTTTTCTAATCTATTTCTTTGGGTTTTCCTCCGCTCTCCATCAGATTCCTGGCGTACCGTAACTTCATGATCGACACCTACCGGCTGAACCCGCAGGAGTATCTGACCTCCACCTCCTGCCGCAGGAACCTGACCGGGGACGTCTGCGCCATCATGAGGTCAGACAAGTCCCACGCCAAGAATTCTTATATTATGGCTCTTCACTCTGCCTTCTAATGTGGCCTTTGAATTGAATTGAATTGAATAGAATTGAAAATGTTTTTATTTCGAACAAGTAAATAATAAAAAATAAAAAAGCAATAATAAACAATAAAATAAATGAAACAAGTGGACAGTTACAATAAAGTCATATTTACACACAATGAAAACCACAAATGAAAATAAACTGTCTCACACTTGCTTTACCTGTTCGAAAAGGGGTGAGAAGAAAACTTGAGCCTTGGGCCTTTGAGGATCTATAAAAAAAAAAAATACAATCTGATGTTGTCAGACAGAATATCTTATGAGCTAGTCATGTTGAGGCATAACTCGGCCCTTAGCTTGGATGGAATATGGAATGTTCTCCAGCCAATCAGAGTAGAGTATTCACACCAGACTATGGTATAAAAGCAGATTTTTGACGTGATAAAATGTAGTTTAATGGGTTGGACTAAAACTGCAACACAGCTAGAACATCTAAATAGGTCACCATATCAGATAGTAATATGTGACATACTAGTAAACCCATTTAACTTTAAAAACTCAAGATAATCATAGATACATGTAATGTCCAGGTCAAGTTGGTTTCTATTTTGCAGCAATATTCTTAGGCTACTAACATTAATATTGATTAATTTATTAAAGTAAATAAATCAGAAAAATGCTCAAACAAGAAGTAGTTACACTTTTTTTTTTTTTTTTTTTTTTAAGCAGGGACAATGCACAGCTCATTAGCAGTACCAGAGTTTGCTATAAGCTCAGTTTCATCTGTTGTCCCTGGGCAGGAAACAGAGGATAACATCTCTGTCAAAGGGGGAAACCTAACACTGAAGTATAAAAACAGTAATACACGGGTTTACAACAGTAAAATAGATCAACACAATCGAACAATAAAATCACAACATTAAGAACACCACAACAACAACATCACAACATTAAGACAACATATTAAATGCCACTGCAGGTCAAGTAGGTTTGTAGTTTGCACCAATAGTATTTAGGCTACAAACATTAATATTGGTAAATTAATTATTTTAAATTAATCTGAAAGCAGTTAAAAATAAGTAGTTAGCAACATATTAAATGTCACTGCTCTCGGTCTGTGTGTAGGGTCCATGCGTTCTTGGAGCAGTGGGGTTTGGTGAACTACCAGGTTGACTCAGAGAGCCGCCCGCTGCCCATGGGCCCCCCACCCACTCCCCACTTCACCGTGCTGGCTGACACACCCTCCGGACTCATGCCCCTCAACCACAGACCTCCGCCGGTAAGGCCGACAGGGCAAGACAGAGTGAGTGACCCAGCACGTTTATATACAGTAAAGAAATACTGATTGATCTGTTTACATTTGAACCTAATTTTTTTTTTTTTTTTTTTTTTTTTTAAGGTGCTACGAGGAATTTGTTTTTTAATACAATAAAGAAATACTGATTGATGTTGTTGATTGACTGTTGATAGTCTGTTGGTTACATTTCAAATATGTTCTCCTGTTTTAATATGAACCTTGATTTTTAAAGTAGCTACAAGGAACTTTTTAATATTTCTGAAACAGTCAATTTTTTCCTCTGATCATAAATTAGATGTAACAGCAAACGAGACCATCAGTGCAAAGAACAGTTTTTTTTAAAGAGTTTTTTTTAAAGGCGGTGCAAGAATTAACACAGTTCCTCGTAGCTAATTTAAAACACCAAAGGACACACATTCAAGTCTGTTATATCTCTTAGTCTCTGTAAACAGTGTTCATGTGATAACGTGCTGTGTATCGTCCGTCTAGATTCCTCCTCCACAAATGCCAAACTTTGCCGAGAAATGCAAAGACAAGAACATCGACCTGCAGAACTTTGGGCTTCGCGCCGACCTCTACAACAAGAAAAACCTCAAGGTCAGAACACAACTCTCTTACAAAACCTCTAATATGTCTCTCTCACTACTTCTGTTATGATTTATACGGGTTTCTAAAATGGTGATAAGCATTTAAAATAGCCTGTAAAAAAAGACTTACAGGTTCAGTAAGTGATTTGGTCCTTTTAGCTATCTTTCTGTCAGTGACTAGCAGTTAGCAGTCCCCCTCCCTCGTCCCTACGTCACCACCACATGAACACACAGCCGTCTTCATCAGATAGTGCCGCGATGGAGAGCAGCAAGTCATCGTTCCCGGGCACAGAGACCCCGCCTCTTAATAGCGCTCTGTCTCCTGATTGGATGAAAACGAGCGGGATACTTGAAATTGTATCTGGCAATTACTACACAGCTGAATGACTGGGAGACCTGAGTTTTGAACTGTGCATACTGTTTAAGTTATTGCTTTGTGAATATAGACTGTGGGGCGACTGTGGCTCAGTTGGTAGAGCGGGTCGGCTGATGATCAAAGGGTTGGAGGTTCGATCCCCGCCCTGCCACCGGTGTCATAGTTGTTGTGTCCTTGGGCAAGACAATTCACCCACCTTGCCTCGTTTGAATGTTGATAGTTAGCCTGCTGTCTGTGTATGAATGTGTGTGTGAATGGTAACGTGGGAAAGGAAAACAGGTTTCCCTTGTAAAAGAGTCTTTGGTCTCAATGGGATTTACCTGTATAAATAAAGGTTAAATTTTTTTTTTTAAATATAGAGATATTTCAAACGTATATTAACAAATGCATATCACTTACTCCCCCTTTAAACTATCTCTTTTCACTCATATTGGAGGCTATAGACAACAACCACACTGTTAATACACTTTCCAATCCTTTTCATATGATAATTTGTTTCTGTTCCCTACAGGGTAAAGTGGTCAACTCCACCAGGGATTGGACCGAGCAGGAGACTCTGCTGTTACTGGAGGTGAGTTTCACGGGACATTTGAGGGAAAATAAACCTGGTAAAATGCTCTAATAGTTTATGAATATGTTTTGGCTGCTAAGCAACACATAAACCTGTTCTCCTTCCTCCAACTGACTGTCATAACTGCTGATGGAAACATTTGATAGTTATCGCAGGTGTTGCATGTCGTTTGTCTTGAACCTCTGTCCCCATATCACCTCTCTCTTCGTACCTTTCAGACCTGTTTTTGCGTCTATCTCAGTACTTTTCTCATATTTTTGCATAATTTTTCATCAGCCCATAAATATGTTTTTGTCAAGGCCCACTCCTCTTTCTCTTCTTCCGATATTTTACTTTTGAAGTTCACTTCTCCTCTCTCACTCCAGCCTGAAAACTTCCAACCTGTAATCAGTCTTGCCGTCCTCCCACTCTGCACCTGCTTTTATAATCCTGCATACCTCTATGAGTACTGTATAAAATATTCTGCTTAAGACTTGTATACTCACTGATATTTGGCTTGACATCGGTATCGGCCCATTGGCAAAAAAAAAAGTAACATCAAACATTTTATGTATATTTTTATGGTTCAATACTTTTTATGAAAAAAAGTAAATGTTTACCTGGCATAGAAGACAACCAACAAAAAACCTTGGTATCGACATTGGCCAAATTAAAATCCAACACATTTGTGGCGGTTGCCAAATTCTGAACACCCTTAAAATATTCACTTTCCCACCTTATTACAGGCGCTGGAGATGTTCAAAGACGACTGGAACAAGGTGTCGGAGCACATCGGTTCGCGCACCCAGGACGAGTGTATCCTTCACTTCCTGCGTCTGCCCATCGAGGACCCGTACATGGAGAACACCGAGTCGTCCCTGGGCCCGTTAGCCTACCAGCCCATCCCCTTCAGTCAGTCTGGAAACCCCGTCATGAGCACCGTGGCTTTCCTGGCCTCAGTGGTCGACCCCAGGGTGGCTTCTGCTGCAGCCAGGGCAGCACTGGGTAAGAACTGGAGGGGATTTAATTGAAAGTGGGATTATTTTCGAACAAGTTGAGGTAAAAAAAGGAAGATGGAAAAAATATATATATATTAAAATGTTGAAACAAGTGGACATACTTACCAATGAAGTTATATTTACAAACTGCAAAGGAAAATAAACTGTCTACTAGGGCCCTAGGTAAGAACTGAAGGGAAGGAAAATGAAACTGCGATGTATTTTATACCTTTTTGCCAGGGATTAGCCACATCCATCAAGGCTTTTGAACTTTTTGTGTTTAGGGCTGTTTTGTTGCAGTATCATCTCTTTAAAATCTGTTTAATAAGTTCTGCAAATGAGCAATATAGGATCCTATAGACTAAGTATAACTATTATTAAAGCCTTTTCTCACAATAAATACATCTGTAGCATATGCAATACTCGTGTAAATGCAATTGTAACAAGGAAAAAGAAACAGGAACTGAAGTTAAGCTAGTTAAGGTCTCCAGTCCAAACTGTTAGATTTGTATAAGATGGTAAAAGGTTTAAAAAAGCAAGGTAAGTTTTATTAAATTTAAATGTATTCTTATAATAATATAAAATAATATACAGTATTGGATGTCTGTTTTAAAAATAGACTTATTATTTAACAATTAATGATTAATTAAATTCTCTTTTGCTGAAATAGTATCAAATCAATGTAAGTTTTTAACCGTAAACTAACTCCTGTCCCCCCGGTTGTGCAGAGGAGTTTTCTCGTGTGCGTGAGGAGGTTCCTGCTGAGCTGGTGGAGGCCCATGTGAAGAAGGTGCAGGAGGCGGCCCGCAGCACGGGGAAGGTGGACCCCGCCTTCGGCCTGGAGAGCAGCGGCATCGCAGGCACCGCGCCGGAGGAGCCCGAGAAGACCGGTGAGAGACGTGAGGAAAACATTATATTACTATCTAGCCGATGAACTATTCCAATAAGTGCATTCAAAGTCAAGTCAGCTTTATTTGTCCATTTCAAAATGTGTGCCAGACATACAGAGGAATCGAAATAGCGGGTTATCTCCGACCCACGTCGTAATGAGAACAAAGGATAAAATTAGGTCAATAAGATTAGTAATATTTACAATAAGTACATTCTAAATAGTGCCTCATTCAACAATGAGGGTACGAACTTGGAAAAGTGAGACTCAAATGATTAAAAAAAAAAAAAAATTAATTTAGAACGTTAGCTTCAAATTGGTCCAAATACAACACGCTACATGTATGTGTATTTGTAAAGCGGTGTAGAAACCAGAACTCAAGTCGCTGGTTGAGGAGCCAGAGAAGAGCGGTGAGAGACGTGAGGAACATTATATTACATTTAGCAGACGATTCTAAACAAAGCATATTCGAATAAGTGCAACTGTGGCTCAGGTGGTAGAGCTGGCTGGCTACAAATAAGCCAAAACTGCAACGTGCTACATATATGTGCAACTTGTAAGTGCAGTTGTAACGAGGGGTAGGGGTAGTCGCTGGTTAAGATGACAGGAAAAATCAGTTATACATGTTTTAAAAGGTGTAAAATAGCAGGACTTTTTTTGGAAGGGAAAAGGGATTTTGTCTTCCATTCTAAATATTGTCTTAGACCCAATAAAATGTGATCTTATTCAAGATTGGTAGTTTTTGTTTGACATGTGCAGCCACTGGAGGGCAGCAGATAGCAGCAGCAAGCTAGTGTGTGTGTGTGTGTGTGTGTGTGTGTTAATGTCACCAGAGGAGTTGACAGCATCACTTCGCATCAAAAAGTGATGGCCTTTCTGCACCTGAATATCAGATCGAGGTGATGAGTTTGTCTTGGCATTTAAAAGCCATACACGTGTCAGTTTTTATCAGCAGGCGGTTGAGCAATACAGGAATATTGATGTGCCTTTTTGTGTGTGTGTGTGGATTAAAGCAACAGTGGCAGATGGGGCAGGGGAATGTTAGCGGAGAGGGTGGGGGGGGGGGGTTGTTAGCGGAAAACTGGGTCATCACACTCTATCATATGCTGATCGTTCTCTCTGTTATGCTCTTTGCTTTCTTGAAAATATCTCTCTCTCTCTCTCTTTCTCTCCCCCCCGTTTTTCACTTTAGCTTACAATTATTCTCACACACTCGCTCTGTCCCACACGATAACCAATCATTTGTTGTACTTAAACAAATGCCCATCCTGAGCCCACCACATTTGTAATCGATAGGTTTTTACAGCCCGAAGCACTCGACCGACACACACATCCACAAAATCAATTCTCAAACCTTTAACACTCAACCGTACACACTAGGTCGTGTGTCTGTGTGTGTGAGATCATTAGCACACACTCACACATGACCACTCACTTCCAACTCTTCCCCGTGGGCCTGTGAACTCAAAATGCTTCTGACCCTAATTTCCTGTCCTAGGTGTATTCCCTCAACACTAGTATTTGAACGTGTTTGCTTCCGTGAACCTTTTTAAATGCATTTTAAAATTCAAACAGGATGACACATCAATGCTGATTCGTTATCTTGCAGTTGTATCACACATCTAAAAAGTATCGGATCTTTTCTGAAATTTCTGTGTGTGATTCTGAATACATTGACGGGACCTCACCCTCTTTTTCTTGCCTGTTTTCTTGGCTTTAGCAGCATTTGGACCATAAGAATTCAGTGTAAAGTGCTAAAGTAGCTAAGTGCTAAGGTTGTAAAAGTGCTAGTGTTATTGTACATCGCCCTATTGCACGTGAGTAGTTCAACTGCAGTTCATAGCTTAAGGAATGGTATAATTTAGTTTTCAACACAACTATCTTAAACTTTCTTCACTAGACTAAGACCTTCTTCACCAGTGGGAATATGAAGGTGTATTAAACTCTGAGATCCTATGTAGTATAAATGTGCAAACATTTTAGAAATCAGTCCCATCCTAGCCTGAGAAAAGGCAGAAAGAGTGTTTTATGGTCTCGCTGTCTAACCCTACATTTTACCATGCGTGACATCACACACGGTAAAACGTAAGGTTAGGATTAACAGGACTGCTGGGCCAAGGGAAGACTGAGGGAAGAAAAACCTCATTCATTATATTATAATAGCAATTTTATAAAGATAGAATGCCGGTTCCGTATGGGTGAAGTATTCCTTTAAGTTCGCAGCATGATGCTCATTTCTCACCACACTTTGTCTTTCAGAAACTCCAGAGGCAGAAAAGATGGACACCGACACAGACTCCCAGCAGGCCGATAAGGTAAAATCATGCTCATATATTTTATTTTATTTTGTTACCTTCATCTACCCAGGTTTTGGGATTGGGAAACGCCCACCGGCTTAATGTAATGGCATTGTTGCTTTTAAAACGTTCACTTTGTCCCTTTATTTACCCAGGTTTAGCACCATTGAGATTGAAAATGTATTTTTCAAGGGACACCTGGCCTAGCCAAGACAGTTAACAACAACTGTTAAACATTAAAGGCCTACTTCACCGGTGGGAATATGAAGGTGTATTGAATTCTGAGATCCTATGTACTACTGTCTAACCCTGCATTTCTCTTACTGTGACATCACAGTAAGAGAAATGTAGGGTTAGACAGTGAGACCATAAAACACTCTATCTGCCTTTTCTCAGGCTAGGATGAACCAATTTAAAAAATGTTTGCACATTTATACTACATAGGATCTCAGAATTCAATACACCTTCATATTCCCACCGGTGAAGTAGGTCTTTAACATTCAACACAATGAACAAAATACGTTACAGTAATGAAACGGATTTAGTCTGAATAAAATGATATATCTAAAATAAAAGTAAGTGACAAGTTTGGTTTCTCATTCCAGGTCTTTTTAAAAGTTGAGGCAAACCATTTTTTCCCCTTTTCTCTCTACCACTTGGTTTTCCACCCATCTACATTTAAAGGCCTACTTCACCAGTTGGAATATGAAGGTGTATTGAACTCGGCGATCCTATTAAGTATAAATGTGCAAAAAAAAAAAAAATAAAATCGGATCGTCTTAGCCTGCGAAAAGGCAGAAAGAGTGTTTTATGGTCTCACTGTCTAACCCTACCTTTTCCTTACTGTGACATCACAGTAAGGGTTAGGATTAACAGGACAGCTGGGCCAAGGGAAGACTAAGGGAAGAAAAACCTCATTCATTATATTATAATAGTGATTTTATAATGATAGAACACTGGTTCCGTTTGGGTGAAGTATTCCTTTAATGTCTGTTGATTGGGAAACGCCCACTGGCTAAATGTAATGGCATTGTTGATTTTTAACGTCCACTTTGTCCCTGCCCCAGCTTGTTGGTTGATGGCTTCCTCATTAGCAACCCATTAAGCATCAGACACTTTGTCCAAATCACAGCCACCGTTCCCAAAAAAGTGGATAGTGTCACGGTACAACTCATTATTCAATATGCCCCGAGCATTTCAGTCTTCACATTGATTGCTTACAGACACACATTAACCTGTTGCTGCTATTTAAAGCTACTACGAGTAAGTCGGCACGTTGGCGACACCTTTGAACAAAAGCGGTAGTATTATTACGACGCCAGCTGTCGTGAAGCCGTTTTGTAGCTCGTCCAGGGAGTGCAAGAGTCAAATAATCAGGAAGCAATATGGTGCGCGGCGTGTCCGTGTGTTGAAAGTGTGAGGGCACCGGACTCTTTTTGGCTCCGTGAGTCTATGGGTGACACAGCATCAACTAATGCCAGTAAGTGCTAAACACACCTGATTGCAATGAGTTGATGCATTGTCACCTCTCACGGAGCTGAACGAGTCCCCGTGTCCTCAAACAAAGCGAATGAACGAGAGATGGCAGTTAGTTAGTATGGATCACGATGAGGTAATGTGTTGTTGTAAATAATGACTATTTCAGATGAATAATGGTCATCTGATGATGCTGGTGAGGCAAAGTAAACTTTGTTTTAGTAGGCTACCGCTCATTCATTTAGGAGTAAACACTGCAGTCTAGTTTCGCTGCGTGAAATTGTGTATACGTTGCTTGGCAACGCCCTCCCGCCCGACTATCACTCTCCCTTTTAGCTTTTCTTCATTGCATTTTCTTTTTTTTCTTTGATGGTTCAGCCCCGTTATCAGTCATTATGACGACAAATAACTGTCTCAAACAAGGCTCCCGCTCCCCTTCCCTCTCCTGGAGGGATAGGCTTCTCAATTCACGTTCCTGCGCCACACTGAAATCTGCGACCAATACGGATATGTGACCATAGAGCATGCACGCGTGAACCGAAAATCGGACTGGGTGTACGACCAGATCAAATGCAGTAATAAAAACTATATAAAAACGTCTTTCTTTGCACTGATGGTCTCGTTTGCTGTTAAAGGTAATTTATGATTATGAGAGGAAACATGAGGCTGTTTAAAAGATATTTAAATGTTACTCGTAGCCGCTTTAATGCTTTAGAATTACTGTTTTGTATGTGTTTTACAACTTAAAATGTTCTTGCTTAGTTAGATTGAAACACTTGTTGTCTAAATCGGTGAATGTCTCCCCTACGATCCGCTACCAGTACTGCGCTGAATAAAAATCCAATGTTAAAGCATAGCCTAGGCTCTGTAAACTGGTGTGAACACAAAAGGGCCAACTGTAGCTTGAAACATGCCTGTTTATAGAGCCTAGGCTGTGTTTAAACCCATATTTTTTAAAGGGCCACACGCACACATTGCAGACAGGTAGGGAATCGTGAGATATTCACTGATTTTGACAAAACGTGATTTTAACAGCAAGCGTTCTCAAGAATCGCTGACTAAAGCTTTTTAAGTCAGACTTGTATCATACAGAAGGCCTTTCTCCTTTCATCCCATTGCATTGACACTGATCATTGTGTGTGTGTATATTCCTTCAGGCGGAGTTGAAGGACGAGGCAGAGAAACCCAGTGAATCTGCAGAGAAGAGCGATAAGGCGGAAGCCGCAGACAAGGTGAAGAAAGAGGGAGCCGAGCCGTCGGAGCGCGAGGAGGAAAACGAAGAGGACGCAGAGGCAAAGACCAGTCCAGCAGGTAAAGGCCAAGATACGAGAGAGTGCATGCTACACACACACACACACACACACACACACACACACACACACACACACACACACACACACACACACACACACACACACACACACACACACACACACACACACACACACACACACACACACACACACACACACAACTGGGTCTCGGAGCATTCGTTTGGCGCCCACCTGAGTGCGATTGCTGTACTCACACCTGCCTGAAAAATCCGCACCAAGGGAGGAAACCAACCTGAGTTCATTTCAACCTAACTACTGCGACTGGCTCAGGTGGTAGAGCGGGTCGGCCGATGATCAAAGGGTTGGAGGTTCGATCCACGCCCTGCCACTTGTGTCGTAGTTGTTGTGTCCTTGGGCAAGACACTTCACCCACCTTGCCTCGTGTGAATGTCAATAGTTAGCCTGCTATCGGTGTGAATGGTAACGTGTAAATAGGAACAGGACTGCCTTGCAAAAGAGTCTTCGGACTCAATGGGATATACCTGTATAAATAAAGGTTTTAAAAAAAAACAAAAAAAACAAAAAACATACACCCTCATTAACAATACAGATTCATGAGCTTGAGTTGAGGGCTCACTTAATTGTAACACTAAATTAAAACAATGAACAGCATGTCTCAAGAGAGAGAATGGGCTCACAGAGTACATGGGTTCCATAGCGCACAATAACATACAGCTCAGTGGGCCAACAGAATAGTGCAAATCAGCTACTCAAACCTCTAGTTAATCATATTGTGGGCTCAAGAGACTAAACAATCAGTGTGGGACCTACGTAGTTATGATTTTAGAACCAACTCTCTCCAACCCAAAGTCTAAAACCTTCCTTTTACCGTTTTGCTCTGTGGGACCGTGGCAGTAATTCCTAACTAATGACAAACTCATTCCCTGTGTCAAGATCTTAGATGTCCCATAGACCAGACACACACACACACACACACACACACACACACACACACACACACACACACACACACACACACACACACACACACACACACACACACACACACACACACACACACACACACACACACACACACACACACACACACACACACACACACCAGGTAACACTGACATTCAGCAGCAAAAATAGGAAAATATTAGCCTGGCATAGCCCGCCTACCTACTTCTGCTCAATTTTCCTTTTCCCTTCAGTAGTCAGTCTGTGTCCGCAGTATATTCGCGGGTTTGATCAGTTAGATTTGTACCGGTCCAATCAGCGAACAGAGGGAGTGGCTGAGAACAATGACGTTGAGGTTGTGCGCCAGTTTCAGTTGTAGTCAGAAGCCGGCGCATGACATACGTCACGACCAAACGATACGCGATTGGTTGGCAGATCCAGAGTGGCACTGGGCAGATCCATTATTTTTAAACCTTAATGGACACCTTTCTTCAAGTGAGTTTACATTTGTCAATTGATCGATTCCAGACCTTCTGTACAAATTGAAATGAAGTAAGATGGTCTGGTGGGAGCAGGCTAGGAAAATGTCCCACAAACTAGAACATGATGAAATATCGGAAAGCAAGCTGATATCGTCAAATTGCCTGTTTTGTCCGACCATCAGTCTGCAACCCGAAGATATTTAGTTTACTGCCATTAGGAAACCTTTTGCACTTTTGCTTTTAAAAAAATCACTCAACCGGTAATTGATTTTCTTTGTGGATCCACTCAATAATTAACGGACTACCGGTAATTGTAGTTGTTGTATATGAGTACACCTTCGGGGTTTAGCTACTGATTGCTAAGAAAGTTTAAAAAAAAAAAAAAAAAAAAAGTTTGTGGAACTTTGTCCAATTTGCAAACTTTGACAAAACAAATAACGGCAAGCAGACCGGAAAAGGCTGTGGTTCCCAAACAGTGCAAAATCAAAGTTTTATCTTATTACCATTATTAATTTGACATAGTCACATATAAATACATGGCCATGCATTCTGCCGTCTCTTTTACGCGCTGCCCAAACAAATGCACACGCCGCCTGCAAATGCTAGCAAAGATCTTTAGGACATCAGGCACTGGTGTCTTAAAAAAACCACTACGACGTTTGTCCAGAGGGGGGCGCTAAAACCATCATAAACGGGATGTTCCTCATAGATACTTTAGATACATAAGTTAAATTTATTTCTCAAGACAAGGAGGAGTCAATGTAGACATCTTCCTGTATAGTAAAGTTTGTGGTGTCGTAAAAACACTACATCTTTTATCCAAAGATGGCGCTACAATCAACAAAAAACTTTAATTTTAACTTATTTTTTCTGTGTCTATCAGATAATGACAAGGAGTCGTCGATGGAGATATCTTCCTGTATAGCAAAGATCTTTAGGAAAGCAGTTACTGGTGTCGTAAAAACAATACAGCTTTTGTCCAAAGATGGCGATATAATCAGCAAAAACTGGATGTTCCAAATAACTACTCTTAAAGGTGCAATGTGTAATATGACATCATCAAGTAAGTTCTAGAATGCAACGCTCCCTGGGTAACCCCACCCCTTTCGAATAATAACAGAAGCTACAGTGGCCTTCAAGGACAAGAACAATTCTAAATTTTAAACAATGCACCTGATGATATTCCAACTATGACACTTCCAAAATGGCGGTGACAAGGCCTTGGTCCAAAGTATGGAGAAATATGGACATATATGAGACCCTTTCTAAGGGAAAAAATAATAATTCTAAAAAATAATTCAGCTGTTATGCACTAAATTAAACATACTTATGGATATTATAATTACGTTCTACAAAATCTGCTAGGAAATAAAACCCAAAATTCTACACACTGCAGCTTTAAGGTCAAACTTATGTCTTGCGTTATAATCACGCTATAAACAACAACATCTTTAATTTAAACGTATTTCTTCTGTGTCTATCAGATAAGGACAAGGAGGAGTCCATGGAGACGTCCAGCTCGGAGCAGGAGAAGGAGAAAGAGGAGAAAGCCGTGACGGAGGAGGAGGAGGACAAGAGGAAGAAACTGGAGCACGACATCGGAGAGGGAAACATCGCCACGGCCGCCGCCGCTGCTCTGGCGTCTGCTGCCACGAAGGCCAAGGTGAGACACGCACTCAACCACAGCCAACACACTCATTGCAGTCATCCCAATAGTCATTTCAAAAAAATATATATTAAATGTATTTTTTCGAACGATTAAAAAAAATACATTTAAATAACAAAAAATTCAAAAGCCAATTTCAACATAACGATATCCCTTAACTACACAGACACACACACACACACACACACACACACACACACACACACACACACACACACACACACACACACACACACACACACTCATTACAGAAAGGCTCATTATCCAGTGGTGGCCATTTTGAAAACTTCGCTCCAAGTTATTGATTTGAACCTGTAAAGATTGTGTGTTATGTTCTCGCTAGAGACAAGAATGCAGAAGGTGCTACGCAAAAAAAAATAATTCTTCACTCATTCTGCTATCATTTCTCTTATGCGTACTAGATAAGAAATGAATAGCACTTGGTGAAATGTGTTTGGAAAATGCCTCAAATGAAATCGAATTCTGACTCCAGAATAGGGTAAACTTCAGTGCATAATATCTTGAAGTTTTCACAGTATTCCACATGGGTCATATATAGTTTTTATATAAAGTAATTTTGTTTAAGTGCTATATAAATAAACAATGTGCTAGCTTACTCATTAACTTGCCTCTTGTCAGCACTTGGCGGCAGTGGAGGAGAGGAAGATCAAGTCTCTGGTTGCTCTGCTGGTGGAGACGCAGATGAAGAAGCTGGAGATCAAACTGCGGCACTTTGAGGAGCTGGAGACCATCATGGACCGCGAGAAGGAGGCCGTAAGTCTCGCACACAAGACACCAGGCGTATCTGCAAAAAGTGCTTTAGTTTCAGCGTGATTTATTATTATATTTCTTTATGTTTTTATAGTCAACAACAGTCAATATCTGCAAAAAGTGCATTCGATTCAGTAATTTATTTTTATTTTTTTTTTGTAAAAAGAAATATATATAAATAATTTTCAAGAGAGACATGTAACTGTAACTGAAAAAGGCCGTAAGTGAAAAAAATTCAAAAAAACCGCCAGTGATATATGCAAACAGTGCATTCGGTTCAGCAGGATTTATTATATATTTTTTTATGTTTTTATAACCTTTATTCAAATTCAATACTTCCCTTTTAGCTTTGAACAGGCCTGAACATGCACCGTCTCCTCGGTAAACATGCAGACAGCAACTGAAGTGTACAAATGTGCTGCACTCTAGTCCTGTTATTTACCGTAATATTGTGCTTTGATGCTTAAGCATTAAGATCAATTCAAATCAGCTTTATTGGCATGACTGTTGAAAGACGACAAAATATTGCCAAAGCTATTTCAGCTGTGTTAAGAAAATCATAACGATCAATAAAATTGTCTAAAATCATAATACACTTGGAGAGGGAAAATTTGAATTAAAGTGTTAAAAAAGAAAGATAATAAGTTCAGCATGATTCATTTTATATTTTCTATAAATCTTTATTCAAATTAAATACTTACCCTTTTTAAAGTTACCCAGCCCTGTCCTACTACTGTGTTTGCTAGATTGAAATAAGCATCCAGTAAATATTTGGAGTACATGTGCTAGTGTTTTAGAGGGAAGCCTAAACAAGTTGCTTCCCACATGTTCCAGGAGAGGAGGCACAGACTCACTTCTTTGTGAGCGAGCTAAGATGCTAATAAAGCATCTGGCAAAGAAAGCCGTCAAGTGGAACTGTTACCTGTCTCTACATCCAAATTAATAGTCCTGTGTGTGTGTGTGTGTGTGTGTGTGTGTGTGTGTGTGTGTGTGTGTGTGTGTGTGTGTGTGTGTGTGTGTGTGTGTGTGTGTGTGTGTGTGTGTGTGTGTGTGTGTGTGTGTGTGTGTGTGTGTGTGTGTGTGTGTGTGTGTGTGTGTGTGTGTGTTTTCCCGGGAGACGCCAGTGGGAGTGTAAAACTGTGTTTGAGGCCTCGGGAGCGTAGCCCAGTTTCACAGCTGTAAATAGTGCATGAAAAGAACTCTGGATTTTTTTTTTTTTTAAGAAGTTTGTTTTCGTCTTGAGAAAAGCTTATGTAAACCAAAGATCCCCACAGCACAGCAAAGAGACACCAGACAGTTTTAGCTTTTAACAGGCCTGAACATGCACCGTCTCCTCTGTAAACATGCAGCCAGCTACTGCAGTGTACAAATGTGCTGCACTCTAGTCCTGTTATTTACCGTAATATTGTGCTTTGATGCTTAAGCATTTAAGATCAATTCAAATCAGCTTTATTGGCATGACTGTTGAAAGACGACAATATTGCCAAAGCTATTTCAGCTGTGTTAAGAAAATCATAACGATCAATAAAATTGTCTAAAATCATAATACACTTGGAGAGGGAAAATTTGAATTAAAGTGATAAGTAAGATATAGCAATAAATAAAAGTTTAGTAGTATGATTCCGGCGGTATTATTAGGATCCTTGTTTTGGCTATATAAAGTGGCAGTAACTCCCAAATGACTAAAATATTACTAAATCCCACCTAATCCTAGTAAAATCTAGCTATCACGGTACTTTTATCCATTTTCTGAGCTATACATCTCAAGAATATCCCGTTAGAAGGGTAAGCGTCTGTGTTTTATCCAGAGGCCCCATTACCTTGTTCTCTGCAAAGAAGCGTAGCTGTTGAATTTTTAAAGTGACATTTTCATTGCAGTGAGCTCCATTATTTTAGGGTGTATCTTAAAAATCTAAGCACATTAAACCAAACGGATCTGCGTAGTTAAATAGATCAGTGCTAAGTGGAAAATAGGTCCTTGTGCCATTTAGAGTTAATGTTGGAAATAAAGTAAATTGAGTACATAAACTATCCAATTACCAGGTCTTGGTAATGCAGTTACTAAATAAAACATCCACCGTCGTACTTTAAATGTGACATAGTTAAAGTGCTTGATGACATTAAGTGTTTCTCAGTCCTTATTTGTGGGGGATTTTTTCCCCCCTCCACATTACTTTAATTTATGAGATTGCATAATTATAGACAACAGTAGTGCAGGGAAAGTCTCTCAAACTGTATTCTATATTCACTTTTACTTTTAAACGTAGTGTTGAGAATTTATTGGTGTGTTTTGCCCGTTGTTGTTTATAACCTTGTATACAGTCTATTATAACTAACGGCTAGTTATTATTTTTAATATAATTTTTAACTTCTTTTATAACGTGTGAATGTCGATAGTTAGCCTGCTATCGATGTATGAATGGTAGCATGTAAATGGGAACATGTCTCCCTTGTAAAAGAGTCTCTGGTCTCAATGGGATTTACCTGTAGAAATATAAATAATGGTTAAAAATAAAATAACTAATATCTCAATTCTCTCTGTGCAGTTGGAGCTCCAGCGGCAGCAGCTTCTGACGGAGCGCCAGTCGTTCCACATGGAGCAGCTGAAGTACGCGGAGATGAAGGCGCGCCAACAGATGGAGCAGCAAGCGGCCGCTGCTGCTGCTGCCCAGGCCCAGGCTCAGGGCCAGACTCCTGGGTCGGGTCCCCACAGTGGAGCCCCTCCCCCAGGCATGCACCCTGGAGGTCACCAGGCCCACCACGGAGGGCCCCAACCAGGAGGAGCCATGCACGCCGGGTACCCCCCTATGGGTCACCACCCAATGGGCCCTCACCATCCTGGACAGACAGGTGAGAGACAGAGCCCTTAGCGGTGTGGGTGTGGGCCCTCACCATCCCGGACAGACAGGTGGGAGACACAGCAGGTGTTCCTTAATATGATATGCATACTAGGGGCCTCTACGGATTCTCTTTTTTTGCATAGGAAATTTCCTTTCCTAACGAGATGACCCGGAAGTACTTGGAGGACTTTAACCCGCCTTTAGCATAGGTTACTCCTGACCAACCTTTACAAAAGGAAAGTAGATAGTGGTATCCCATATTCCTTTACGGCGGCAATGTTTAAAGCAACAGGCCACCGACGGAGTTTCCCGAACAATATTTGAAGGTCTGAACTTTGGCGTCACATGTCTTGCTTCAAACTATCAACTTTCCACTCATCTTGATTTGTCCTTTCCTCACCTCAGGACCGATGGGACCGGGCCAGCCCATCCCGGGACGTATGCTGACCGGCCCCCCCCCTGGCAGCCCCATGATGCCACCACGCCACCCTGGAGCGCCCAACGGCATGTGTGAGTTACAAATACCCTCCTATGAGGCTATGAGGAACTTTTAAATATTTCTGAAACAGTCCAATTTTTCCTTATAATCATGAATTGCATATTACAGCAAATGAGAACATCAGTGCGAATAATGCTATTTTTATATAGTTTTTCATAATGCCTTTGTCATGGGTATACGCTCACCCAGGAACAACAGAAGACAGAGTAAAACACTACTGCTTTTGTCCAAAGGGGTGCAAGAATTAACACAAACTGAAAGTTCCTCTGAGCACCTTTAACACACACACACACACACACACACACACACACACACACACACACACACACACACACACACACACACACACACACACACACACACACACACACACACACACACACACACACACACTCAGTCCCGTAATAATTGTGTCGCGTTCACATTTATAAACTGCTTTGTTTGTTTGTGTACATCAGATTCATAGTAATTTATTTATGCTGTTGTGTAAACCAATTAAATTCCCCTCAAACCACTTTTTCCTGGAAATTCAAACATCACTGTGAAGCCAGGAGCTGACAGCTGGTATTTACTGTGACTGTCAGCTGCAGCTAAACGTTTGGGTGGTCGCCGCTATTTATCATCTCATCTACACACCTAAACACCAAGCCTGTGTTTAGCATTGGTTCACCCTAACATTATCCCGTCTATGGCCAATCAGCAACTGAAAGCAGGCCGCAGATTTTAGCATGAAACAACAAGGGCTCACAGTACAGTACAGTCAGTACACGTTCTTTATTTTTCCTAATTAAAAAGCTTGCCTCAGTGTTGATCATTTGCATATTATGGAGTCTGGGTACGAAGCAACATTGAACTGTGTTGTAGTTTCCATAATATCTATTTATAGGCGAAGTCTGCAATTAGGGAGAATGCTTGTGGTCAAACTCCCTTTTTGTCAAAAATCATATAAATATGATTATATAAACGAATATCTCCTCACGATCCGCTACCTGTCTGTACTTTGTGTGCACTGGAAATTAAAGCCTGTGTTGATATACACCCTAGGCTCTGTAAACAGGCATGTGTACAAAGGGGGCCGACCGTAGCTTGCAACATGCCTAGAATCCTAGGCTGTGTATTAACACTGGATTATTTCCCAGCGTGCACACAATATGGACAGGTAGCGGATCATTAGAAGATATTCACTGATTTAGCCAAAATAATGTTTTTGGGTTGGTCCTATCAAACCACCATGGTGTCTCAAACCAGCATCCTCTCTGTTTCTTTCTTCCAGACCCCGGGCCTCAACCTCCACAGCCTGAAGCCGTTCCTGCATCTGCTGCTGGTTCTCAGGTGCCCCCCAGTGCACGGGTCGGAGACAACTAAGACACACACACACACACATTCACACACATACCACACACACACGCATAAAACTAACTCTTATCTCTGAACCTCAGCCCCCTTAGTGATGACCTTTGCTACTGGCTCTATATTTTCCCCTCAACACGCAAAACTACCATAAAACAAGGTCACCACACACACACACACGAAAACACCCACACACATTCAGGGTTCAATGACAAGGGTAACCCAATTCTACACACACACACACACCCACACCCCCAGACTTCCTCTCAGGGCACAGCGGCAAAGGGGTCGTGTAGTAATAAACACTGTTTTCTGCTCTATGGAGGCTGGACAGAATGACCGTGTACAGAAAACAAAACCAGGAGGCAGAACAGATAAGAGCTCCGTCTGTCTGTCTGTCTGTCTCTCCTCTTTTCTCTTCTTTCCAAAGCTGATCTAAATTACACTGTAACCCCCCCCCCCCCCAACCCTCCCACCCACCTCCTGTCTATCTATAACCAACACCCCCCCACACCCTCCCACCCACACTCACTGTCCATCCATACACACACACACACACACACACACACACACACACACACACACACACACACACACACACACACACACACACCTATTCTTGTCCGGTACTTCTCTCTTCAAGCCAAACACTAGGGGGAGTTAGTGAAACCAGAGGGCCCAGTGCAGGTGTGTGTGTGCGAGTGTGTGTGTGTGTGTGAGTGTGTTTACCGGGCAACTTGAGCTGTTACACACACACACATAAGGAAAGCAGATTATTCAGATGATATGAATAGAACACACACGCATAGGAAAGCCACCTTGTCGAGTATCTACCTCTCGCCCCTCTTTCGATTCATACACTGTAGTTCTCTGTGTGTGTGTTTGTGTGTGTGTGTGTTTAAGACAGTGTGTGCCTCTTACATAATCACCCGTTTCCGTTTTAAGACTTTAGCATGAATGATTTATATTTGATTTCTGCTCAAACGAGGGCAAGTCAGCCAGTGGACGTTAACATTGTAACTTAACGTTATCGTCCAAAAATGTTAAAAGACTGATGTTTTCAATGGATAAACATTAATGCATAAGTCTGAGATTCAGTCAAAACCATCATTCCTCCCTCTGCGCCGCACGAATCAGAGCACTGTAGTGCCCGACACACACACACACACACACACACACACACACACACACACACACACACACACACACACACACACACACACACACAGAAATGTAAGCTAGGCTGAGGCTCACACTGGAGGCTGCGTGCACACACATACACACCGACTTGACCAAACCCCGCCACAAAGCACTGGACGACAACAACACACACACACACACACACACTCCTGCTGACCTACACACAGCCTTTACAGGGAGGGAGAGGCCGTGAAATGAGAACACTCTTCCTCAGTGCAGTGGGCTTCTAGATGTGTTTTAGGTGCTGATACTGTAGCCAATAACCCTCTAACCCCTTAACCCCCTCCTCCTCTTTCTCTGCTCAATCCTTCCCTTACGCTTAGTGCTGCCTACCTCGCTATCCCAACTTCACACACACACACACACACTCACACACTCACACACACCTACACACTTTGCTTTTTAGCCATTAGCCACGTGAAAAACCAAGCAATATCCTTATCCATATATTCCTTTTGTATCGACCTATTTGTGCTCAGAACGCTGAAAACAGATAAACTGCTACCAATCAGAAGGAAAATCATGGTGTCGCAGTGAAGTCGTCAAACCCTAGTGTCTTTCGTGATTTTTCAGTGAAATTGAAACGAGCGTAAAACAAAGAGGAATAGCAATTTTTTCCCCATCGACATGCACTCTTAAAATGATACATTTACTATTCATTTCAGTGCAATTTGTGTTAAAAGTAAAGGATAAATGACTCTACTCTATTGTACTATTTAATAAATAAAAATCGGACACTCGAGTGGCGTCAATCCCTCCACTGATTTCCTACTAAAATAATATGGCACAACATGTTATCCTACATCTTCCTCCGGTCGACACACAGGTTAAATCTAAGGTTGTTTTAATGTGAAGTCTTAGCCCCCCCCCTCCCTGCTCACCCTACTATCGCTGGCACTGTTAGTATCTGCTACCTCTTGCTGGCTCACGCTTTAGCTACCTCTTCTAGAAATATCTTCCGCTACCTCTGCGCACTCCCCTCACTACCTCTCGTTCCCACCTCCCATTCAGTTAAAGGTGCACTGTGTAACTTTTGGTGTGTCAGAGATGTGATTTTTTTTTATATATAGCTACATTCTCAGAACTTTACTCACAGGAAAATTGGGTCCGTGGAAAACTGTTTGATGTTAGAAAGCTACCCGAAAAGTTACTGTTTTGTCTACAAACATATTCCAGTCTATCAAACATTTTTGATTTATGATAGAATTATTCCATAACTAGAATTACATTGTAGAGTAAATGTGTTTTTGTAAACCAACTGCAGGCTCTGCAAATGTAAACAAATCCCCCTTCTCTAAAACTGCATAGTGCACCTTTAAAACTTTATTCTTTTCCCCCTTGCCCACATGACTGCTGCATCACTGACTGTTTCCCGTCTATCGGAAGAAGAAGAAAAATACACACACACACCTCGTACGGTCATTCACACACACTCTCTCTATCACCGCGCCCTCCTTCCCTTTCCCCATTTTAACATCTGTACCAGGCTTGTTTATGTAATATTATCACTTAAAAATGACAGGACCCCCCACACTCCCAACCACCCCCTATCCCAACCACTCACATATATTATCTTTAATCGCTACTCTTTTTGTGTTGATGGTAATGTATTTTTAAAGGAGAATTTTTTTTTTGTGTAGATGGTAAAGTTATCTCTGTTCTTTGGAAAAGTTTGTAGCATTGTTTTTTTCTTTCCTTTTTTATTTTGTATGGGGTCTGTTGGTACTTGGACCTAGACACTGTCGAATAAACTGTGTTTTGTATGATGTCGGTGTCCTGATTTAATTGATTTAATTTATTTTCCTTGCTTCATCTTTAGACAGTGCTATCGTTTCATAAGCCAGTCTAAAGCCTCCCTGTGTTCCAATCCCCATACTTCCCTACTATTTAGTATGCCAGAAAAAAGATTTAGGATGTCCCAATACATGCACGTAAATTATAGTATGCTGAAAATGTCTAGATTCAACTCCCATTAACTCCGATTTTGGAGTATTCGTCTTTATTCTTGACATAATGAAAAAAAATCTTCTTTATCTGTTTTGTTTTTCTCTCCTCTGGCTCTTAAACTCTTCTGTTCTCTAGTATGTAGTGTAGTAAAAAGAAAGAGTATGTGATTTGGAACGCAGGGCCTGTTACATAAGACGCGAGAAGAAAGAACAAAGTTCTCGGTGACAGAGCTGCGAAAAGAAAATCACGTAATGTTCTTCTCGCAGCTCTTGTTCAGCTGGTTCTCGAAACATCGTCAGGGACCAACTTTCCGTCTCGCAGCTTGTCCGAGAACTATTGTGTGATCGGTCAGTCTGAAGTCAATGAGGAAAATCAGCTGGCTGGCGCTACTATGGTTACAGCGTGTGACATGTGCCGCGGTGAGGAGTTTGGCGGCACTTGAGTTCTTGTGAAGTATGAAATGTCCAGACCAGAAAGAACTTCTAGCAGCTCTGTCAGCGAGAACTTTGTTCGTGTATGTAACAGGCTTAAATCGCACAAGTACAGGTTTGTATTGCTTTTTTTTTTAAGTACGTATTTCATAAGTAGGTTTCAAAGAATGCAAGGAAGTGGCCATAGTGTTTTGGTGCATAACAAACTATTCAAACAATTATAAAAAGACATTAGAAAACGTGTATAATAAAAAGTAGGCTATATTCAAACACCATGGAAGGCATTTTTATCATCTGTAGGCCTACTCTGTTTGACACGACCAAAAGAATATAACGCAGTGTTAAGAATATTTCCATATCCATTAAAAAAATATATACAAAAACGTCCATAAATATGACCAAAAAATGCTTATAACATGCATAGTGTAAAGAATATGTGCAGGTTGTTGCCTATTCAGTAACCTGGGTTTGTCTTTATTATACTATCTAGGCCTATGGGGTTTATAATCTGTGGACAAAGGATCTTTTTGTGTCTGTATTTCCGGCTTTATGTCTTTTGTTCCTCAATCTGCTGTAGCTCTGGGAGAAACTGGATTATCCGACCTTGTGTGTCTCCCTCGTGCCTTTGTGTCGGGATTAACGACGTCGCTGCAAAAACATCTGCATCATGTCATGCGAAGTGTTCCCACCGTGTACAGTAGTGACGTCACACAGGCTTATCAAGCTGTTGCGGAAATGAAAAATTTGGGGGGAAAAATCGGGTTTTAGTTTAGTTTATTTCACTTACAATCACTATTAAAAAAAACACATAGTAAAAAACAAAATGCATGTGTGGGTGGGGCGGCAACCTGTACAGGCAGTTAAATTATTTAAACTTTATTATTATGAGATTCAATTTTTAATATTTTTTTGAAAGTTAGGCCTATTTGTCAAATTGTAGCTGAATAACGAAGCCAAAACTCTTATGATCTGATGTTTACAGTCTGAACCATGTTGACGTATTATGGTATTATGACCCTAATATTTATTTATTTCGTTTTAGGAGCCGTCGGATTACTTTCTGTATTTCTACATCCAATTTGCTACAAAAAAGCCCTTAAACATGGAGTTTATACCCGGGCTCGGGGTCATGTTATTGGTGTGTGTTTTTTTGTTTTTTTTTGTGTGTGAGAGAGAAAGTGTTTGTGAATGACGAGAATAGGTCCTGTCGCTGTTTAAAACCTAATCCCCTCCTGCCAGCGCTGTAATCTGGAGTGTGTGTGTGTGTGTGTGTGTGTGTGTGTGTGTGTGTGTCAGCCTGTGCCAGTTTGCCATAAGGATGTTATTGAGAGGGATGAGGGCCTACTGGGTGATTACTCCTCTGTGGGACAGGAAGAAGGGGAAGGATAGGAGAGGTTTGTATTCATATTGTCAGCACTAAATCATTAGGGGCTGGCTTCAACAATACACCTGTTTCTGCGCGCCCCCTCGCCCCCCTCATTACCAAACCATGGTTGAGTTATGGCTCCACCCCCCGCCACCATTTCATCTCCGTCTCTTCTAACTGCCTATTCAATAAAAAAACAAAAATGCCAAAAAATGTATCTTTAAAAAAAAAATAAAAAAAAGTTACAGTCTCATGATTCTAATTTCCAGGGATTAGCCATGTTGCTGAAAAAACATGTGACGCGTTCTCGGCGTGTAGAATACAGTCTGTAGTGACGTCATCACGGGCTTATCAAGCTGTTGAGGGATTTAAAAACAGTATTTCCATATGAGATTTATATTTCTTTATGGATTTGATTTACATTAATGACTGAATACGTAATGTGTTTACACTCGGATGGGTCTAAAATGTAGCCGGATGTTGACGGTAAAATCATTATTGTAAATGTTTTGGACAACAAGACAGTCTGTAGTGACACAAAGTATTTATCACGCTTCTGGAAGTACTGTAGATGCCTCTTTGTGTCTTAAACCTACTTGTTGTGTGTGTTATTTTTTTGCATTCTCTGTGTTTTTGTATGTATTTTATATGGACCTGAGTCTGGAATTAATAGGACAGCATTAGCACTAGTGGCTCCATTTGACCGGGCTTTTTTTTTTTTTTACAGGTTATTCAAAATAGGCTGTGTTCGAAAAGCCCTACTAAGCCCTACTGCTCGTACTAATTTTGGCCTCAATTTGAGTATGTTGTGGTTGTGTATGCGAGTTTGTGTAGGCGAGAATTGCCCGGATGAGCACTTACTTCAGGAAAGATTTTGTGTAGGCCTATGGATCGACAAGTTACTTTTCCAACTCAACCGCCCCACAATGCATTGCGTCTTTTCAAATGACAAAGAAGTTTTTTTATTAAATTCTTAATTGCTTCTGTATACTTCAGTGTAAACGGTCTGACGAACTTCACATACACAATCGATCATTAAGTAGACAGTATGTAGTATATACATGTTGAGTATATAGGAGGGAGGACGTTAGTAAGGCTTTTACAACACAGCCATATGTAACATTTGAAAACCTTCTGCACTAGGTTTACAAAGCACAAATAACAGACAGAGAGAGAGGCTAGTAAAACTGACTCAATTAGCATTTTTGCTGATGCTCTGAGAATGTTTGACAGCGAGTGAGGAAGAAAGGGTTCAGGGGTTTCACACAAGGGCATTTAGAACTTGACACATGAGCTCAAACTGTGACCTTTAAGTAACAAGATATTCTGTTTTTTTAGTGTGCTGTCTCAGATGCCTCTATATTTAGGATTTGGATTTCATATTCCTTAAAGACCAACTGTACTTCACCGGTGGAAATATGAGTGTGTATTACACTCTGAGATCCTATGTAGTATAAATATGCAAACATTTTTGAAATCGGTTCATCCTAGCCTGAGAAAAGGCAGAAAGAGCGTTTTATGGTCTCACTGTCTAACCCTACATTTTACCATGTGTGACATCACGCATGGTAAAATGTAGGGTTAGGATTAACAGGACAGCTAGGCCTAGGGAAGACTGAGGGGAGGAAAACCTCATTCATTATATTATAATAGCGATTTTATAATGATAGAACGCTGGTTCAAATTCACTGATTTTGACAGAAAGTTATTTAGTCAACACATCAGAATGTTCTAGTATGCCTTTAAGTCTGGTCTGTCTATTCCTCTCATGTTCAAATGATATAATCAAAGTCGACCAGTGGAGACTGATGTGATGTGATGATTGACAGGTGTCAGTTGAAATGTAGTCGTCTCACATCAGCCTGTGTCATATTTTGAAAGGTAGAAAAAGCTCATACAGCCTAATTTTTGAAAACCATGGCAAGCCGAATTGTCATTTATCAACTCATTTTGATTATCCGGAAGTAACTAACTTCGTAATTACATTTTGAATAGGTGGAATTTTCATCCAAGATATCTGTAACGTGATTGTGACTAGTGGAAACGACAGATAGAGATGTAAATTCAGTTTTATAGGCGAAACTGAATTACAGATATCTGCAACATATATCCAGTCAAATTGGCTTGCCATATTATCTTATTATCTTATTATCAGTATACTTCATATACTGAATGTCATGAAACAGTGAGAATGTCATTTAAAAATGTACTAGGCCTACTCTTGTGTTCTTAATATCAAATAAGCTGCATGGTGGCTAAAAACATATCATATAATTTTAATTAAACATTTAAATTGAATCAAATCAGCTTTATTTGTATAGTCCAATATCACAAATAGACATTTGTCTCAGTGGGCTTTACATTCCATACAGTCTGACACCCTCTGCCCTTAGCACCCTTAGCTCGGCTGTCAAAAACCCTTTTCGGGAATTAAAAATGTACACACACTCGCCTAAGTTTAAAAACTACTTAGCCTACATGTAGGCCTAGCACTCTGAATCCTTCCCTTGCATAAAAGTACAAATAGCCTACAACTGTTTGAAAACACCAAATTACAAGTCAAAGTTACAACTTAATTTCTTGTTCACAGCCACATTTAGCATAGTCATATTTACATTAAAACAAACTGCAACTTTTAAATTCTTTATTTCTCTGAGCTTTTCTTTGCTCACTCACTCTGGTCATCTCTCGTTCCCTCGGCAACGATCCTTCTCAATCATGTTCAGTGTAAATAAATGAAGAAAGTGGTTTATATAACTTTTGTAGACGTAGAAATAATAATTCATCTGCACTCGGGGGCATTTTATAAATCTGAAATCTTCTACCTCAACTGAAGACGCTGTGTGTGTGTGTGTGTGTGTGTGTGTGTGTGTGTGTGTGTGTGTGTGTGTGTGTGTGTGTGTGTGTGTGTGTGTGTGTGTGTGTGTGTGTGTGTGTGTGTGTGTGTGTGTGTGTGTGTGTGTGTGTGTGTGTGTGTGTGTGTGTGTGTGTGTGTGTGTGTGTGTGTGAGACAGTGAACACACTTCTTCTTCCCCAGAATGTTTCATAATTAACATGGCCGCTCCCTCCGGCCTCCCACATGTGCACTGAATCTGCCACTACTGATGAGCCTTACACTCTGCAATTCAACCGTTGTGTGTGTGAGAGGGAGAGAGAGAGTGTGTGTGTGTGTTTCCTTATCTGTTTTTTTTTCTTTAAATCTTCAGTCTTTTGCCAACATATGGTTCTTACCCTCTCCACTCCTGGGAGAGAGACATTGGTTGATTCCAAGTTAAATATTTTGACCCTTACTGGTTGGATAACAGTTGAATTTAAATGGTTCTCAGAGGGTGGATTTTTACACAGAGCCTCCAATAAGGGGTTAGGTATTCAGACATATGTGCTTATTTATTGCTTCACTGGCTGTTGCTCTCAATAGACTCAAATATGAACAGGAGAGTAAAGATAATGCTGTTAATGTTTCAAATGTAACAAAACATTTATTTCGCTCTCTCTGTCTCTCTCCCTCCATGTGTCTGTGTTTTTGTGTGTGTCTGTCTGTCTGTCTGTCTGTCTGTCTGTCTGTCTGTCTGTCTTTCTCTCAATGTGTGTGTGTGTGTGTGTGTGTGTGTGTCTGTTCTCTCTCTCTCTCTCTCTCCGCGTGTGTGTGTCTGTCTCTCTCTCTCAATGTGTGTGTGTGTCTCTCTTTCTCTCTCCATGTGTGTGTGTCTGTCTGTCTCTCTCTCTCTCCGTGTGTGTGTGTGTGTGTGTGTGTGTGTGTGTCTGTCTGTCTGTCTGTCTCTCTCTCCATGTGTGTGTGTGTGTGTGTGTGTGTGTGTGTGTGTCTGTCTGTCTGTCTCTCTCTCAATGTGTGTGTGCGTCTGCCTGTGCGTGTGTTCAATCTCTTGCAGCTGATCCGTTGCAGGTCTTTGGCCTTTTTTATTGGAGGAGCCTGTTGCTATAGCGATGGTTCCATAGTTACGGTTGGCACCCAGAGAGTTCTGGCATCTATCTATCTATCTATCTATCTATCTATCTATCTATCTATCTATCTATCTATCTATCTATCTATCTATCTATCTGTCTATCTGTCTATCTGTCTATCTGTCTATCTGTCTGTCTGTCTGTCTGTATATAGTAAACCTGTATAACGCTGACTATGTGAAACACAGTTTTAATATGTCAGTATTGGAATCCACAGTCAGGTGAAGACATGCGTTCATGTCTTCATGGTTGACATTTCACTGCTGTGTCTGCAAGTTTATGAATGCTTAAATGTTGCCTCTCTGTGTGTGTGTGTGTGTGTGTGTGTGTGTGTGTGTGTGTGTGTGTGTGTGTGTGTGTGTGTGTGTGTGTGTGTGTGTGTGCATGCTTGAGTGTATGTGTTTGTGTGTGTGTGTGTGTGCGTGCTTGTGTGTGTGTGTGTGTGTGAGCGTGTTCATGTGTGTGTGTTTGCATGCTCGTGTGTGTGTTGGTTGTGTGTGTTTGCTTGCCTGCGTCTCTGTGTGTGTGTGTGTGTGTGTGTGTGTGTACAATCATGTGCTTCCTAACAGTTAGTGTGTGTGATTGTGTGTCATTAAATATGCAGTAGGTTAAAGTAGGCCAGCGGTTCACAGGTCCACATGTGAAGGAGTCACTTTCCACTGAAGTGTGTTTGGGAAGAGTCGCCTTGCAATCATTATTTTTTTTTTAAGATTATTTTTTGGCATTTTCAAGCTTTATTAGATAGTACAGAGTTGAAATGGGGAGACAGAGGGGGGGGGGATGACCTGCAGTAAAGGTCCACAGGTCGGATTTGAACCCGCGACCACTGCAACGAAGGCCGGAGCCAATATGGTACACACTCATTCCACTATGCCACAGGAGCAGCCCCAGTTGCAATAATTTCTAATAGATAAAGAGGAAATATAGCATTTGACTAAATCATGTTTTATTGCTGTGGCATATGTGTTTCCTCCTAAACAAAGTTAACAAACGGGTGTCTGCACCATAGATAGTAAATAATATGGATGTATCATCTGGGTTGACCTCAGTTATTCACACGGCATCCAATAATCCTGGTTTGTGCGCGTTGCCATTTTGTAAGATTTTTACTCCGCCTCACATCGGGGGGAGGGAGATAGCTGACGTATACCTCCGAGGCAAAGTGAGGGACAACGAGCGGAGAGCTGTCAGTCAAGAGATCGCGCCAATACATTTTAACCTCCAAAAGAATAAAAACTAGCGTGGTCCAAAAAAATTCCCCCCCCTCAGTGTTGTCATGGAGATATGACCTAAACATACAGACTAGAATGTTTTTTTTTAATCCAGGCCTGAAATAGGTTTAATAATGCTGTGAAAACGGCATGTTTAACATTGGAGTCAATGAGAGATGGCTGTCTTCTGCTCCCAGCCCCCAGTGGCACTTCCGGGTTACTACAGTTGTGGTCACTTCCTTATTGGATGCTGGTAAAAATAGCTGAGGTTGGGGCTTGGTCTGCAGTTAGGCCTTTGCATTAATTTCTGCAAATAGCTTATCATGATCATTATTAAATCCAAACAGGTTCTGTCTGCAGAATGGAGAATGTTGGAATGGAACACAGAAGGCTCTATAGAATGGACTGATGTCACAGAGAACTTTGCAGGAGAGAAATGAACAACTCTAGTGACAACTTCTTTCACTTGTGTAAGTTTGTTTGAGTGAATGTCAGCAAGACCATTTTGATTTTTTGGAATATTTAGAAAACATCACAGGTATCAAGTGACATAATGGTGAGTTGATTAAATGTGTCTAAATCAGTGTTAATACTGTAGGTCACAAGATAGATAGGTAGACAGACAGACAGACAGACAGACAGACAGACAGACAGACAGACAGACAGACAGAACAACACTTGAGTCCATAGTATATCCATTGCTCTCTCCCTCTCCCTCTCTAGGCTACAAACTACAGGGACCAGCCTCCCACCTCACCTGAAGAGGACTTGACTTCATCCTCGTCTTCCTCCGATGAAGAGTCCCAGGCCGTCCTAAGCGTTCTCTCCTCTGTCTCCTCTGAATACGTTGTCAAGTCTTTTCTGGGCGAAGGGACGTTTGGGAAAGTCGCCAAGTGTGTGAAGTCAGCGACCAGTGAAACAGTGGCCCTGAAGATGATCAAGAGAAGCAACTTCAAAACTGAGGCGCAGAACGAGGTAGACCGGCGGAGGCATTTGTAACGCATAATACTTTGAAATATTGTAGGAAAAAACAAGCACTATTTATTTAAGCACTGGTCAATTTTTGAGATTTTTGGCTATGTAGCTATAACATAAAATGTCTTATTTCATACTGGTATAAATAAAAGGTCCACAATGTAAATGTAGGTGTTTATTTGACAACACCTTGTCTGTTTGCCTCTGTATATTAATTAACTCTGATTATCTATAACTAATCTTTCCATTGCCACATTAGCGCTATTCTGAAGGTTATTACAGAAGGACTTCGTCAATTGTTGTTAATTGTCTGTTGATCCCATGATAATGTGTATTTTTCTGGAACATGCAGAAAATGCATTCTTAAGAACTGACCAAAGTATTTTTTTTTAAATGATTCTAAAATGCTGTATCCAAAGTGTGTTCAGTAAAAACTAATATTTTGTAAAAATAAATGAATAATTCTGGCTTCATCCAACATCTAGATGTGTTTTAAACAGATGCAAATAAATACAAAAATAGTTAGATTTCTTAAAACAAAAAAATTGTGCAACTAAATAAGGTAATTGTTTTGGCGTAGTGGATAGAGCGCGTACCATATTGGCTCCGGCCTTCGTTGCAGTGGTCGCTGGTTCGAATCCGACCCGTGGACCTTTACTGCAGGTCACCCCCCCTCTCTCTATGTCTCCCCATTTCAATCTGTACTGTCTAATAAAGCTTGAAAATACCCAAAAAATTATATAAAAAATATATATATAATAATAATAATAATAATAATAATAAGGTAATTGTTTTATCCTATTCACCTGCGAGCCCTCACCTTATATCTAACAACCTCGTCTTGTCCCCCAGATGGACATTCTTGAGCGACTGAGAGCTTTCGACTCGGACAGGTTTAACTTTGTGCGGTGCAACGATTCCTTTGTGGACGGGGAGCTGGTGTGTCTGGAGTTTGAGATGCTGGACGTGACTCTGTTAGATTTCCTCATGAAGAAACCGTCCCACTCTCTGTCTGTGAGGGAGATACGCCCCATACTGCACCAGGTACGTCTTCACATTAAAGTATCAACACACACAGTATGTTACAGCCCCAACTTTTATGTAAAAGGTAGGGCTGTAACTGCAAACGAGACTATCCAAGAAACCATTTAGTTGGTATTTACATGGCTACGATTTCCTGGGAACTCAGACGAAACAATTGATGATACGCCCCATACTGCACCAGGTGAAAACATATCAGTAGCATTTGATTTTGCACCGAAAGTGTACAAAACTAGCGTACCGAGACCGTGTTAAAGAGCTGGTCTCGGTAGGCTTCCGGTCCAACAGAGTCCGAGGAAGAAAATCGTACTTATGATTTTGAGTATGAGTTTTGTATTGGATTGTAGTCAACTGTATTCAATTGAAGGTTTTTTTTATGTTCTACTAATCATCAATAGATGAAAAAATTCATAAATGATAAAAAAAAAAAAAAAAAAAAAATTATAAACATGTACAGTAAAATATGGTATAAAAAGAGAGATGTGCAGTTATAAGTTCTTAAAGATAAGTAGCTGTGTTATTTTTCAAAGTGGGGAGAGTAATCCAAGAATGTACAAATGTTTACAGTTTTTGAGCTCGGCCTCAAATGTCTTCAAATATACAATATGCAGGTATATAAAGTACAAGTATCAACTAATGCAGACATTTGCCATCTATTCATGATTCCAGGTGGCCATAACTCTGAAGCTATTGAGCAGCCTTGGAGTCGTCCACGCCGATCTGAAGCCAGACAACATCATGATGGTGGACCACGTGAACCGGCCGCTGAAGGTCAAAGTGATCGACTTCGGTTTGGCCTGTCACGTCTCCCAGTCAGAGGGGGGATCATACATGCAGCCACGCTTCTACAGGTCAGTATGGATGGATGGATAGATGGACGGATGGATAGATAGATATATAGATAGATAGACAGACAGACAGACAGACAGACAGACTCGTAGATAGATAATGTCTAATAAAGCAGACAATACAATTAGTAAGGTATGGCCTTTCCTCAGTCAAGCATAAGGGGAGAGAGTGTCAAATTGTATATGGAAAATGAAGCAAGGCTATTTGTGATATTGGGCTATATACACAAACGCATATGATTATATATGATGTATGTATTGTTCTTCTTCAAGGTCTCCAGAGGTGATCCTGGGCTTCCCCTACACAGCCGCCATAGACATGTGGTCGTTGGGCTGCATCGCTGCAGAGCTGTTCCTAGGTCATGTGCTGTACCCAGGCAGCTGTGAATACGACATGGTGAGAGTTACGCTGTTTATTAAGCCTTTTATATATAGTGGGCGTCCTGGGGAAATGCACCTGTTGGAAGACCAAGAAGAACTACTGTAGAATAAATAACTAAATACATCTTCTTCTCATCACTTGATATTGTGGAAAGACTTGAGGCAGTGGTGGATGATGCCATCTTTAGTAACTATAGCTTCCTGTCCTTGAAGGCCATTGTAGCTTCTGTAAATTCTCCGAGCGGCAAGGGTAGACACAAATAATTGCAAACTAGAACTTTCCCCACTAAATTACGCCATATTACACTTTAACTACACACTGCACCTTTAATGCAAAGACACAACAGTGATATTAATCCTGACAAAACTCATTTCAAGCAAGGAAATAAGCATATATCCCAAAACGTATTTCTTATGTACCAGCCAGGTATAAACAATGTAATGACTTTATGTTGTGCCACCAGTTGAGACATATGGTTCAGACTCAGGGTCAGCTCCAGCAGAAACTTCTCAACGATGGAGTCAAAACCAAACGGTTCTTCAAGAGGAAAAGGTGCCGGGAGCGTCGGTGGAGATTGAAGGTACAGACACACACTGGCTTCATATTCAATGGCTTTAATTATATCTCTGTTCTTACATCAGCCTCTGTTATGTCCTTACAGTTTTTGTTGCTCAATTCAATTCAAGTGGGCTTCACTGGCATGAAGGTTTCAATATCAATGTTGCCAAAGCATCAAAAATACAATTTGTTCAAATATTCAGACAGTGCACAATAAACAGCCAATCGAATGTTTGTCTTTTCCTTAGACACCGTCTGAATATGGACAGAAAGTCACCTGGACCGAGGGCTACTTCAACTCCCTGGATGATCTCATGAAGGTACCAAGTGTAATTTAACCATATTTGTATCATATTTTAATCATATTTCTAGTCCTGAAACGTGAGAATTAGCCACAAATTCACTACTATGAACCTTTAAACCTGGATCCCTGTAAAGATGACCAGTTTAAAACGTTGCTGAAGACTCACTTTTGTTGCATTGGCCTTTAACATAAGTTAAGACTTTGACACATTCTCATGTATCTTATATGTTGTTTTGTATTGTCTCTTGTCCAGCACTTTGGTCAACTGATGCTGTTTTTAAATGTGCTATAGAAATACTTTTGACTTTGACTTTAAGATAGTTAAATATTTTAATGCCCTTTGTAACTATTTGTGATTCAGGTTCGTCCTCCTCCTGCCAGTGATCTCTCTGACGAGGACAAAATGGCGGAGATGGAGGACCAGGAAAGCTTTGTAGATCTGCTGAAGAAGATGCTTCACTTGGACGTCAGCAAACGCATCACAGCCGGTCAGCTGCTGGAGGATCCATTCATCACTATGAACGACCTGACTGACAGCTTCAACAACAGCTGCTAGTAAGTACTACCTGTAACTGTTTTAATTAGGCTATATTGTATGTATTTTACCGATTTTATCTTAATTCCAGCCATTCTGAATCTCTGTCTAAATGTTTAAAGTGTTTCTCTTTATCAGATGCATTTGCATTGTATATTGACAATAATTAATCCGTTAAATGAAGTCTAGATTGTAATGCTTTAGATTAGATAGAACCTCTGGATTAAGTATAGTTGCTTGATTTATTGATTGGAATTCGAATTGGAAATATTTATTCATAATTCGGAAGAAGTAAAGAAAAAAGCAAAACAAACTATCCAACACTTGGTTTATATGTTCGAAAAGGGTTGATAAGAAAGGGCTGCTAGCAAGTCTGCATTCAAATGCCTTACATAGAACCAATGGATGAATTATGGTTGCTTCATTTATTGATTTGAATTGGAAATGTATTTATTTGGAACAAGTAAAGACAAAGTATTGGACAAAAATCTTTGGAAAAATATAGTATAATAGTATGAATAAGTAAAAAAAGATTTAAATCTAAACATTAATTAATATCACTTGTTTACATGAATAACTGATATAATCGCTATTGTGAAAAAAATCATTAAAAATGTGTTATCAAAGAAAATTCAAATCCATTAATATTATTGATTTTTCTTCCAGTGTGAAATCTTGCAGTGAAATGATGGAAGTCTGTCAGGATCAAAGTCAAAACTCTGATGACAAAGAATCTGAGGTCCAATCTGCCTCCACCAGCACAGGCAGCCCTGACCAACACAACGGCCCAAAACAAGTGTTTCCAATCGGGCAAATCCACCAAGATCACCCCCTCATTCTGGAGATCACATCGGCCGTCTCTAGCTGCCTCTCCATACATGAGAACCAGAGACCATCGGGAGAAAAGCAACAAAGCTTGTCCATGCATAAAGAAAAGACCCAGCCAGAGCTACTGTTACCCAGCAACTCTAAAGAGACGCTATCCCACACAGGTAAGGGCAAGTCGGGCATGGATTTATTTGGGACAAACACAGGTAGGCTCCAACTACAGACACTACACCTTTATATGGGAGAAACCTCAGTTATAGTATAGAAAAAGAAATGTATTGTGGTCTTTACCAGTAAATCTAAGATTTTGACTTGTGATATATAAAATTACCTTCAAATAGGAATTTGGAAATAGGTTATTAATAGGTTAGATGAATATTGTGTGTATGGAAAGTCATTTAATCTGTTGTTAATGTTAATTGTTTGATGAACATACATGGACCATTCCTTTTCTAAACATAAGTGATATGAAAAGTTGTTTCTCCGTAATTTTTTAGAGTTATCTACAAACTCCAAAGACCGTCCAACTGAAGCCACATCCAGCACTGCCAAAGCAAAGCCTCAGAGGAAAAGGACATGGGACGCTTTCATGGCCTCACACACTGGACACATGTACGTACTATTTACAGATTATTTTTGGGCATTTTCATTATTAGTCAGCATAGAGTTGAAATGGGGAGAGGGAGAGAGAGAGAGGGGGGATGACCTGCAGTAAAGGTCCACGGGTCGGATTTGAACCAGCGACCAATGCAACGAAGGCCGGAGGCGATATGGTACCTGCTCTGTCCACTACGCCCTCGGAGTGCCCTAGTGTTTAACTGTCTAATCTTTGCTGATTTAATGTTACTGGTGTAGTTCAACAGATTCTAACATAAATAATTTATGTTATGTTTTCATTCATTTAATATTCACATGCACACTTCTCTAAGGCAAGGTAAGTATATTTCTATAGCTCGATTCAGACACGAGGCCATTCAAAGTGCTTTACAGTACAGGGGCATAAAATACATCAAGATTAGAAATTGAGTTTAAGAGACAGATCTACATACCTATTCACATTCAACATACTGTACGTTCACACTAAAAAATTCACATGCATTATTAATTTCAACATGCATATTCACGCTATACGTATACTCACACACTGCTCATAAAATGTAACATCTCTACAGTACTTATTGAAAATCCTCTTAATGACAGAAAATGTATTGGAATTTGGTAGAAATGTAGTCTGTAGTTTATAGTATAAAACCACGATGTTCATTCTACTCAAACATATGCCTATAAATAGTCAAACGAGAGACACTGAACATTTGGAGATGGTCTCTTCATTTTTTCCAGAGCTGTATTCATACATAATAAATTGTGTGCACTACACGTGTTGACTAGAGACATTTTGTGATGTTTATGTTTTCATCACCTTAGAACATTTGTAGGTAGGTGTACAATTTATCACGTTTGAATAAAAAGATTTCCAAACCAATCTCCTTAGATATCCGTACAACAGCAGCTCGCCAAAGAGGAAGAGAAGGAAGATGAGTCTAAGTCAGGACTCTAAAAATGCTCCAACTGAAGATCTGTCTAGTGTGGCCTCCTCCAGTAAGGCCCAACGTTCAGAGAGTGAGGAAAAGTAAGTGTTATTTGACTTCTATATTAAAGCTGGGGGTGGAGAATTTGGGGAGAAAATGGCAGTCGGGATAGAGATTCGAATCCAAATACCTCAACCGCTCCACTTGTTCTCTTTGGTCCCTCCCCTATGGTCCCTCCCTGACACGCTCTCTACACACCAACAACGTTGTGCCAAAGTGAATGGTCAGTCCCAACAGCCAATAAGAACAGAGAATCGGAGCCTCGCTCTGATTGGTCAAAGTGTACAGCTCATGTTAACTTTGACCAATCAGAAATCACATACCCCAGCTTTAAGGTTATAGATTGTACTTTTACTTCAGGATTCAAGACTTTTAAGCAACTTTTTATCCGTGCAGAAAACCCAGACTGACAGACAGGAAAAGAAGGAAAAGGTGAGGAAAGAAAAATCAGGATGAGATGTGAACACACTATTTCATATCAGTTTGCCACAAAATGTGTGTGTGTGTGTGTGTGTGTGTGTGTGTGTGTGTGTGTGTGTGTGTGTGTGTGTGTGTGTGTGTGTGTGTGTGTGTGTGTGTGTGTGTGTGTGTGTGTGTGTGTGTGTGTGTGTGTGTGTGTGTGTGTGTGTGTGTGTGTGTGTGAGAGAGAGAGAGAGAGACTGAACAACTGTGTCTGTTCTTCAGTGATCACAGAAGTCCGTCAGTAAAATACTCAGCGGTTTGGACGGAGGCTCCGGACAAGACCAAGAGCCTCTAATGAAAAGGGAAAGTAGACAGTGAAGATTTGGAGAATGCCGATACAGGTAAAAGTTTCATCTCTTCCCCGATATGATGATGTGTGTGAATGGTAACGTGGGAAAGGAAAACAGGTCTCCCTTGCAAAAGAGTCTTCGGTCTCAATGGGATTTACCTGTATAAATAAAGGTTAAAAAAAAAAAAAAGAAAGAAACTGTAACAATGGATCCTATTCCTAAAGTACAAAAAAAAACCTAAAGTTCTGATATATGGTAGAGTTCAGGCTACATATAACGTACAGTGTGCAGGCGCTACTCTTCACATATTTAATGTTATTTACTTGTATTATAAATCTGGCTTCAAATTATGAATAAATTGATGTAATGAATGTTGATTTGTGATGTTAGTTTATCGCGGCAATACAATCCACAGCACATCCAGGCAGCAGTCAAACACAGACTAAAAATATCTTTGAATTTGTTTGTTTTTGTCTTGACATGCTATTTGCAAAGTTTATCTGGGACTTCCATTTGGGTTTCTAGTGGTTAAAGGCCTATTTCACCGGTGGGAATATGAAGGTGTATTGAATTCTGAGATCCTATGTACTATAAATGTGCAAAAAAAAACTGAAATTAGTTCATCCTAGCCTGAGAAAAGGCATAAAGAGTGTTTTATGGTCTCACTGTCTAACCCTACATTTCTTTTACTGTGACATCACAGAAAGAGAAATGTAGGTTTTTTTTTTGCATATTTATACTACATAGGATCTCAGAATTCAATACACCTTCATATTCCCACCGGTGAAATAGGCCTTTAAGCTAGTTAGCCAATTTATTTATTTCAAAATGTTTTTTTGGTGAAATTTTTTTTTTGGTGAATAATCCACATGGAGAATAAACCATATTTTATAAACTACTGTAAAACCAAAACATTAAGCAGAAGCTCTGTACAGCGGTAGAGTTGACTGATATTGTCCAGGATTTTGGCACCTTTCACAATAAAATAAATATTTAAAAAAAAATATTTATGCAAGTTTGAATAGAAACAGCTTTTATCGAAACATCTCATCTAACTAAATAAATTGAAGCCTTAGTTTGTCTTTGAGAAACACAGACTGGATTAGACTTGGACAAATATTTACTGAACACTAGTAAAGCTCTTATATACAGCTCTGGAAAGAGACCACTCCGAATGTTCAGTGTCTCTCGTTTTACTATTTAGAGGCATATGTTTGAGTAGAATGAACATTTTGGTTTTATTCTACCAACTAGGGGAGAACGGGGTCATTTGTCACACGGGTTGGTTGTCACAATCGTTATATCTCGGAACCAGAAGGCGCTGTCTGTGAAATTTTGGTATGTAAATATCCAGATTTGGGATCAGAGGTCACCTACATAGTCTTCCTGAATTTGAGGTGAGACGACTGTCTGTGTTTTTCATGTCAAATTGAAAATATTTAGCTCCTCTGTATTTTTCTTCTAGGCTTTTACACAATGGGTTTATAACAAAACACTTGTTACCCATACAAAGTGTGAAGGGTAAACTATAGTTTAGATTTTGGTTAGCAAGCTAATTAGTTGTCAGATGGTTGTTGGCCTTGATGCTAGCAAGACATTCAAGTTGGGATTGGTCGTCACATTTTTTGGGGGGTTGGTTGTCACATATTATCTCAAGGCTGGAGCCAGAAAAGGAACCCAATAACGAAATAAATTGTCAAGCTGTATCCTCCTCACTGACACCCAAGAGAAGGAAAGAATAGAGCAGGAAAAGGCAGCTAGCATGCAAAAGAAAAAAGGGCAACAAAATCAAAACAACCCAGTGCATCCCAAACTAGACCAGCTGCCAAGGCTACAGTAAGTTATGTAGGCCTATTTGTCAACTTGACAATGCAATTAAACTTTCAAATTTAGTTCTACTTTCTTGCCTTCTTTTTAAGATTATTCCCATTAAGATAACATTGTGACAAACAACCCCATAGTGTTTGACAACCGACCCCTTGATGGGGTTGGTTGTCACAATGTGTAAGGGTGTCTTTGATGATTAATTTCTTCTTTATTACAATAAGATAGAAAAATTGAGGGGTACACATTTCAAGCCAACACCTTGAGCTTCAATTTAATGTAGGAATGACTATTGAAAGATGTTTAGGTGATAAGCAATTCTCACTTGAGTAAAAAGTGTGCCTACTTACCCCGTTCTCCCCTACTGACAACATTTCTACCAAATTCCAATACATTTTTTGTCATCGCGAGCATTTTCAATAAGTAATGTAGAGATGAAACATTTAAGAAAAATCCAGACTGGTCTCTTAATGCTTTCCGGAGCTGTATATTTTGGCTCTGTGTAGCATTAGTGGTGGTTGTTATACAAGCCTTGAAGACAGAGTGGGAACTGACTGTCATTAATGCCAATAGGACAGAGCTCATCACATGATCCGACTGTTGACTGATGCCTCAGTATTAGACATCAACAAATATTAACACTCTGAAATACTCTATGGGCTTTATTTTGATCTGCAAATTTGAAAAGACATGTCTGGTCAGAAAGAGAGAAAGAAGCCTGTGTGTGTGTGTGTGTGTGTGTGTGTGTGTGTGTGTGTGTGTGTGTGTGTGTGTGTGTGTGTGTGTGTGTGTGGGGGGGGGGGTGTGTGCGTGCGTGTTTGCGTCTGTCTGTGTGTGTGTGTGTGTGTGTGTGTGTGTGTGTGTGTGTGTGTTTGTGTGTGTGTGTGTGTGTGTGTGTGTGCAAGTATGTGTGCGCGTATGTGTATTTGCATTAGGAAAACAGGGAATATTGTTGGCGTATGTATTGAACTGTTTTTTTTGGAGTGAGTATGTGTGAGTGAGTGTGTGTGTGTGTGTGTGTGTGTGTGTGTGTGGGGGGGGGGGGGGGGTAATATGTCAGGAAGACAGAAAAGAGGAGGGGTTGATTATGAGAAGGAGGGGGGGACAAACAGTTTATTTCTGCTCTGTTTAGCAAACACAACGTGCTGCAACGTCAAGAACAGAGTGAGACATAGGAAAGAAGAAGATGAGGCTGAAAGAGTTTGAACAAGACGTGAGAATGGCAAGATGGCGTATGTTAGTACTATGCTTATTTACCTTTATTTAACCAGGAGAAAACCTATTGAGATTAAAACATGTCTTTCTCAAGGTGACCTGGCCAAGACAGGCAGCAGCACAAGACAAACAGTTACAGACAAACAGTTACAGACAAACAGTTACAGACAAACAGTTACAGACAAACACACAGGGACCAAATTAAAATAGCACTAAAATAAAGCACATCTATTCACACACTGCAACAATCTTAATAGACCCATTTCTGTAACCGGGAAATACAACTATTTAAATACTGACATCTTAGAGAGTCTAGCTCAATTTTCAACTATGTTTCAAATGTGTTTTTTATGACCGTTTAAAAACCCTTATAGGGACGGGCATTGGACATTAGCTATAAATGCTTTGATGCTGTGTATTTTTGTTCAAGTGTCTATGTGGTGTCATCTGTCCCTATGAAATAAGATGAGAATTGAATATAGAATGACATGCTCACCGTTTACATATCAAGCTAAAGTTGGTGTTTATCATATTCATTTTTAAGTGAAGTCACTTTGAACAAACAATCATGTTGTATTTAGACTTTGCAAGTGCCAGAGTTTTTCACTTCACACGTTCTGACATCCACCAATGTCTATTTAGTCTGTATCTCACAGTTTACATTTTTTTATTAATTTTTTTGGCTATAATTTCTTGTTCCTCACAATGCTATCTTCGGCACCCCGGCCTGCAGCCTCGTACCTACGGCCGAATCACAACAGTGCTAATATAGAGCGACAACATTACTCCCTCTCAAGTGATAATGCTTAATTAGTGACAGAATGAGCTAATTAGACTTTAATGTGCAAGTACAGTGTATTCACATACAGTATATAGGTCATAGAATCACCCCAGGTCTGCTGTGTTACACACTTAAAGGGACACTGTGTAACATTTTAATTAATGTATTAGCTGAAATCAATATCCTCATTCATAAATATGTCCTCATTGGTGTAAAATCACCTCTGCCAATAATCTGAATTATCCTCCTGAGCGGAGAATTACAAATATTAATATTACATTTTGTACATTGAGCAGGCAAGTCTTATGGAAGAATCCATGTTGGTTGGAATGTCATCAGGTGCATTGTTTAGAATTTAGAATTGTTCTTGTCCTTAAAGGCCACTGTAGCTTCTGTTATTATTCAAAAGGGGTGGGGTTACCCAGGGAGCGTTGCATTCTAGAACTTTCTTGATGATGTCATATTACACACTGCACCTTTAAAGTACATCAGCTGTATTGTGGGTGGAACAACAATACATTCACCCCAGCAAGCAATTTAAGTAATGTACAGTATGTGTCACTCAGGCTGATGATATGAATAGGTTTTAATTGCATTTATGTTGTGCAGCTGCTAACATGAACTGGTAAGCTATTTTACTGCTGCTTTAAAGCAACAGTGCGTAACTTTTTCATATTAATTCATGTCTGTTACATTCAAGCCATCACCAAGCGATTTGACACAAAGTGGATTAAGCCTATCAGCTCCACAAAACTCTCTCTGTATTTCTCAGAATGGCAGCGTTTACAAACTGGTGTGTGTCCCCCCTGACACTGGTGCAGGAGCTCAGAAAAATCCCAAGAAGAGCCCAAGAAATGTTTCAGTTGTTGATTCTACTGCTAAGAAAAAACCTGGACATAAAGCAGAAGGAATAAAATCCATGTGCCATCACTGAAGGCTTTACCTCATGTAGCTGCACCGACAGTGTTGTTCTTATTACTCAGAATTCCTCGTGGGGACGACAGAAGTTACGCACTACAGCTTTGATGTTGCCTTTTGACATTTATTCTTTGTTTTGATTCAAATAAATACAGTTAATTGCTCAGCATTTTTTTTGTAATAAGAAATCAACCAAAACAATAACTACACCAAATATTTTACGCATTTTCATGTTAAGAAAATATGGGAATCTGTCCATTGCAATTTTTCTATTCCTTCGCAATGCATGTGAATGTGGAAGTTGCAGTTTGAGGGAAACAAAATAATCCCAGTATTTATTAGTGTGTGGTGTTGACTGTCACAGGTCCAGCTGGTCGCCAAATGTTGGTTTCGCTGTTTATTTTAACTTTATTGGAAACTATTTGTATTGTTTTTAAGTTTCCTGCAGTATCAAAGACACAGTAAGTAGAAGAGAGAAATATATGGAAGTGGGATGTAATAAATGTCTGTTATGCTCATGGTCGCAGCAGTGGCATATCATACATACTATTAAATAATATTAATGGGTGATTTATGTTTTAGAGGTGAACCAGAGATTACATCCTAATCCTAATGTGTTGATGAGCACCGTAGCCTATGTAATATCACTGTGAGCGCCCGGCCTGCATGTCACAACAACAGCTCATGATAGCGCTGAGAGGAATTAACCCCAAAACAGCGGACAACACAGGACTGCCAGACAGAATTAGGCTGAAGTTCTTGTGTGTGTGTGTGTGTGTGTGTGTGTGTGTGTGTGTGTGTGTGTGTGTGTGTGTGTGTGTGTGTGTGTGTGTGTGTGTGTGTGTGTGTGTGTGTGTGTGTGTGTGTGCGTGCGTACAGTGAACATCATGGGTGTCCTGTAATAAAAGGACCACACTTAAATTTGGGCATGCTGCCAGCTACGGTGGTCCCTCTTTGTTTACGTACCCTTGGATAACATACCCGTTTACAGAGCCAAGGCTGTAAATTAACACTAGTTTTTTTTTTTTACGCACACACACAGTACGTACAGGTAGTGGATCATGAGGAGATATTCACTGATTTTGATAAAAAGTGATTTTGACAACAAGCGTTCTCCAGAATGACTGACTCCACCTTTAATATTAATGCCTTTGATGATCGTCTGATTTTTCCTGTGTGTCACCATGAGATTAAACTATTTAGTTTTTTATGTGAAATGTCTTAAAAACTATTAGATTGATTGCAGTTCAACTTGGTACAGAAACTTGTACTCCCTCCAGGATGAATTTTTATTACTTTGATGAACCCCCGCTTTTTTAAGATACTTTGACAAACCGATTAAATGTTCCAAATGGCACTCATAAGACCCTCTCTCTAGGGTTGTAAAGTTTTAAAAAATGCTTTTATTGTGGAATTCAATTATATAATGATTCGCATAAGACATCTGCCTGGCGACAGTGCAGCCAGCAAAGTCGGCTTCAACAAGCTTCAACAACACTGAGATAAAATGAGGAAAAATATTGATGAAAGACAAATATCCAACTTTATTAGATTTGGTCAATGCCTCATTTCAGTCAATATGTGGACGTTACAACTGAAAAGCTCATGTGAGATGGGATGCCTTTTGTTATTGTTCCTTGGCCCAATGTTACTGTCGGCTCATGTTGGGATCGCACAGTGGAGAAGATATATATCCAGGAATGAGCAAGAATGTCTAAATTAAAATAATAATTTGAATAAATACATTTGTTGTGTAGATCTGTGGAAAAAGACAAAGAAAATTGTCGGGCGTTTTTTTTTTTTTTTTGGAATTATTCAAGATTCTCTAGTGAAATTTTTCAGGCCAATACACACTGTTCATACACTGTTACTAAATCATTTCTCAGCCACACACACACACACACACACACACACACACACACACACACACACACACACACCCCCCCTCACACACACACACACACACACACACACACACACACACACACACACACACACACACACACTGTATTTAATAGTATTCCAATGGAAGCCACCAAAAATGTCCTCTTGACCTACTTTTCACTATTCCCCAAACACATTTTCTATTCGACTAAACATTTTGGATTTCACTGCTGCTGCTGCTTTCACACACACACACACACACACACACACACACACACACACACACACACACACACACACACACACACACACACACACACACACACACACACACAAAACACAAAACATCTCCTGTTGCCCAGCCCCTTTCTCTTTATGCTTTATTGTGTGTGTGTGAGAGTGAGTGTGTGTGTGTGGAAGAATGCCCACGACTCCCCCCCCCCCTCCCCCAGAAGGGCCCTTGGGCATTCATCACCGTGTTCATCCCCCCATTTCCTTTCACCCAGACACCCCACACACACACACACACACACACACACACACACACACACACACACACACACACACACACACACACACACACACACACACACACACACACACACACACACACACACACACACACCCCCCTCCTCTACCCCACTTTTGTTTGCTTCTCTGTGTCAAACCATTAAACAAAGCTGGTTGTTTTGACGCCGTCCGACACAAGATAATCTCAAACTTCTCTGTCCTCTACAACACACACAAGCAGCGATGGAGGAAGGTTAACACTCCTACATTACTCCTCAACTTCTGGTCTTTCAGAAGCAAAAATGTGTGTTTAAAGTTCAAAGTTTGTCATCCTTTATTGTTGTTTTTCTCTTTGATTGATTGTGTTGTGATGTTTTTAACTTGTGTATCTAACTTCTATAACCGCCAAAGAGACTCCAGATGGAAATTAGCTAAAATATTGCATTTTACATATCGTCACCCTCTTAAAATAATGGCCTAAGTCATTTTTTCAGTGTTTTCAGGAAACACAAAAAACTTAACCAAAGATTGAATATATGATATTCATTAATAATTTCACTCAAACAGGTTATGTCAAAAGATGACTCTTGACATTGCAATTTCTGTCAATTATGTAACATAATAGGAATAAACCCTTTATAATAATGTTTAACTTGTGACTTAAGCCATTTTACACACTTGTGAAATGTCCTTGAAAAAAAAAAATTAACAGTAAATTTTGATTTAGGCAAAATAAAATGGCCTAAAACACACTCTTGACATTCTGGTAATATGGTATAATGGCCTATGTCAAGTAAAATCACATGATCTGTTCAACTGAGGATTGAGGCCATTTTACCAGAGGTGGCCAGCATCATGAGGAGATGAGTTAAGCAAAAAAATCATTTTGGCCAAAAATGTGACTTAGGCCACTATTTTAAGAGGGTGACAATGTTAAGGTTTATCACTATGTCCCTGTTAAAACATTGGTTTAAAGCTTATCTGAATCTGAAAAAAAGTTAGTTTTGGGAAAAGTTGGGATAAAAGTGTCATGAAGGAGGAGAAAGATGAGGGATGGGGACTTGGGAATCAAGTGGAGGAATGTGTTTCCAGGAAGCAAGGGAAGGGGTAGGTAGACATGAAAAGTTTAACCAACATGTTCTCACTCCCATCAACTTGTCAACTTTGGGGAAGTAGGATGGAGATTGGAGAGAAGGATCAAGGGCGGGAAACCTCTGTGGAAAGGAGCAGCAGAAAAGCCAAAATAGTTAAAAGGAAAAGAAAGTAGGTAGCGAGTAGGTAGACAAAAAAAGTTTTTAGAAAAGTAAGAATGGACAGGATGTCTCAGGAGGGAAGTGGAGAAAGAAAAATGTGTGAATTTGATACAAGAAATTGAAGGTAAATATATTTTGAATGTCGACAAATACTGTTCTGATCGGTGAGACATAAGAATGGATGTTAGGATGTTAAAAATGTATTTGAAGAAGAGGAAGTAATTGGATGAAATGTTAAGGAATTGGTTTAGGAATGAAGGATAGATGAGGGTGAAAATAAGTGGAAAAATCCAAAAAGGTTTATTTAGTCTAACTTGATAGATTAGCTTAAATGGTCTTGTAAGCAAACTACTGTAGTATTACTTTAAGTAGCTTGAGAAGTGGAAACATCTCAAGGTATTAAAAGTGTGTGTGTGTGTGTGTGTGTGTGTGTGTGTGTGTGTGTGTGTGTGTGTGTGTGTGTGTGTGTGTGTGTGTGTGTGTGTGTGTGTGTGTGTGTGTGTGTGTGTGTGTGTGTGTGTGTGTGTGTGTGTGTGTGTGTGTGTGTGTGTGTGTGAGAAAGAACCTTAAAGTTAAGGAGTGGAAAAGGTGAGCAGACAAAACGCTTTGTGAATGAAAAAAGGAAAACATTTTTTTTTTCAAATTCTTGGAAAGCGAAGAGGAAGAACAATGGGAACAGAAAGAAAAGTTTAAAGAAGAAAAGGAGGGAGAGAATTAGGGGGATTTGGGATGAGGATTTGTTTAGTGTAGTAATTTTCCATCTTAGAGACAATAGATATAGCCAAGACATTAACAATAAATAAATATTACTTAAAAGCTTTTCTAGCATTGAAAACGAAAGATAACCAAAACACAAAAACAGGAAAAAGTGGCAAGGCAACTGTATTTAGGCTATAAGCACATTTCAGATAGTACTTCACATCAAAACATGTCATACAAAGAAATTAAATAAGAAAAGAGTAAAATGCCAAAGTAAGAAATGCATAGTTGATACATTACAGATGTAACAAATTCCATACAGGCTAGTTTAGAAGGCGTAAGTTAACATAAACGTTTTTAGTGTTGTTTCAAAAAGTGGTTTAAGTGATAGGGCAAGTCTTAAATCTCCAGGGAAGTTTATTCCAGGAAAGAATGAAGATGAGCAAAGGAATGAGGAAGAGGAAGCAGGCACCACTGAGTGGTCCAAAAAATCAGGAAAAGTTTTAGGAAAAAGGAAGGATGGAGAGAGGAAGGAGGAGGGAAGCTCTCTGGGAGAAGTGGATAAGTGGGGTAGGAGGGAGGAAGAGTACCCCCCCCCCCCACACACACACACACACTCACGCACGCACGCACGCACACACACACACACACACACACTCTCTCTCTCTCTCTCTCTCACACACACACACACACACACACACACACCCCACACCCTCCCTCCCTCCCTCCCTCGGTGATGTGAAGCCTGCCCAGCGCGTTGCACTACGCCGTCCGTCCGTCAGTCAGTCCGTCTGTGCGTTTGTTTCCACCTCTCAACCACAAAGTGCCCAAAAAGCTCCAGCGACCCTATCCGATCCAAAACCAAGCCGAAAGAGACGACCCATTTACGGCTAGACGCAACCACCTCGACCCCCTAATACCACCACCATCAACCAACACTTACCTCCCCCTCGCCACCACCACCGCCAACCGCTCTATGGCAATGGATCCGTAACCAACCAACTGTGTGTGTGTGTGAACCAACAGCGGATAGCGATAGCCTACATTACAACGAGGAGATACAGCTGAGAGGAACCAAGCGGCTATGGAGGAGAGGCGAAGGCAGGCTGGGGTCTAGACTGCACGCGAATCTACATACACACTTCTCCGGATTACTTTTTTAACATTTTTCCTGGCCACATTTTTTTGAACTCTTATTTATTACTGTTAGATCCAGGATTTCACATTTTTTGAGGGGGATTTTTTTTCTTCTCTCCTCGTCTGACCATCTATCTATCTGAAGGCATTCATTGCAAACGGCGAGGATGCAGGCGAATAAGGGGGCGAGATTTTTTTGCACGGGATGCTGGAGGCTAACGCTGCTATCGTGCGTCCTGGCGATGCACTTGATCCCGGTGCCTGTCCACGGTAAGAATTTGAACTGGCCCTAAAAAAATCACTTTGCATTTAAAAAAAAAACATTCAAAAACACACACACACACACACACACAAACGACACTTTATATTGGTTAATTTTCTTCGCTGCAGCAGCATATCTTCTGTGTGAATTCGTGGTACCTTCACGCACTCCCACAGCAGGGCATCCAGAAAGGAGGTCAATGAGGCTCTCTGGATTGTGGGTTATCAT
>CM049401.1:31795071-31800071 GCA_026929865.2 Hyperoplus lanceolatus | reverse complement strand
GTGTGTGTGAGTGTGAGTGTGTGTGTGTGTGTGTGTGTGTGTGAGTGTGTGTGTGTGTGTGCAAAGCTACTAGTAATGGGTGTAGTCCATTACCAAACATCTAATTTTCTAGATGATATCATTATTTGTCCTGGTGTGTTCATTAATGATTTCATGCGTATGGGGGTTTGAGTTTCAGCAGATGTGGACGTTTTAAAGTAAAAAAAATCTGCCTTCACAATCATACTTTACCTCGACATTTACACTGTATGTATATCTTTCTATATTTATTTCATGTATTCCATTCTTATATATATAGCTATGGACCTACTTGAGGGTCTACAATAAAGACATTTGAATTTAAAAACAGTTTACGTTGAAATTACTTTGGGCTGATCACAATAGTTTACTAGGCGGAAAAAGTGGCGTTACTTAAAGATATACTTCACCGTTATGAAACCGGCATTCTATCATTTATAGATTATAAATTGCTATTATCATATAATGAATGAGGTTTTTCTTCCCTCAGTCTTCCCTTGGCCCAGCTGTCCTGCTAATCCTAACCCTGCATTTTACCATGTGTGATGTCACACATGGGAAAATGCAGGGTGTTAGACAATGAGACCATAAAACACTCTTTCTGCCTTTTCTCAGGCTAGGATGATGAACCGATTTCTAAAATGTTTGCACATTTATACTACATAATCTCAGAGTTCAAAACACCTTCATATTCCCACCGGTGAAGTATTCCTTTAAGACACATCATCGTAACTTTGTGTTTCAGTTATGTAAAGGTTTTGACATCCAGAGCAGACAGGGTGCACAGCTGAGAAATGATCAAATTATTTCTTCAAACTGCTGAGGTCATAATGGGCCCAGAGTTATCGGAGTAATTGTTCTTAACATGCGATGGTGTTGGCAGGGTGACAGGGAGAGGAAGAGACTGCAGCGATTGTCTGACTTGAGTCTTCATCAGTAGTTTTAGTCTGATTAAAGTTACTCTAGGATTCTTTCTTAAGTACATACAGTACATCAACAAATGGTAACAATGGACTCCACTTATATAGCGCTTTTCCCTGGTTTTTCACAGACTCAAAGCGCTTTACATTGTTTTGTACACATTCACCCATTCACACACTGGGAGACATTAGTGTGTATCATAGGTATTTTACACAGTGGACATTTTGACTTGTCATGGCAGGAAAAGCCAAATGTTTTGACCCACTAAATCATGACAGTGAACAAGAATTCACAAAACCAGGACACTGAAGCTGAAGTTAGTAAATGGGGTTCAGATGAGAGAAGATAGAACTTTAGTTTGAAAAGAATACATTAGAAGTGAATAAAACATAAAGTGTTATTAAAAGTGTGAAGTCAGTGCAAAGAAACAGTGTCCCATAGAAAAAATGGCCTGCGATGGTCATAATTCATGGTGACAAGTCATAATTGCACATTCAAGTATTGTACATGACAGTTCCATCATCGTATACATCTTACACCTGCGCTTTTTCTACTGTAACAATCTTCTGATAAAGAAAGTTTATTATCAAAGTAAGTGCTTACCAGTGATCAGCACACTTATACAATAGGTAAAAAGACACGTTTTTTTTTAAAGTTCATATGGGACAATTCTGCACTTTATGATTTACTTACAAGAAATAGTCAGAGGTAAGGAGTAAGGTGTAGCACGTCCTACTATCATGCTTCCAACCCAAATATTCAGCCTTCCCCAAATCATGCACGTTATACAGTTTATCTTGCTCTTTTGTTGTTATTTATAAATATATTTTTTTGTAAATAACCGTAAACACAATCTGTTGCTTCGCTGTATTTCATCACCAGGATAATCCCCCGTCAGTATCAGTGCTGCTGCTTTCCACATTAATCGCTCCGTATCTTCAACCAGTTAATTTACTCAATGCATCGCCGGTTAATCTATGAAACGATTATGGACCAGATTAACCAAATAAGTCAATTTACTGCAAACTAATTCATTTTCTAATTGGTTAAATTAAGTAATTAATCACGTGGAATGATCGCACAAAAAACTGCTTTTCTCTGTTTTATATAATTTTTATTTTTAATTGAGTCGCTTATTATTTTTATCACTTAAACATGCAATTTTTTATAAATTTTTTTTTGTATTTTTTTGAATTTGACACTATCATAGTAGACATTGTTTTGGATCAGACAGACAAATCCTACTAATACGATAAAGCCGGAGCGTCTAGGGGCAACGAGAATGGACATACACTTAAACTTGTGGCTGTAAATGGAGATGGTTGGTCGTTCTTATCACATTATCCCAGATAAATCCATTGTGTTATGAAACCAAAGTGATTCTAATCGTTAAAGTATCCTCCCACCTGGATATCAACATCAGCTCGCGTAGGAGGCAACAGGTTTGACCCCAACAGCTGCTGCCTTCTGTGTGTGTGTGTGTGTGTGTGTGTGTGTGTGTGTGTGTGTGTGTGTGTGTGTGTGTGTGTGTGTGTGTGTGTGTGTGTGTGTGTGTGTGTGTGTTCGTTTCAGTAAACCCAGGTCTAGTGTTGCAGTGCAAAACTTCCCAAGAATTAAAATAGTTTTTCCTGATTTAAAAAAATATGTGAAAATACCGAGTAATAGCGAAGGATGTTTTGAAGGGTTCGTTCAGAGGTCGAACATGTCTGCTAACAAATCCATCTGAAAGTGAAGTCAGCGATTCCCGAGAACACATGTTGTCAAAATCACTTTTTTTTAGGGCGCTATGGTGGCGTAGTGGATAGAGCGCGTACCATATTGGCTCCAGCCTTCGTTGCAGTGGTCACGGGTTCAAATCCGACCCGTGGACCTTTACTGCAGGTCATCCCCCCCCCCCTCTCTCTCTCTCTCTGTCTCCCCATTTCAACTCTATAATATCTAATAAAGCTTGAAAATGCCAAAAAAAAATATATATTTTATACAAATCAGAGAATACATCCTCACACTCTGCTACAACGAGAGACCAGAGATCAATTCCCTTTCCTAGCGCGACAGTCCTCTTGGAAACTGCATATCCGTATCATTTCTGCTATAAAGACTGTCTAAACATATGAAAATATTTCAGCATTGCCACTAGTGATTTCCAATGATTTCACAAGAATACTGGTATGATGACATGAGCATTTTTCCCTCTCTGCTGTTTAGGGATGGGCATAATTTATCGATTAATCGATCATTGCTCGTTAAGAATATTGTCGATCACGTGAAATTGTTATCGATCATATAGCCTTGAGTCCGGCAGCACAGCAATGAGTTTCACTATGTGGCAGCACCAAAGACTGTATGGGCAGCAATTTAACATCCTACCAGCAGGGGGAGATACTTAACTAGTAGAGGAGACAACAGAACAGGCTCATGCGGCAGCCTGCGAGCTGCCGTAATGTCAAAACATAAACAGGAAGAAGTTAAGGAGACGTTTGGCATCAGACCGGACAGCTTTAGAACCGAAAATAACTAAGTTCATTAAGCATTGTGAAACCTTGTATAAGTACAACACTTAAACAAACCGAATTATGTACCACTTGTACATTGAAGCCTACATCCGACCCTGTTTAATGTGTGACGTTAGCGCCGCTAGCATTAGCGGCTAACTTTAGCATCTATGCTTTCCTACTTCGCCCTCATCAGGGAACTAATTTGCACATTTTAGATGTTTATTAGATGAAGTAAGGTTAGGTCCTTTACCACTCAGAGAAACGTGCCATGCCCTTATGCAGTCTTTGGCAGCATCTTAGGAGGCGCATATGTGTTTAAACTTTAAAGTTGTCGTAGCATTGGCTCCTTGTTGGCTCATATAGCCTCGGGCTTTAACCAGCGCCGCATTTTATTATTATTTTATTTAAAAAAGTTGCCTTGTCTTAATAGATTGTTGTTTGCCTAGAAGATCTTGGAATAAAGATGTAATTGAGTAAAAACCTCTTGTATACAAATGGTAAAAACGCTGTATTTTGGATGTTCTGTTGGCATTTTTTAATATGTAAAAAAAGATAACGATTACTCGATAATTGTTCGTTAATTTTCCCGATGATCGATCAATTGAATTTCTTAAAATGCCCATCCCTACTGCTGTTGTTTCTCTGCCATGTCTTTGTCCTTGTAACATCCAGGTGTCTTTTTTGCTGCATTTCTGACTCACAGGTGTGTGTTTGACAGTGTGTGTGTGTGTGTGTGTGTGACTGTGTGACTGTGTGACTGAGTGTGTGTGTGTGTGTGTCTGTGTGACTGAGAGAATGTGTGTGTGTGTGTGTGTGTGTGTGTGTGTGTGTGTGTGTGTGACTGAGAGAATGTGTGTGTGTGACAGTGTGTGTGATGTCCTTGTCATTGGTCTTCTAAAAGTCAAAGAACCGGAACTACAAAGTTCCATGAGCGTTGTTTCTCTTCCATATCTTTGTGCTTGCCAGCATCCAGGTGTCTTTTTTCTTTTTTGCTGCAGCTCTGACTCACAGGTGTGACTGTGTGTGTGTGTGTGTGTGTGTGTGTGTGTGAGAGTGTGTGTGTGTGTTTGACAGTGTGTGTGATGTCCTTGTCTTTGGTCTTCTAAAAGTCAAAGAACCGGAACTACAAAGTTTCATGAGCGTTGTGTGTTTTGACAGTGACACGCTGCGTTGTCCTTCTGCTCAAGGGCAAAACAATTAGTGTGCAGAGTGTGAGCATTTTCAGTTTTATTTTTGTACTTTTTTTGCAGTGCTGAATTGGCGTTGTTCTAAAACTCTAGGTGCCCTTGAACATTTACAGGTGGTGTGTGTGTGTGTGTGTGTGTGTGTGTGTGTGTGTGTGTGTGTGTGTGTGTGTGTGTGTGTGTGTGTAGGTGGTATCTTTGTGTGAGAGACAAAGGGTTGAAAAAAAGATGAAAGACGTAACAAGAGTTCATCTGTTTGGTTGGTGCGTGGGCTTGCACCTGACGATTTGTACGTGTGTTACAGATTGGCTGCTTTGTTCTGTCCATTACCGTGTGTGTGTGTGTGTGTGTGTGTGTGTGTGTGTGTGTTATAAAGGTGCTA
>CM049401.1:31772571-31790071 GCA_026929865.2 Hyperoplus lanceolatus | reverse complement strand
CAACATTCTGCCGTCTCTCCGCTCATCACCAAAATTATAAACCACTCCCTCCTCGCCGGCCATATCCCATCTGCGTTAAAAACTGCTGTCATCAGACCAACATTAAAAAACCTACCCTTGATCCAGAAGTCCTCTCCAACTACAGGCCCATCTCAAATCTCCCATTTCTGTCAAAAGTTCTGGAAAAAACAGTTGCAGCACAACTTCAGGATCACCTCATACAACATCACCAGTTTGAAAAATTCCAGTCTGGTTTCCGCCATGGCCACAGTACAGAAACAGCCTTGGTAAGGGTCACAATGACCTCCTGATGGCAGCAGACACCGGCTCCCCATCTCTCCTCATCCTCCTGGACTTAACAGCTGCTTTTGATACGGTTGACCACACTATTCTCCTCCACCGCTTGCAATACACCATTGGACTATCAGGAAACGTACAAAACTGGTTCACCTCGTACCTCACTGACAGAACTGAGCACGTCGCCCTGGGCAAAGCAAAATCTCACACCAACAACGTCACCTGCGGTGTCCCCCAGGGCTCGGTGTTGGGCCCCACCCTTTTCTCACTGTACATGCTCCCCTGGGCAGTGTCATTAGCAGGCATGGGTTATCATACCACTGCTATGCTGATGACACACAGCTCTACATCAGGACAACCCCCACTTCTTCTGCCCCTCTGCCAACATCCACACTGACCACCTGCCTGGAGGAGATAGAGGCGTGGATGAAGCTCAACTTCCTACAACTAAACAGCTCCAAAACAGAAGCCATCCTTGTTGGCACGCCACATCAGCTCCGCTCCCCAACCATCACCAATATCACCTTCTCTGGCCAAAACATCCCCCTTTCCACATCTGTCACCAACCTTGGTGTTAAAATGGACCCTCAACTCAATTTTGACACCCACATCAAACACCTCTGTAAGACAGCATTCTACCACCTCAAGAACATCGCCAAACTCCGTCAAACACTCACCCTGGCAGATGCAGAAAAGCTTGTCCATGCCTTTGTTTCCTCAAGGTTGGACTACTGCAATGCACTCCTCATCGGGATCCCTGGCAAGAGCATCCAGAGGCTCCAGTACATTCAGAACAGTGCTGCCAGGATCCTGATGAGGGTGCGCAAGCACGACCACATCACCCCCATCCTGAAATCACTGCACTGGCTCCCTGTCTCACTCAGAATTGAGTACAAGGTCTCCCTCCTCACCCACCAGTGCCTTCACGGACATGCCCCCCTTTACCTTCAGGAACTCCTCACCCCCCGACAACCTCACGTACACTCCGTTCAGGATCCACTCACACCCTCCAAACCCGACATACAAAGCTGTGCACCATGGGTGATCGGGCCTTTTCTGCTGCAGCTCCTAGACTATGGAAGCTCTCCCTGACCAACTGAGGGCCCCACAGACTACAGCTCTTTTTAAACGGAACCTCAAAACTCATCTCTTTAAAAGAGCATTTGGCTAAACTTTCTTTGAGGTTCCCCCCTTTTTAAGCACTTTGAGATTCTTGAATATAAAGTGCATTATAAATAAAATTTATTATTATTATTATTATTATTACATTAATGCACTGCGGTCTTCAAGCAGCGAGTTATCTGGCGTCATCTCATATACGTAAGTGTGATAAAACATGATAAAAACCATCAAAACAGACATTGGGAAGGATTTTTACCTGCTCCGCTATTGTAGGCGCATACACATTCACCAATCTGTCGCTCTGCACGTGAGACAGATGCCGGTTTGTAGCGTTCTCTCTTCTGATTGGATATCAGTTTCGGGATCCCCGAAAAGTGTATTTGCCGATTACATGCAGAGCGGGTGACTGAGAGATCGGGTTTATGAAACGCGCACATTATGTAAGTGATCACTGTATGAATAAAGAGCGATTTAACACTTATATTAACATAAATAAATCGCTTACTTCACCTTTGAAGGCCTAGTTCATCACTAAAATGTTGATAAACCAGAGGCAAAGTGACTTTAAATCAACAACACATGCTTTTTTAATACGCAACAGATGGGACCCTGAATAGATATAAAACCCCTATTGTACAATAGTATAGGACAATATGAAAAACAAATGGGGAACACAACAAGACATGGGAAGCATCAGCCTTTCCTTCGAATTCTCTTGCAACAAAAACAAAACAGATTTTTCTATTTACTGAAACGTTGCACTGTGATCACACACATCATGACACACACACACACACACACACACACATCATGACACACACACACACACACACACACACACACACACACACACACATACACAGAGACACACACACACAGAGACACACACACACACACACACACACACACACACACACACACACACACACACACACACACACACACACACACACACACACACACACACACACATCCATTATGGATCGTGAGAACTCAATTGTTCTCATGTGAAGAATTAGGACTTTTTTTTTTGGACTGTTTTTTCGTAACCACGGTTTTGTTAATCTGGTGACTCATTTCCTCTTGTGGTTAATCACAAGACCCAAGAGACACATTTAGACATCAAGAATAGATTCAAATTTAACTGTACATATCTTGATGTATTTGTATGCCCCTGTAAAGAACTTTGAATTGTCTTAAAGGAATACTTCACCCTTACGGAACCGGCATTCTATCATTCTAAAATCGCTATCATAATATAATGTATGAGTTTTTTCTTCCCTCAGTCTTCCCTTGGCCCAGATGTCCTGTTAATCCTAACTTTATTAAACTTGCCTAGCCTCTGTGAGTGAGTGAGTGAGTGAGTGAGTGAGTGAGTGAGTGAGAGATGTTACTGCTAAATCAGCTATCCATCAAAACAGCTTCCTTCCCGTTAATCCAATAAAACTAACGAGGCGTTGAAACGGAGACGACTCCACTTAATTGGAGCTCAGTCCAGAGATGCGGAATGACACCACTGTGGTCTGCGACAGCTGCCTGAGTAGTGTGTGTGTGTGTGTGTGTGTGTGTGTGTGTGTGTGTGTGTGTGTGTGTGTGTGTGTGTGTGTGTGTGTGTGCGTGTGCGTGCGTGCGTGTGTGTTTCTGTAGGACATCTACCTGTCCCTGTATGTAGGTAAAATATCTGTTTGTTTTGCTGGGTATGCGATAAATTCGACGACTTCTCTAGCTTCTGCAGTAATTTTGAAACTTGCGCACATCCTGCTTTTCATTTGCTCATGATTAGTGACTGTGGAAATGTCTTTAGTAACATGAGTGAGTGAGTGAGTGAGTGAGTGAGTGAGTGAGTGAGTGTGGATAAGGTGGCAATGAGCAGATGTGTCCCAGTGAACTCTGATTGCCTGAGTCCATCTGATCAAGCCTGTTTGGGAGCGCAGCCATGTTAGCAGCTCTGGGAGGGTTTACTCAGCTAACTGCAAACGTCATCATGCTTATGTTCTCACAACGGCAATGCCAACATGTTGACGTTTACTGTCAGATATCAGAGTATTCGACCAATCAAATTATGACCTGATGAGGCTCTCCGGTGGCGTAGTGATTAGAGCGTGTACCATATCGGCTCCGGCCTTCGTTGCAGTGGTCGCGGGTTCAAATCCGACCTGTGGACCTTTACTGCAGGTCATCCCCCCTCTCTCTCTGTCTGTCTGTCTCCCCATTTCAACTCTGTACTGTCCAATAAAGCTTGAAAATGCCCAAAAATTATATTTAAAAAAAAAAATTATCACCTGAAGTTGAAAGTTTTAATAATTGTTTCATAGCAATCGGTCAAACTATTGCTCAGATCTAATTACCATCCTCCTTGAAAGGCTAAATATGATCTGAAATAAGACTAATGAGTTGAGGTCTAGAATCATGTGTTTTACGCTGATGTTCATTCCATGTTATCGTTATGCCCCATTACAAATGACAAAAAATATGTATTTCTTAGATGCCAAACTTGTGTCTCTTGTGGAATTCTTTCTCCGATAAGTCCAAATTGGAATTTTCCATCTACGATGTAATGGGAATCCTGTCCGCTGGTTGCCTGAGTGACAGGTGACTCACGCTCAGCTGTGGTAGCTTTCCCGCTAGCTTGCTCCACCCAGACTCCACCTCGCACGCTGAAAACTAAAAGCCAAATATGAGGCAATGGTAACAAAAAAAATCCACTTTTCATCATGTCCTCAATAACCTAAGGGTGTTTGTGTGTGTGTGTGTGTGTGTGTGTGTGTGTGTGTGTGTGTGTGTGTGTGTGTGTGTGTGTGTGTGTGTGTGTGTGTGTGTGTGTGTGTGTGTGTGTGTGTGTGTGTGTGTGTGTGTGGGTGGAGGGGGGGGTGAAGGGGTCCATGTTGATTTCGAAACAGCTGAAAATATGTTGCAGGATCACTCTAAAGGCAAATTAAAACATTGTGTTGAAAACTGCTGCACTAGATGGTGTAGAGTACTAACAACAATGTGGCATATAAATGGTTGATGCAAGTTTCTGATCAAATACTTACAGTGAACCAGCATGTAGACATCTGTAGCGTGTGTGGACTCTTGTTCCCGAGTACACACTGAGATATAACCCGACTGAAAGTTTGAAACTGTGTGAGATTTGAGGACAGTGATGGTAGACACTACAGTACAGACTAGATTACATTTTTTTTCTTCAATTTGTATAGAATGTTTCCTCCTCTTGCAGACAGACAGACAGACAGACAGACAGACAGACTGGCAGGGTGGAAACAGAAGTCCAGGAGTATTTAATCATTTCATAGACCATGAACGTATCTTACTTCTCTCTCTCTCTCTCTCTCTCTCTCTCTCTCTCTCTCTCTCTCTCTCTCATCCCTCACTTTCTCACATCCTCCCTCAGATTTTTCTCTCCGTCGTGATATGTCACTTTCTCCCTGTCCCTCGTTACCACCTCTCCTCCTGTCATTGTGTGTGTGTGTGTGTGTGTGTGTGTGTGTGTGTGTGTGTGTGTGTGTGTGTGTGTGTGTGTGTGTGTGTGTGTGTGTGTGTGTGTATATGAAGTTTGTGTGTGTCATTCTGTTGTGCGACAGCCATTACTGACTGTTTTTGAGTCTGTGCAGTTTTTCATTCATCAGGGTTGTTGCAGTTTGTAGTGTTGAAGGTTTGACTGGATTTCCCTAGACGCAGCAACTCAACTGTTGCTTAATGAGCGTATGGCTGTCAGGTGTGTGTGTGTGTGTGTGTGTGTGTGTGTGTGTGTGTGTGTGTGTGTGTGTGTACTTGTACAACTATTTTTGTGTGAAACCAATTTTAGTTTTAAACCATAAGAGGGAGGACATTTTGGTCGGTTCCCATTTTGGGACAGACCTTTAAAGGGCTGTTTGAGAGTTCAGAATAGGTTTTAAGGTTCATGTATGAATAAGGTTAGGATTAGTGTAAGGGTTGGGGTTAGGTACTTATTTTTAATGGTTAGGTTAAGGGGCTAGGGAATGCATTATGTCAATGAATGGCCTCACAGGTATAGCCGAACAAACGTGTGTGTGTGTGTGTGTGTGTGTGTGTGTGTGTGTGTGTGTGTTTTGTGTTTTAAAAGACAGTACATGCGAGAGATAAAGCAATAGTGGAGTATGACATTTTTTGTGTGTGATTAAGAGACAGGGGAACATTTACGGTCTTCAAATCTTTATTTCCTGGTGAGCATCAAGCATTCAGTGTGTAAAATGCGTGTGTTGCTTTTATAGTAAAGCCTATTTATTGTGTGTGTGTGTGTGTGAGCGCGCGTGTGTGTGTGTGAGCGTGGTTTTTGGCATATTATCCTGAGCTGCTCCATTGATGTGTTAAACAGTATTGGACTGTGGGACTGCTGCAGAGATTAGCCTTAAAACGACCCCAGCTTCAAACACACAGCTCAATGCTTCTGCACCACAAAACAAAACCTTCAATAAAATGAAGCTTTCACCTGTCAAAAAAATGTCTTAAGTGTCAGTATAACATATTTAGGGCGACTGTGGCTCAGGTGGTAGAGCGGGTCGGCCAATGATCGAAGGGGTTGGCGGTTCGATCCCCGCCCTGCCACTTGTGTCATGGTTGTTGTGTCCTTGGGCAAGACACTTCACCCACCTTGCCTGTTGTGAATGTTGATAGTTAGCCTGCTATCGGTGTGTGAATGTGTGTGTGAATGGTTATGTGTAAATGGGAAGAGGTCTCCCTTGTAAAAGAGTCTCCGGTCTCAATTGGATTTACCTGAAGAAATAAAGGTTAAAAAAAAGGTCTTTTTTGGTCAAGAATTTTTTTATTGGTTGGATTTTTTCTTTGCACTTTATCAGTACAGTCCTTCTTCCTGTTAATACTCTGACACAATTCAACTACATGTCCCTCTTTTCGGGCATGAACAGCCAGGCTATATGATCAAAAATCTTATATAGTTTTTCTTAATGCCTTTGTCATGGGGTATATGCTCACCCAGGAACAACAGCTGGCGTAGTATAAACACAACAACTTTTTTCCAAAAGCAGGCGCAAGAATTAACACAAGCTGAAAGTTCCTCGGAGCACCATAAAATAACATTCAATATAAAAGAAAAGGTAGTATATGCTTATCAAGAGAGAAGCAAAAATACCAGTATGTCCTTGGAGTTCTTTTCTCAATGGGCCATAAAGCAGTGGAATCACATGATATATTACTGTTAATGTTACTCATCTGGAAAAACTGTTATTTTAATCTAACGTGTATAATCTACAGGACCTCCCAAGAAATTCCTTGTAATTCAAGTCAAAGTTTTTTTATTGTCAGTTCTGATATATTCAAGACAAACATCAGAATCAAAATGGCGTTTATCACTGACCCACAATGCAATAGGAACGATACAAAATATAGAGTAGAACAAGATAAACATGAACAATATTTACATGATATACATTCTGAATACAAAGTAGTGCAAGGATTGTGTTTGTACAGTATAAAACAGTTTATATATAAAATAGAATAGAAAGTCTCTTATGCAACATGCCAACGTTCTCCTGAGGCCAAGATATTTGAAGCATCATTTTCCTATAAAAAAAGACTGGTTAATAACAGCTCAGGCATCGTATGAAAACACAGTTGGAACTTAAAATGTATCTGTCCATCAGCTCTAATTGGTTTTTGATTTAAAGGAATACTTCACCCATTCGGAAACCAGCGTTCTATCATTATAAAATCACTATTATAATATAATGAATGAGGTTTTTCTTCCCTCAGTCTTCCCTTAGTCTTCCCTTGGCCCAGCTGTCCTGTTAATCCTAACTCTACATTTTTACCAGTGAGATGTCACGGTAGTAAAATGTAGGGTTAGACAGTGAGACCATAAAACACTCTTTCTGCCTTTTCTCAGGCTAAGATGATCCGATTTAATTTTTTTTTTGCACATTTTTACTACATAGGATCTCCGAGTTCAATACACCTTCATATTCCCACCGGTGAAGTAGGTCTTTAAGCTAAGATTGGGCTGCCTTAGAATCAGACTTTGTGTGTTTGTGGCTGTGTCATGAACCCTATTAAGCTCATAAAACATTGTATAATGGTTTTTACACTGTGTCTCTGCTGTAGTTTTTGAGTGCTGAAGTAAATTAAATCGTGGCCAGTTTTTTTATTTTTTTTCATCTGAGGGTGTGTTCATTTTATGTCCGTTTGTTTCAGAAATCAGACAGTCACGTCATGTTAAGTCATAAAACTTTGGTGGAGGTCGGTCAGGATACGTAATAAACCTCAGGGTTGCTTAAACAGAGTCTCCCCGAAGACTTTTCTGTTTCCATTTTAACCTGCTATTTTATTGTATTTAAATGTTCTATTTCTATTAATTCTCTTTTCTAATGTGTATTATGTATTTTAATCTTGCCCCTGTAAAGCACTTTGAATGGCCTTGTGTCTGAATTGTGCTACATGAATAAACTTGCCTTGCCTTGCCTTGGCTTGGCTTGGCTTGAGTGCTTATATGAGAGACATTCAGAGACCAAACAGATTAGAATATCCCAGAGGGTCGCGGCTTATCTTCAGTCAGCACAGATCCTGACTCACAGACGAACTCACATATGTTATTTGGAGGAAGCTGTTTACCAAAGCTCCTTATACAGAGAGTTAACAGTCTTCCAAAATGATTTGAACCCATTTCATGAGGCTAAAGCAGGTGTGTTTTTATTATTATCCTTTTATTATTTCGTTATACAAACATATATGTATGTAAACATGGCATGCATTATACAAAGTTTTTGGAATAGCGTTTCCTAACTTCCCTTTTTAATGTTCTCCTAGTCAATGCTTTTACTTAATCCAGTTTGGATCACTCCACGTTTATTATGTTATTATGTGTTCAGTGTCCACAGTGTCCTGAGCAGGTTTTTCAGCTCACATTTTTACTCATTAGAGGCTGCTTTTTTTTTACCTTACAGTAGTTAAGGGGCATTCAAGGACAGTCGGAAATTTCTTAAAAAAACAATTGTCGACACACTGTTTTCTGTTTTGTCTGGGTCTCCTTCCTGTCATCATCATATCCCCCACCCCTCCTGCTGGGACCCCCTCCCTAAACTCCCCCCAAATCCCTTCCTAAAAGACCCCCACCCATAATCCCTAATCCTGGCGTCTCATCGTTCTAGTATCGGCTACATTAGTGAATTATTCCTTTAATCCAAACGGGGGGAATCGGCTTTCTGCATGACTCATCGGGGGCCACCCTCGGATGAAGTAATCGACCGGAGAGGATAAGAATACAGCCAATAACCATCATGTCACGTTTTAATTTGTTTTCACCCACCCGTCCGTCCGTTAGGGTTCAAATTGTGTCCACTCTGTCTATCACATGATGTTAAAAAAAGTTGATGTCGGGGCTCTGGTGGTGTAGTGGATAGAGCGCGTACTATATTGGCTCTAGCCTTCGTTGCAGTGGTCGTGGGTTCAAATCCGACCCGTGGACCTTTACTGCAGGTTATCCCCCCCCCCCTCTCTCTCTGTCTCCCCATTTCAACACTGTACTGTCTAATAAAGATTGAAAATGCCCAAAAAATTATCTTTAAAAAAAATAATGTGTGTAGCAATGGACCAATGGTGTGTGAGGCTGGAGAATGTCTGGAAAGATCTGAACATATTGGGGATTGTATGTTAATGTTTGTCTTCATACAACAAACAACAGCAGATGTTGCATCCAACGGCCTAGTTGCAGTTTAACTTAATACATTTTTGCTAATATTCAGTTGGTGCGGTTACTTCTTGGATGGGAAATTAAGCTCCTGTGATGAGATTTTGGGGTATACAGTATGAAGATAAGTACATACTGTTTATGTATAGTAGATTTCAAACATTGATTTGTACCACTGACATTGATTTTAGTGTGAGACACTGCAGAGAAAAACATACTTTTTTTCAAGCACTGGTCAATTCTGAACTTTTTCGCTATCTTGCTTCGTTAACATGTCTACTTTCCTACTTGTATTAATACAAAGTCCAAAATGTACATCTAGGTGTTTATTTGACTAAACCTTGTCTCCTTGCGACTGTATATTTCTCCAACCATCTTTAAAGGCCATTAAAGATGGTTTTTCTCTTGTTTACTTAATTGAATGGATATTTTATGCATTTCCAATTTATTCACAATTAAATCCCCATTCATTTCTTAATCTATTTCATTGATACGATCTCTCTAAGTCTGTACTCGACATTAGTATTGCTTTATATAAATCCAACTGCTTTTCAACCATAGATATCTCCCTAACTAGCCCTGCCCTTTTCTAATTGGCCCATTTAAGAGCCAGACGTTTTTTTCGTGAGCCGATCGATAAAAACTGTTGGTCTATTTTCCGAGTGAAACCATTTTCGCCTCATTAAGTTGAGATGCATTTCCCTCGCTGCTGTTTTTCTCTACTTCACAGTTTGGTATATAAGATAAACAAAGCCATCTTTTTTGTTTAAAGGCTTTAAAGGTATAGTGTGTAACTTTTTAGTATGAATGAATGTCGGTTACATTCAAGCCATCGCCATACAAGTTGACACAAAGTTGATTAAACAGCTCCAACAAAATCTCTCTGTATTTCCCATTATGGCAACCATGAAATGTTGATTCTACTGCTAAGAAAAAACCTGGACGTACAGCAGAAGATATAAAATCCATGTGCGATCACCAAAGGCTTTACCTCATGTAGATGCACCGACAGTGTTGTTGTTATTACTCCAAATTCCTCATGGGGGACGACATCAATAACACACTATAGCTTCAAAACAAACTCAGAAAACTTTTGCAGTTGATATATTCACACTAAGAACTTTTCTTTCTTTGTCTTTTTGTAGGAAATGCTGTCGGGACCAATGCCACTGAGCCGGGGAGCGCTGCCAACGTTACCTCCGTGCTAAACGAGGAACAACCAGAGCCCGCTGCTGCTGTGAAGGCCAACGAAATGACCCTCTCAGCCATCACTGAGTCCCCCAGCACCGACCCCCCTTCCCCTCGGGCGGGCCGCATCCCGCGTGCCGGCGAAAATGACGAAGGCGATCAAAGCAGCGGGATGTTCGGTGGTGAAGAAGCTGTCGTTCCTGCCGCTGTTGACGAGGTGGGCGTGGCTGCACCTCCCCAACTGAGCCCCGATTCGGCGGAAACAGAACACCTGTTGCCCGGTAACCCACCTGTTCCGGAACTAACAGAGGAGGAAGAGGAGGAGAATGAGGAGGAAGAGCGTCTGCCAAACACTGACCCTCCGTGGATCCACTCCAAAGACACCGCCGTATTCGACCTGGATCGCCTTTTCACCACTACAACCACCACCACCAAATCCCCTCTCAACGTCCCCACTAACCCCGCTACTAACCCTTCCTCCAATAACCAGGACGTCCTACACGTGGATTTCTTCGACCCGTCTTCTCGCGGTCGGAGCCTGGAACTGGACCCTCCTTCCCCCTCGTCGCTGGCCCACGAGCTCCAGGGGGGCGACCCGACGTCCTGGGCCATGCCTGACAACTATGACTACCTCACGCCCTACGAAGACGGAGTGTCCCCCACCGCCGACGAATACACCTACAGCACCACCACCGATGTCTACGAAAGCGATGACGATTTGAGGTTATCCGCTGGTTCTCGCTCCAAGCCAAGGGTCCCAGAGAGCTTCATTCCAGGGGGGGCGTCGATGCCTGGATCTGGGGCCGCGATGCCTAACCTCCCCGGGCCGGCTGCTCCCCCCGTGGGACCCTCACCGGTGGATGGATCGGACGGGATGGGTGGATGCCGCGTGGGATACCAACAGATGACCAATGGGACTTGCCGCTCCCCCTGTGATACGCTGCCCAGCTACTGCTTCAACGGCGGGCAGTGCTACCTGATCGAGAGCATGGGAGTCTTCTGCAGGTAAGAGTCCACAGTAATGCAAATATCTAGTGAGAAATGCACCTTACTGCATTGAGCATTAAAGGTGCACTGTGTAACTTTGGGTGTTGGAGAAGTGAACATTTTCTAAGGTATATTCTCAAACTTAATGAACAGACTTTCTTCACTCCCCTGAAACTGCATAGTGCACCTTTAAAGGAACAAACCACGATCACTCAAGATACAGGATCGTTTATTGTCATCTGAACAACAATTACAGAAGCATTGACATTCTTGAGTCTCAGGCTTCAACAATGCAATGATTAATGTATGAAGAGATACACACACATCTGAAGAGCCACCTAAGGCCTAAATAAACAGAAGAAAATGCAAAGACATGAAATTTAATATGTAGATATAATGTATAGTACATATAGAAATATACAGCCGGTATATTTCAACGCTGCATTTGATCCTCAACAAAAATTACAACCATTCAGCTCTGTTGGACAACTGTATAACCATTCTCCTCAGATTCAGGGCTAGGACTAGGGCTGGACAACATGATTTTTTTGGCTGTTACAATCCTCACTGTGTCAGATAAAGGCGATTACAGAATGATGCATTTACGTCGTGACTTGGCTGACCAATAGCGGCTTGTTTTTCACAACATGTGCATTGTCATTGGGAGGGAGGGTGCTAGGCAACCAGAAAGTAAACAAACAATGGCGGAGGTAGTGGTCGTCATGGTAGGATAACATCACAAAGACAAGGGTGGTGGTGTTGTTGTTGCCAGAACTGGACTAACCATTACTCTGTTTCAAAGCACCAACAGTTTAATTCCTTCTTTCACTTTGCGATGTTAAAACACAAAATAAACAAAAACATGTGCTAATTAGTGGCAATAAGCATTTATTATGGACATTTGAAAATAGATATTGTCCAGGCATATGTTCGAGAGGACTACTCTATACTTCGCTATGTTGGTTTATAGCGCTACATGCATCGCATTGGTTAATGTGATGAAAACATATCGTAGTAAGGCAAGGCAAGGCAAGGCAATTTTATTTATAGAGCACATTTCAGGCACAGGGCCACTCAAGGTGCTTCACAGGGTTAAAATAAAAAAAAAAAACCAAGTAGACAGTAGTAGACAAAACAATGTTTCGCTCAGGACGCTGTGAGGTGGCCCAAATGTCCTTCCGTTGTCATGTCACACTACAAAAGATCAAGCAATGAACTGTCATGCTTTGTTGTTCCTGACAAGACCCGATTCCTTACATCTGTAGAATTGGGCTGTTAGCATTCTGATTCCCAATAATTTGTCAAAACTGAACGTGGACATGTCTTTCACACGCTACTACTACCATCAGGAAATTACTTTTCTTGTGATAGCTTAGAAATAAAACAAAGAAAACAGCTAAACAACATTTTGCAAGGGGCAAATTAAGAAAGAAAATCGAAAGACAGAGTCAAACATTGAAAAATAGCTGAAAGAGTTACAGCTGCATTTGGCCACATCAGGGTCATTCATTTGCATAGATAGTTATATATTGTGTGGCTTCCACAATGGGTTATATGAGGCAAATAAAGTACAATCAAATGCGCTGTTACATAACGTGGAAGGCTGCTGTAAACCCTAGATTTATCGTTGGGCTCAATTCACCGGGAACATGTGGAAAAACTCAGAGCAAGAATCGAAACCAGAGAACTGCTGTTATTCTTAACAAGAGAATTTTACGAGGTAACGTTCCGTTCTTCTGCCAAGCTGTTTGCTAAGATTTGGTTTTTGTGTTGGGAGATTTTAGGTTTTCCTTTATTGTGCAAATTGAACACACACAGACACAGACAAAGACACGCACACAGACAAAGACACGCACACAGACAAAGACACACGCACACACACACACACACTCACTCACTCACTCACTCAGGCAGCTCACTCACTCACTCACTCACTCACTCACTCACTCACACTCACACTCACACACACACACACTCACTCACTCACTCACTCACTCACTCACTCACTCACTCACTCACTCACACACACACACACTCACTCACTCACTCACTCACTCACTCACTCACTCACTCACTCACTCACTCAGGCAGCTCACACACTCACTCACACTCACTCACTCACTCACTCACTCACTCACTCACTCACTCACTCACTCACTCACTCACTCACTCAAGCAGCTCACTCACTCACTCACTCACTCACTCAGGCAGCTCACTCACTCACTCACTCACTCACTCGCGCACCAAACTGTGCAATATATGGATTATTTTGATATTATGCCCCCCCCCCCCTCCACCCCTCCACCCCGCCTCCATTGCATATTGACGGTCACTCTCATGGCTATATGACCTACCTTTAAGTGCTTTGAGTGCGAGAAAAGTGGTATGTAAATCGAATATATTATTATTATTTTTATTATTACCAACCAGTGCTTTAACCACACACACTACAGTGATGCCTCTCCTCAATACCAGCTCCAATAGGGTTTATGGTCTGGTGATGAATCTAGGTGGGGGTCACAAGTCAAACGGATTTAGTGAATAGTTTATGAAAATATGTTGTAAGCCCCAGAGTGGGTCCGGCTCAATGGGATTCTCCTGCCAATGCATGTCCACGTCACCACACACACAGCAAACATCTGTGCATCAAAACGTCTTCCCTGTGTGTGTGTGTGTGTGTGGGTGTGGGTGTGTGTTTGAGAGAGAGTGAGTGAGTAAGTGAGTGAGTGAGTGAGTGTGCCAAAGCACGTCAACGTCACCACACACAACATCTGTGCATCAAAACCTCCTCATGTACTGATCTATACTGGGAAAAGCTTGAGTTCAAATAAATAAATAAATAAGTAAATAGATCCCATCAGCTGGCCGGGTTCAGGATTAGGGTTACTGCTTTATATGGGGGAAGGGTGTGTGTGTGTGTGTGTGTGTGTGTGTGTGTGTGTGTGTGTGTGTGTTGTCCAGTAGCTTTTCTGATTTCTAATACTGTATTACTGTGGAATTGTTATTGTTCATATTACATATCGAATAGAATATGGAAAGATCAATACCTAACTGTATTGAGTTGAGAATATGCAGGGTGAATTACTCACTCTATGCATTTAGATGAAAATGGATTACTTTACCCTTCTTTACCCTTTACGATCTTGTGTTTTTCTATTCACTTTGATAGTCAGATCCACTATTATACTGTTTAACAATACGCTTGTTTTCATACACAAGGTTTTACATAAGTGGGAAATGCCTTATATATTCAAAATTCAATTCAAATTTCGGGAATATCACCACAAAGTTTGTAAGTTCGATCTCATCTGCTTTTTCTCACAGTGGGTTAAATTCTTATGTGATAAAAGCCGATGTGAACGTTATTTGACAAATACGTTATGAACTAAATAAGAATGTGTTAGAGTACAATGAACATTTTATAGACTACTAAAGATATTGCTATTTAGAGCATTTCCATTAACTAATGAAGAGATGTCGCTTTGAGAAACAATTGGAGTGGTTCACCTAATTTTTTCCACAGCTGTAGATGATGTAACATGAATTTGAAAGGCGTTCATTAGCATAACAGTGAGGCGCAGATGCTAGTAAATGCCAAAAAATCTTATTTTAACATCAGGTGTAGATGGCATTCACTGAGAAAAAAAGGGGAAAACAAGCCGCCATTTTGCTCTGATGGTCAACACCACTTCAGGAAGAAATCCATCATCATTTTGTCCACCTCACAGTAGCCTTGGTTGAGGGAAAATGGCTTCACGAACAGCCAGTCGGCTACTGTGTGTGTGTGTGTGTGTGTGTGTGTGTGTGTGTGTGTGTGTGTGTGTGTGTGTGTGTGTGTGTGTGTGTGTGTGTGTGTGTGTGTGTGTGTGTGTGTGTGTGTGTGTGTGTGTGTGTGTGTGTGTGTGTGTGTGTGTGTGTGTGAAAACAACACCTGATTCACTGAACATCACAGACTGTTAAGATCTAACAATGTCAGATGTGAGGCTGACATTTTCTTACAATAGGATTTAAAATTTTGATTTTAATTTATTTGCACTATCAGAACAACAACAAAAAACCTAGGCAACACAAATATAACATATATAAATAAATATACAAACTAAATTATTTTCAAAGAAACAAATTGTGCAGGTGAGATGAAAAAACTAGATGCTTGTGAAGGAAATCCCACATTCAAATCTCCAAATCTTTTTTTACATACATTTGCCCCGTAATCACAATATACCTGAACCAACCAATCAGTGAGAACAGACTTCCAATTAGTGAAACAGCTGACCTTGTTAATATGCAAATGCATGCACAGCGGTGATCAAGCGGTCTCCTGGACAACGGGAGCTGACAGAGGGGAAAAAGAATCTGAGCTAGTCACGTTGCCAACAGCTGTTATATCAAGAAAATACCTCGGACATATCTCAGACTCAACTAAAACCAAAGATGTGAGATGCTGAATGTATCATAATAACATTTACACAGCACAGATTTGTGTGTGTGTGTGTGTGTGTGTGTGTGTGTGTGTGTGTGTGTGTGTGTGTGTGTGTGTGCGCGTGTGTGTGTGTGCGTGTTTTGTGCTATTTATGACAACTTGACCTCACTCACTGTTTTTTTCTTTTCTTTAAAGATTATTTTTTGGCATTTTCAAGCTTTATTAGATGAAATGGGGAGACAGAGAGAGAGAGAGAGAGAGAGAGAGAGAGAGAGAGAGAGGGGGATGACCTGCAGTAAAGGTCCACGGGTCGGATTTGAACCCGCGACCACTGCAACGAAGGCCGGAGCCAATATCTATCCACTCTATCCACTAGGCCACCGGAGCACCCAACCACACCAGTTCTAACTTGGATTTCTTTTAACCTAAATGTTGTCATAAATATGTAGATATACAAGTGACAGATGAGAAGGGAACCAGAGTAAGTGCTCACGCAGCACTGTTGGAAAAAATACAAAACCGCCAAAACAACCCCCTACCGAGCCCCTACCGAGCCCCTACTGAGCCCCTACCAAGCGGCTACATGACCCAGATATTTGGGTCAGATTTTGGGCTTGGGTTCAGTCAGCAGATAGCAGCAGCAGTGATCAACCTCATGAGGATGAGTCACAGGCATTTGACTGCTGGGCAAAAAGCTAAAATATGGGTCAATGGACCGCTGGCTGGCACACACAACGCCCAATATGTTCCTCTGTATGTGTGTGTGTGTGTGTGTGTGTGTGTGTGTGTGTGTGTGTGTGTGTGTGTGTGTGTGTGTGTGTTTGATTACACATTTGACTCATTTTTCTGTGTGTGTGAGACAGAGTTTTGGTTTGTGTGTGTGTATGTGTGTGTGTGTGTGAGTGACTGACTGACTGAGTTTTCTGTGTGTGTGTGTGTGTAGCTGAACTAGAAGCCCGCGCCATGCATCAGACACATTCAATTTGCAGCAGAATGAATGTTTGGACCTCTAGACCCTTCGCAGTAAAAACACTCAACCCTTTTTAGTGCCGTTCACTGACCTCAGACCAGCCTGTAGTATATCTCAATTCACAGGCAGAAATATATGGACCTGCAAGGCCGGGAAGCAAGTCTTAGTCAGTAAAAATGTGTAAGGCAGTTAAGTTTGTCCGTTCTGTGCTACTGTAGAAACATGGCGGTGCAACATGGCGGCCTCAGCACACCGCTCCTATGTAGATATTAAAGGCTCATTCTAGGTTAAAAAAAATTAACTTTTTTTTTACAAGCGATTTTGGGAGATCACTTAAAAAAAATTATTTGGTGGAATCAAAATTTCAAAATATCGACAGTAAAACTCCTGGCTGTGATCTATATATCCCACTCACTAACTGTGTTTATATGATTTCCTTTACTCTGTGATGTAGTCTGTGAGCTGTGCGTGTTCTTATGTAACTGGAGCTATACTGTACACGCTGGAGGCTATAATATCCCTGTGTGTGAGTACTGTATAGGAGAATGCTCCTGTGTATTCATTCAAGCGTTAGTTCATAGGCAGCAGAGGTTGTGTGATGTGTGTAAGTGAAAAGGAAAAGAAAACTATTTCTATAGCTTTCTTCACTTTCAATGATCTCCAGAGGCATCAAAAACTTGTCAGAAACAGCCATTACTGGGGCGCCCTTAGCTCGGTTGGTAGGGCGTCGTCCCCTCATGGGCCTCGGCCAGCAGCGGACCCGGGTTCGATTCCAGCCCGCGGTCGTTCTCTGCATGTCACTCCCCTCTCTGCCCCATTTCAACTCTGTCTCTACACTGTCAATACAGCA
>CM049401.1:31760071-31767571 GCA_026929865.2 Hyperoplus lanceolatus | reverse complement strand
TATGGGTGATTCTAAACCACAATCCACTGATTGTGAAGCAGAATTTGTATACTTATGATTCCTAACGTCCCCTTTGTAACAAGTAGTCTTTGAGCTGTGAGAGCAGTTCAACCAAAAGGTGATGTTTTCAGAGCTATAATGAGCTAAACCATAAATCATAATAAAATAAGGGATTGGATAAGAGTGAATTATAAATCCATAAATCATGGTCAACATAAATCTTTTTTTTCCCTCTTTCATAACGTTTTAATGATCGCCGAGCCTCGAGATTTATGTTTGAATTAATTTGTTACCAGAGCGTTTTCATAAGACCATAAAACACCATTGTGCAGAACAGTGAACGGACTAATAATGTACAAGGTTCAATTGCCCAGTGATGTCTGTTAGATGGGTGCTGGGGAATACATTTAAAAAAAATAAATGTTTTGATTTTTTTGCTATATTTTAATTAACTGTACCCCAACTCTACCCCATTCTAAGTCGAGCATTTTGTTTTTCTTGTCAAAACAGAGGAAGTACTATAACACTTGAACTTCTTTTAGCCTTTATTACATTACCCATAACGTTGCTATTAAGATGAGATCAAACTTTAGCCTCTCATCTCCTCAGTCAGCATTTTAAAATCAAATCCACATTGTTTTTCTTGTTTTAAATCTTGCCCTTAATTTGACCAGTGGTGTGTACTTCCCCTTCCAAAGGCCCGCAGCGTTATGAGAAATTCTGGTTAAGATGAGCCTTTGTTTCATAGCCAGATTCAAAACTGATGTTTTATTATGCAAACTACTAATAGAAAAAATATATGGGGGTGGTAGGTTGGCCTAGAGGAAAGGTGGCCGACCAGTAACCATGAGGTCTCTGGTTCCTCCTCCCAGTAACCATGAGGTCTCTGGTTCGATTCCCGGCACCGGACAGGAGGGTGTTAGTTGTAAAACTAGTAGTGACTTTTATTACGTCTACGGTGCCCACCATCTCTACCACTGTGTCCTTGAGCAAGACACTTAACCCCAAAACTGGGGCGCTGTACTATGGCTGACCCTGCGCTCTGACCCCCTCCGAAGTCTGGTAACTTGAGGGGGGATATGTGAAAAGACAAACTTCAATATAACCGTTGATTTACTAGTAACTTAACTTATTATATATTTCTAAATGCCTGAAACAGATTCGACTCGTTCACCTTTCCTTTTTCACTCTGTTGCATAAGAACATATGCTTTGCTTCAAGGATGCTCCAAGTTTATAAATAGTGTTTTTTTTCTTAAATGCAAAATTTATGAATTATGCAAAGATATTCAGTGCACTCCCCCTGCTGTGCCCTCTGCTGTGGGTTTAGCCGTCACCTTGGTGAAGCACATCTCTCCCTTCTGCTTGTTCTCATCCATATTTCAAAAAGTTTGCTTTGCTTCTCCTATACTTTCTGTGGTGGATGATGCCATCTTTGGTCACCAGCATCTTGTCCTTGAAGGCCACCGTAGCTTCTTTAAACACTACCAATGGGAGGGGTAGAGATTTTTTTTTTTTTTTTTTTTTTTTTACGACTAGATGCCACAAAAATACACACATCATATGTTCTTGATTTGATATCTGATAACCCTGTTTGTTTCTTCAATTGTCGTTCCATGTTGACCAGATAGTCACTAGCTCTGTCTGTTTACTGCTGATGAATTACCTTTTTAAGTTTGTTAGAGGTCTCGTTTTGAGCAGCAGTATAGACTCCATGGGTATCAATCATTTGATACCCATGTCTTCATTTGGCCTTTCACCACGCACACACACACGCACGCACGCGCACGCACACACACACACACGCACGCACACACACACACACACACACACACACGCACACACGCACACACGCACACACGCGCACACGCGCACACACACACACACACACACACACACACACACACACACACACACACACACACACACACACACACACACACACACACCCACACCCTCCATTACTCTTCATCCAAACCAACAGGGGGTCAACAGAGCACCATCTGCACAATTGCCATTGTGTGAAAGTTAAATCTCAGACGCTCTCTCTCTCATTCTCCCTCTCTCTCTTTCACTCCCCCTCTCTCTCTCTCTCTCTCTCTCTCTCTCTCTCTCCAGCCTAATCAGGTAAATATTGAGAGGATTTCTCAGTTCTTTTTAAAGAGTTTGTTAGAGACAGGATGGTTCGGCCTATGGGACGCGTGGGAGGTTTTATACGGAGAGGAAGTAGTTGTAACGAGGGAGTTTGGTCGACACACATATAACCGCCAGAGAGAGATCTGAGCTTTACACACACACACACACACACACACACACACACACACACTACTTTGCGAGAGAGATATCTGAACGTTTCATGTTGGAAAGTAGTTAGACAGTTTTGTCATTTACAGTTTGATTTCTGCCCCGTGCAGCTGCTCCGTGTGTGTGTGTGTGTGTGTGTGTGTGTGTGTGTGTGTGTGTGTGTGTGTGTGTGTGTGTGTGTGTGTGTGTGTGTGTGTGTGTGTGTGTGTGTGTGTGTGTGTGTGTGTGCGTGCGTGTGCGTGCGTTTGTGTGCGTACATGTGTGCAAAGTTCAGCCAAGAACTACTTCCTTTTGTTTAAGCCTATTAAACTACGTTCCAGAAGAAACAAAGCTTTAATGGACAAGGCCGCTGTCATACTTGTTGTCAACAGATCCCACAAAACAAATGTACTGGCACATACACTACATAACAGAAAACAGTCGTAAAAAGTGTGTTTGGGGATTATTCTGAGGTCTAGATTAAAACACATTTTGCCATATTGCCCCAAACAGCAGGTTTTGAATCCGCTCATGAAATATTTTACGGGAATAAGATTGAAAATAAATATTCCCTCGGATGGTAGGGAATTCTTTGTGACCAATAAAGTGGAAACAGTATTATGTCAAATGGCGTATGGTTTAGCACCACTTACAGTAAGCCGTGTGTGTGTGTGTGTGTGTGTGTGTGTGTGTGTGTGTGTGTGTGTGTGTGTGTGTGTGTGCGTGCGTGCGTGCGTGCGTGCGTGCGTGCGTGCGTGCGTGCGACGGACTGACTGACTGACTGACTGACTGACTGACTGACTGACTGACTGACTGACTGACTGACTGACTGACTGACTGACTGACTGACTGACTGACTGACTGACTGACTGACTGACTGACTGACTGACTGACTGACTGACTGACTGAGTGCGTGTGTGTACGTGCGTGTGAGTGAGTGAATGTCTGTGTGTGTGCGCAGATCGACCGTGTGTGTCTACTATAGGCAAAGCTCTGGGGATGTTAATGTTGGTTGGTCCACCACTTTATTCTAGCCTGAAATACCTCAACATCTTTCAGACTAGTGAAGTGCCCATTTGGGATGTTGCTGTAATGCATGTCTATTCTGTGCTATTACTGTATGGCAGCAGCACACTCTTGCTCTATGTGGGCACTCAAATCATTGGATAGATGGCACGGACAATCTGCACTGCACTCTATTGGGTCCACAGCAACACAATAAGCGAGTGGACAAACACACACCAGTCTTTTATGAGGTGCTGGTACTGGCAGTAAGATCTAAACATTGAGAACAATTGATTATTAGGAGAGCCTATTGCAATGTCCATGGCAGTAATGAAGTATAAAAATGAGTTCCAGAATTGTGTCTGTGTGTTTATGTCTAAGAGAGAGAAAAATAAAAGCAAAGGCTGGTGCAGCTGCAGGCGCTGTGAGCAGAGTGCAGGAGGGAAGAAGGAGGTAAAGAGGCAATGAACGAGGGATGAGGAAAAGGGGGAAGTGTGCGTGCGTGCGTGAGTGAGTGAAGAAATGAAATGGGAACTGGCCGCTAAAACCCGACTGCCCGCCTGTCTGTCTGTCTGTCTGTCTGCCTGCCTGCCTGTCTGTCTGTCTGTCTGCCTGCCTGCCTGTCTGTCTGCCTGCCTGTCTGTCTGTGTCTCTGTGGAGCGGCTGAGTGAGCGAGGACAGTGAGGTGTGATGGAATGACATGTCAGCGGCGCATCTGCTCTGCCAAGGCTCAGCTGGGTTTCCCTGACAACCAGAACGTCCTCTCAATCCCTCTCTCTCTCTCACACACACACTCTCACCCTCACCCTCACCCTCTCTCTCTCTCTCTCTCTCTCTCTCTCTTTCATTCCCCCTCTCCTCCTCTCTCTTTCTCTCTCCCTCCTCCTCTCTCTCTCTCTCTCTCCTCCCTCTCTCTCCCTCTCTCTCTTTCTCTCTCTCTTTCATTCCCCCTCTCCTCCTCTCTCTTTCTCTCTCCCTCCTCCTCTCTCTCTCTATCCCTCTCTCCTTCTCTCTCTTTCTCTCCCTCCCTCCCTCTCTCTCTCTCTCCCTATCTCTCTCTCTCTACCTCCCTCCGTTTAACTCTGTTCTTACATAAACTTCTTCTTTGTGTGAGCAGTAGAACAGCTGAGTGCATCCAAGTCTCCTTGAAAAAAATCAAATGTAATAGGCTCTACATTCAGGTCCTTCATCGTAGCTCCCTGTCTATGTTTCTCACGTATGCCCACGCTCATACTGTCTCCTGGGTGTGTGTGTGTGTGTGTGTGTGTGTGTGTGTGTGTGTTTCTCCTTCGGTTGGCAAAGAGAAAAGAGTCAAGGGTTTAAGGAAGGATATACTGGAAGTCGTTGAAGGGAGCCTGCTTAAAATGTAAGGGACGTAGAAGGAGCGGCCATACACCACGACACCTCCATTCACTTTGCACTTGTGTGTGTGTGTGTGTGTGTGTGTGTGTGTGTGTGTGTGTGTGTGTGTGTGTGTGTGTTACTGGAGAGTTTCTATCTCATTCTAGTTTGAAGCGAGTTAAATAAAATAAATAATAAAACCCAACTGAAAGAATATATTTGTTACATAAAACGCTGAAATATGCATGAGCAGATGAGCGGTGTGTTGACAACTCTACCTTTGGCTGTCTGTTTACTTTGTGTGTGTGTGCGCGCATGCGTGCGTGTGTACGCATGCGTGCCTGCCTGCCTGCGTGTGTGTGTGTGTGTGTGCGTGCGTGCATGTGTGTGTGTGTGTCAGGCGCTTTGACGGCTTTGTGGTCACAAACAAATAGAAGAAAAAAACAACAACAAGTCACCGTATATCCTCAAACGCAGATGAAAAATATTTGAAGTCAGAATTCAGCCTTGTACTGTTGCAGAGGGGGTCAGAAGGCAAGGCAAGGCAAGGCAAGGCAAGTTTATTGATAGCACAATCAGACACAAGGCCATTCAAAATTGAGAAGAAATTCACATTTTCTCCACATATATACATGTTAACACCTAAATACATTAGTCCTTCAATTGTACGCTAAACATGAGATTTCTTTCCACAGCTTGAGGTTGCCGCTAGACAGCCCTTTATTTTCAATTATTGTATCAATCTGAACCGCCATATTGAATAGGACCAACAGTCAAGAATCACGCTACTGCCTAATGTGACAGTAAAACAGCCTGGTTATAGTCTCGTTAAGCAGGGAAATATATTTTACAGACCAAACAGTCCGTAGACAAAGCCATCTGCCTCTGTCCTTTATGTCCCGCAGGCGGACACCGTACTCTGTCAAACGGCTTGGTAGGGACTGTGGGACTGGGATAGCAGCTGTGTGTTTGTTTTTTTGGGAGTGCGTTCACATATGTGCCCATAATGTTCGAGCACACATGGATGCCCATACCAAAGGCATGTGTAGAAAAAAGAGCAAAATGTCTTTTATGATTGTGTTGCAGTGTGTGTGTGTGTGTGTAGGGGGGGGGGGGGGAGGGTTGTGTGTGTGTGTGTGTGTGTGTGTGTGTGTGTGTTTCTTATAGAGCAAGTGTGTGTGTGTGTGTGTGTGTGTGTTTTAAAGCCTTAAAATGTCATGGGCTTTCCTTTTTCTTTTTCTTTTTCACTTTCTATTTCTTGGCATATAAAGTCACATTCTCCTTTTTTTTTAATAGCTTACCCACAATTCTTCCAACCCTGCGTTCGATTACTTCACAATAAAACTCAAGACTTATGTAACAGGAACCATGTTGTGGAACGTTTGAGGTTTTATTGGAGTCGAACATGAAGTGATTTTCCTGATTCCACACCAAAACAATTAAACATAATCAGGACCAGTAAGGGAATCCTGAATGTTTCGTATACAGAGTAAATTGGAACAGGGAGTAGGGAGTAGGGAGGTGCCCAGAGCAAAGCATGGCTGTTAAATGATGCTTGGAAGCCAGATATATGGATAATTTCTGGCTATGAATTCAAAAGAGCTCATGGAGACACTTAGGCTGTATTTACAATGCATGGCTCAAGTGGCCCAATTGGGAACAGGTCTCCCCTCAAAAAGAGGTTGCGTTCCGAATCGCATACTCTTTCTTTTTTCTATTCTACATACTACATCCGATGATAAAAATAATCTAGTTAGTATGCAGTAGGCATACTATTGGGACATACTTTACTCTCTTATTTCATCATAAGATTGCGCCTTGATCTTGCCTTTTGCTTTTATATCCGTCGCATCCCCGTTTGTTTTCATATGGAGGCTTCGTCGATGTGACGTCACTTCACGTGCACAATGGATTGTGGGTCAGAATTGCCCAAATAGGATGCAGTTTTCAACACTAACAATCTTGGCCGCATGAAGTAGGACATCCGGGTACTTCTAACCATCCTAAATCTGGCCACAAGAATCGGGACATCCTAAATCTTTTTTCTACCATACTATATAGTAGAAAGTATGCGATTCGGAACGCAACCAGAGTCTCCTTTCTCAATGGGATTTACCTGTATAAATAAAGGTTAAAGTCAGACAGCTCGAATATGGCTTTGTCATTACGATTGAATCATATTCCAGACAGTTATCTTCTATTTAGTATGGTAGAAAAAAAGATTTAGGATGTCCCGATTCTTGTGGCCAGATTTAGTATGGTTAGAAATACCCGAATGTCCTACTACAAATAAAGTAAATACGGCCTAAGATTTGGTTTTAGTCAACTAACTGTTTGCTCTTTTCTTTCTTTCTCCATTATTCCCTCTCTTCTCTCTCTCTCTCTCTTCTCTCTCTCTTCTATCCCTTCTTTCTATCCATCCCTCCTAGGTGTAACGTGCAGGACTACATCTGGCACAAAGGGTCCCGGTGTGAGGCGGTGGTGACAGAGTTCCAGGTGCTGTGTCTGGCCGTGGGGGCGTCTGCTCTCGTTCTGCTCATTCTCTTCATGATCGTCGTCTGTTTCGCCAAGAAGCTTCACGTGCTCAAGACCGAGAACAAGAAGCTCAGGAAGCGCAGGTTGGTTCCGGGACGAGGGGAGATAGTTGGGTTTAAAAAAGGATAACTAAATCTTTCCCCTTTTTTATTGGTGGAGTGGGTAATTCTGCCCCAATTTTCGAGCATTATTCACTCAAAGAAAACGTGAAAAATACAGTATATCATTATAAGTCTTTTTAGGGCTCTCCACACTCATATTCGCTGCAGTTAATCCGGGACAAGGGAGAGATGGGTTTTGAAAAGAGAAAATACTTTAGGTACTTCATCTTCTGTTT
>CM049401.1:31737571-31755071 GCA_026929865.2 Hyperoplus lanceolatus | reverse complement strand
TTTGAACTGTCCCTACTCTCATCTTTCTTTCATTCTCCTTGGCTCTCCTTTTCTCCTACCCACACTTTCTTTCTCACTCTCTCTCTCTCTCTCTCTCTCTCTCTCTGTCACTCTCACTTAATCAATATCAATACTCTTTATTCAACTAGGTAAAAACTCTTTTCCAAGAGTGACCTCCACCTTTCAGATTTTCAGTCAGAAACAATACACATTTTTAAACTTCATTCAAGAATTATTTTAGATTTCAACAATCATCATTCAGCTGTACAATCCCATTCATATATATTCATTCATCACACTAATTCAACGCTCAGCTATCCAGTGTAGCATCAGCTTTTTTTTAGCATCAGCATTCACACTAAAATGTCTTCAGGAATTGTATTTCTCCTGGCACTACGACATAATACATAAGCACAACACATAAATTTCTTCTACACCACATTCAGCATCCAAATCAAATATGATCTCTCAATATGATTTCTTCTCCAACTTTTGTATTCCTTTCACTCAAACATCCTTCTAAACCTCCATATTAATGTCACCCATCTCTGTCTCTCCCTCTCTCACCCCTCCCCATCCCCTGTCTGACCCCTCCCCTCTATCTCCCCTATCCCATCCTCTGTCTCTCCCTCTCACCCCCCCTGTCCCATGTCCCATGTCTGTCTCTCCTTCTCTCACACCCCCCTGTCCCCTTGTCCCCCTATCCCATCTCTGTCTGTCCCATCTCTGTCTGTCCCGACCACCAGCAGTAAGTACCGGCCCGCCTCGGAGCAGCACAATGATAATTTCTCGCTGTCCACCATCGCAGAGGGCTCCCACCCAAATGTAAGGAAACTGTGCGACACCCCTCCTAACGTCCCACATGCCCGTGCATTGGCTTACTATGATAACATTATCTGTCAGGTAACGTGGTTCTCGCCTCTCTCTCTTTCTCTCTCTCTTATCTCTCACTCCCTTTTTTGCTGCATCTCTTCCTCCCCCCCCCCTTCCCTCTCTCTCTCCTTTGCCCGGGCCTGAAAGAGTCCCCTCCCCTAAATGCATGGGCATGAAAAAATACTCTACGATACTCCGAGGTGTGCAAAAGCTAAAGAGGGAATGGGGGAGTGGGTGAGGGGGGTTTGAAGTGTGAGGATGGATGGTTTGGGGTTTTCTCAAATGTTAGATGTAAAAGTATAGGACTCGCATAGAAACATAGAGACAATAAAACAGAGTTTTTTCCGGCATCCTTTTTGAGTGGATTGAGTTTAGATGAAGGCAAGTTTGTTTGTGTAGCACAATTCAGATTCAGACACAAGGCAATTCAAAGTGTTTTGCAACGGGCATACAAATATAGTTCAAAAAAAAGTTTAGTTTGAAAAATAACATAAAAAAATATTGAATTTAATACAAAGAGAAAAAAGGCAGACAAATTGTTTCCAATTAAGAATAAGCTAAACTAAAAAGCGACAGATTAGAAGTCAAACAATGTAGATTTACAATCATAATTTAAGAAGAAAAACTACTTACATTAAGGTGAAACGGACGTCCATGAGTGTGATGAGAGAGTGTTTTTCTTTTTACCATTTCAAGTTGTTATAATGTTGGGAACAGTTGTGTCTAGTTATTTTCGGCGACAGTCACACGGTTATTTTGAATGAACAGTGACATGAAACACTCTAATTGCGTGTTGACAAAGAGAAGCCACAGAATACATTGTCTCACTGGGTGAACCAGAGGCCACAAACACAGCTGAGGTTAGAGGTTAGAATCTCCCTCAAACTCTGAACAATCACAGCCTGTGCTCATAGGGGACACTCTGCCTTCAACTTGACCCCTTTAAAGCGCACGTAAACCCAAATGTAATTTAGGGAGTTAGTTGTATGATAGTAAAGCATCTGAAAAGAGTTATAGGCTTATTTATCAATCCAAATTAAAGATATTGTCATTTAGGTTTGATCAACTTTACAGAAATTCTGTTTAGATGAGGCTGGCTATGTTCTGGTTCTTATTAGACAGTAAGTATTTTGAACCAATCACGGCATTTCTCTGCCCAAACGTTCTGTATTGCCATGGAGACTGTTTGATACAGCCACGCCCGCACAGTCCTGTATAACGGTCTAGACGTTTAAAAACAAATTGTATTTTAAAAATTAAACCAAGTTTTATGATATGTTTATTATAATTAACTTTCAATCAGATGTTTTTAAAGCTTATTGACACACCCAACTAAGATCTCATGTTTAGATTTTTACTATTTTAGACCACGTGTAAACGGTCTAGGCAGTTTTAAAAAAAAGCGTTTTGTTAAATAAAGTGTTATGATATTTCTGAACATCTACAATCAGATTTTTGTAAAAGCGTATTGACACACCCCATTTTGATATTATATATTTATTTCTGTTCACTATTTTAGACTAGAATTCCTAATGCTTTAAGAGAAAACTCCCACAATCCTTTGCTGCGACCCCTCCCCACCCCGTCTCTTTCTAACCTGCTTTCTCTCTCTGATCACCTCTTGCATCGGTGCGTCATGGCAACCCTGCTCTGTCGCTAACATGTGCCCCCCTGTGGCCATGTGAAGCTACTGCAGCGCTGCTTTGCTATATGTCTACGAGTAATAACAACATGTCTGCTGTACTCTGTTTATCCTGAAAACGGGCGTGGGCGGGAAAGAGCGATTTGATTGGTCCAAAAAAAAAAATGGTTTACCGGTGCATCTAAAAAAATGTAATATCATGGAAAAGTTAATTAAAAAAGTGATTTTTTATAATTTTTTTAGATGCTCCTGTATTGTGGGTTGAGAGGTGAGGGGTATAATTGACGTCCTAAACAGGTAAGCTAAAGGTTTTGGGATATTTTGGGGAGAAATGTTGGTTTATCAGGATAAACATCTGAGATGCAACGCCTCGCTGCTGCCTGCGGGTGGCAGCAGAGAGCCGACAGGTGCCTCACTAACTGAAGCATGGTTAGCTATAGCGACTAGCTACTAGCGGCGGTGCTATCGTTGTAGCAGCATGGGTAGTTCTAGTGCTACAACTGACTTAGAGATTGTTTTGTTTTTTGCACATTGTTTTTTTAGGACTTGGTACCACCTTCTAACAACTCCATCAGTAGTGCTGTTCACTTTTAATACAACAACTAGATGTTGCTATACAAGTCTCATTTAGCTCTTGTAGTCTAGTTTAACAGTTCAAGATAACTATTATCTTTAAAATAAAAAAATATCTCATTTAACCAAACCCAAATACCATTTCATTCTTCCCCTGACGGACAAGATATCCCAAAAAGATCATCAAAATCATCCATCCTCACCTGCTAACGACATCTTTAAAATATCGACTTCCTAACTCAACACCACCTACATATCACAACCATTAAAGTCCCTACTCCTCTACTGGATCCAATAGTAGTTGGAAATACTTAGTGGTTCGCTTTCACAGAATTTAAAGATACCCTGCGAAGTTTTTGGACACTAGAATTGCTGCTGGGTAGTGTTATGACGAGGTTTTTTGGTTGGTATGGCCTTCAGTCTTGAGGTTGGCACATATAGGCGTTGAGCATTTGTGCAACTCAATTCACATTCACATTATAGCCAACCAGTTTCATAGCAGTAATAGGCCAAGAAATGCTGCAACATGCAACACATTTCAAGGAAAAAACTCCCAAGCTATCAAAACATAGCCTACATGTTAATGACGTAAGTTGAACAAATATGCACTCAGCAGCATCATTTTGTTTTTTGACACCAAAACTGCAATAGGCAGTAACAAATGGGGTTGGGTTCCAGTACGCGATAAATTAGTCAAAGGGGATTTTTTAAATTTTTTTAAATCGACTTCGACTGACTACTCTTCTTGGCTTTTTCTGCCCTTATGTCCATCCATCAATCCTAACACAACCGCAAACAGATTTCCAACTACTATTCAGTCCGGGTTTATTTTCTAACCCATATTCCAGCCAAATATACTGTAGTCTTTCCCAAACCAAAAACCATACCAGCACACTACCCCCCCCCCATCCCCCTCTCTCCCCCTCTCCCCAAAATACATCAACTAATATAGCAAATAACCTCAAAATCCTTCCAAAACTAATGGCTCTGTCTGTGTCACAACGAGAATCTCACCGGAAAATATCCAAACCTGTTTATACTTTGGGTGGAAATCCTATATGAATAATGGTCAGGCTGCAGCACCAGAGAGTCTGTGTGTGTTTGAACAGTGGCTGGTGTCATATTTACCTCGGGGAAACTGTAACGCCAGCCGGGGAATATCAGCTGACGTCTGAAAGGATGTCTTGCTGCTCCTACTGTTGGTCTCTGTCTCCAACACTCGATATTTCTCTCTGTCTGTCTGCTCTTTATCTGTCTTTCTCTTTATCTGACTTTCTCTCTATTCCTTTCTTCAAGGCGGGACACTGCAGGTGAATAGGGTAACATAGATTAAATTGTGTCTTCCCCTCTTTGCCCCATTTCAACTCTGTCTCTCCAAATCTGTTTTATAAAGAAAAAAATGCCCCAAAAAATTATCTTACTTTTTTTTTTAGATTACATGAAACAGTTGATTAAGCCAGTTGATAACTTGCATTTACAAAAAATACACATTAGAATTTTCTTGAATATATATATATATATGCAAATTTGGCAATGATGTTTGCATTTGCATCTATTTCAAAACCAAAAACTCTAGATGTTAAATAAAGCCATAATTAAAATATTCATCTACCGTAGTCTTATTAGACATTACAAGATATTCAGTCCAAACAGGTTTTGGATGCAGCACCTTTTGTAATTTTACAAATCAATAAATACTTTGCACAGGTGTTTAAAATGTACCTTCTGCATGGTTTAAATAACAAAATGTATCATAAATCAGACAATTAACAACATATGAACAAATCTTACTGAAATAACCTTCTGAATAGTTCTCATCATTATGGAAAGTTTAGTTGTAAGTGCTTGCAAAGTTGAGATTTTTGGTTCATAGTGTCGAAAAAAACTAATTTTGAGATAATTGCCCCTTAGATTCAGGCTTAGGTTTATAATGTTTGACCTTTTATTTATACTATTGTAGTATAATAGAAGACATTTACCATTTATTTTGCCTGCATTGTCTTGCCTTAATCTCTCTCTCCCTCCCTCTCTCTCTCTCTCCCTCTCTCCCCCTCTCTCTTCCTCTTCTCTCTCTCCCCCTCTCCCTCTCTCTCCTTCTCTCTCTCTACCTCTCTCCCCCCCTCTCTCTCTCTTTCTCTCTCTCTCCCTCTCTCTGTCTCTCTACCGTGTATTTGATTTGGTTTTGAGGAGTTATAACTCTTTGCCCCGTCCCCCTCCCCCCTCAGAAAACCATGAGCAGATACACGTGGGAGTGTAAGACCAAAGAGGAGTCCGACTGCGAGGTAAGACACAATGTAAGATAGTAAAGACCCCTCCCAAAACCCAAACTCCCAAACTCCCCTATCCAGCCCTATATATATATATATATATCTCTTGCTGTGTTCGAAAAGCCCTACTAACGTCCTACTCATACTTATTTTGACATCAATTTGAGTATGTGACGGTTGTGTATGCGAGTTTGTGTAGGTGAGAAATGCCCGGATGAGCACTTACTTCCGGGAAGATTTTGTGTATGGATCGACAAGTTACTTTTCCTACTCAACCGCCCCACAATGCATTGCATCCTTTCAAACGTCATGGAAGTTTTTATTTTATTTTTTTATTTCTTCTGTATACTTCAGTGTAAACAGTCTGACGAACCTCGCATACACAATCGATGGTTAAGTAGACAGTATGTAGTATATACTCATAGTTGAGTATGTAGGAGGGAGGACGTTAGTAGGGCTTTTCCAACACTGCCTTTCTCTCTCATTGTTACTGTGGCCCTGTCAACCACCCTTTAACTGTCAGTGGATCACTCCGAGTCCTAACCCCCTCCTAGCCTGGTCCCACCAGACCATCGCACTTCATTTCATTGGTACAGAAGGTCTGGAATCGCTCAATTGACAAACGTTAACTCACTTGAAGGCAGGCGGGTGTCTGTTGAAGTTTAAAACTATTGGATCTGCCCAGTGCCACTCTGGATCTGCCAACCAATCACATAACGTTTGGTCGTGACTTACTGTATGTCATGCACCGGCTTCTGCAACTGGCGCACGACTTCAACGTCATTGTTCTCAGCCACTCCCTCGGTTCGCTGATTGGACAAGTAAAAAATCTGGCTGAGAAAAACCTGCGAATATACCGTGGACCAAGACTGACTACTGAAGGGAAATTAAAATTGAGCGGAAGTCGGTAGGCGGACCCCCTCCCACCATAACCTGGTAAATTAGAAGTAAAAATATATCATAAAATCCTTGTCAGTAAGTCCCCATAAACATGACAATATGCCAACCCTGTCATTGTAGCATCACACAGAAGAATTGTTTGTGAAGGTAGTGTAGGTAACATTGTTTGTTTTTATTAAAGGGGCAATCTGTAGTTTTTTGACCATCATATATGTTATGTATAAATGCATAGAATTGAAGAGTTTGACTATATTAAAAGCTTGTGAAAAAGTGTTTTCCGAGCTCAGATTACACAGATAAATACTTAAATATGAACTTGGAATCGAATTTCAATACAAGGACACAGAGTTGGAAGCCCTTGCTGAGATAAATTCATGAATAATTGTGTGAAATTGCCCTTTAACACACATTAAAGATGCAGAGCCGGGAGGTAAACAAAAAAACAGACATGAAAACTGCATCAGACCTGCGGCAGTGATACTGTGTTCACCTTGTGAGGACCTTGTCACTGTCCAGATAGGAAAACACACACACACGCGCACACACACACACACACACACACACACACACACACACACACACACACACACACACACACACACACACACACACACACACACACACACACACACACCAGTAATTTCTGAACACAATAACACAAAAAGCACTTATGTGTCTCGGGAGTAATACAACACTCCGCCACACACGCACACACACACACACACACACACACACACACACACACACTGGATCGAACTCTTTCGTCCTCAATCTTCCCTCCACGCTAACGTAACAGACTTCTGCCACATGGTTTCGTCCGCAACAAATGGTGAAAATGAAATTATTTTTATTTATTTTCGTCAATACTAAATAAATTCCACACGGAAAATGAAGCGATCGGGCAGCGCTCGCTGTAAAACCCAAAGAGATTTAATTTACATCGACTACTCTAAAACAAAACTAAAATTGACCCACAAGTCACAAACTCTGTAGGCGTGCATTGGTATGTGCATTTAAATTTGTTTTAAATAAATTACTCCTTGAATTTGAATATGTTTATATAGTATTTTATGCAGTGAAAACCGAACATCCTGGCACCCTGTAGAGCGAAGTGAATATGATTTACTATTGACTAGGCGGATGAAAATGATATGCGTAGGATGAATGTTGAACTTGTAAGACTTTGTATCAGTTTAAGGTTTTGAGAGATGGCCTTCCGCATAATTAGTTATGATCTAGAAACACATGTCGTGCAATGTTGTAATGTAACTTCATGTACAAAAAATATTGCTACACGCGTACAGAACAACCTTGTTTAAGGCAAGGAGAGATGCAGGCTGTATTAGATAGTACTTTCTCCCCTGTAGTCACTGGGCAGGTAAGTCAAGTATAAGTACAAAAATAGACTAAATACACATATAATTCTATGCATAAATATGATGATTTTTTTTTAATATGAAAAAAGCACTACATTTCATAGTACATAAAAAATCAAGATACTTTATGAGCAGTGGTACACACCCTCTTATTCCTCTGCGTGCACACACACACACACACACACACACACACACACACTCACTCCTGTGCAAACACTCAGATATATACTCAGGGAAAATAGCTAGTCAGTAAACACAAACAAGCAGTGTGTACACACCACACACAGGCAAAGGAGAGTAGCGCAGGAAGCCTAATAAACACTGTCTCTCACACACACACACACACACACACACACACACACACACACACACACACACACACACACACACACACACACACACACACACTATACAAATATTTTAATCTGGGGTTTATGTGCCTGAGCATAAAAACAAAATGACTAAAATTGATAAACACATTTAATGAGCTGCAATGAAGGAGAAATAAGACAAATAAACAGGAAGGATATAAAGCTGCTCGTTTCCTCACATATAAAGGCAGTAGCTGCTCGTTTCCTCACATATAAAGGCAGTAGCTGCTCGTTTCCTCACATATAAAGGCAGTAGCTGTTTCCTCACATATAAAGGCAGTAGCGTTTCCTCACATATAAAGGCAGTAGCTGCTCGTTTCCTCACATATAAAGGCAGTAGCTGCTCGTTTCCTCACATATAAAGGCAGTAGCTGCTCGTTTCCTCACATATAAAGGCAGTAGCTGCTCGTTTCCTCACATATAAAGGCAGTAGCTGCTCGTTTCCTCACATATAAAGGCAGTAGCTGCTCGTTTCCTCACATATAAAGGCAGTAGCTACTCGTTTCCTCACATATAAAGGCAGTAGCTGCTCGTTTCCTCACATATAAAGGCAGTAGCTGCTCGTTTCCTCACATATAAAGGCAGTAGCTGCTCGTTTCCTCACATATAAAGGCAGTAGCTGCTCGTTTCCTCACATATAAAGGCAGTAGCTGCTCGTTTCCTCACATATAAAGGCAGTAGCTGCTCGTTTCCTCACATATAAAGGCAGTAGCTGTCTCCTTGGCGTTTCCTCACATATAAAGGCAGTAGCTACTTTCCTCACATATAAAGGCAGTAGCTGCTCGTTTCCTCACATATAAAGGCAGTAGCTGCTCGTTTCCTCACATATAAAGGCAGTAGCTGCTCGTTTCCTCACATATAAAGGCAGTAGCTGCTCGTTTCCTCACATATAAAGGCAGTAGCTACTCGTTTCCTCACATATAAAGGCAGTAGCTGCTCGTTTCCTTCCTCACATATAAAGGCAGTAGCTGCTCGTTTCCCACATATAAAGATTTCCTCACATATAAAGGCAGTAGCTGCTCGTTTCCTCACATATAAAGGCAGTAGCTGCTCGTTTCCTCACATATAAAGGCAGTAGCTGCTCGTTTCCTCACATATAAAGGCAGTAGCTCGTTTCCTCACATATAAAGGCAGTAGCTGCTCGTTTCCTCACATATAAAGGCAGTAGCTGCTCGTTTCCTCACATATAAAGGCAGTAGCTACTCGTTTCCTCACATATAAAGGCAGTAGCTGCTCGTTTCCTCACATATAAAGGCAGTAGCTGCTCGTTTCCTCACATATAAAGGCAGTAGCTGCTCGTTTCCTCACATATAAAGGCAGTAGCTGCTCGTTTCCTCACATATAAAGGCAGTAGCTGCTCGTTTCCTCACATATAAAGGCAGTAGCTACTCGTTTCCTCACATATAAAGGCAGTAGCTGCTCGTTTCCTCACATATAAAGGCAGTAGCTACTCGTTTCCTCACATATAAAGGCAGTAGCTCTCGTTTCCTCACATATAAAGGCAGTAGCTGCTCGTTTCCTCACATATAAAGGCAGTAGCTACTCGTTTCCTCACATATAAAGGCAGTAGCTGCTCGTTTCCTCACATATATTCATATAAAGGCAGTAGCTGCTCGTTTCCTCACATATAAAGGCAGTAGCTGCTCGTTTCCTCACATATAAAGGCAGTAGCTGCTCGTTTCCTCACATATAAAGGCAGTAGCTGCTAGTTTCCTCACATATAAAGGCGTAGCTGCTCGTTTCCTCACATATAAAGGCAGTAGCTAGTTTCCTCACATATAAAGGCAGTAGCTGCTCGTTTCCTCACATATAAAGGCAGTAGCTGCTCGTTTCCTCACATATAAAGGCAGTAGCTGCTCGTTTCCTCACATATAAAGGCAGTAGCTGCTCGTTTCCTCACATATAAAGGCAGTAGCTGCTCGTTTCCTCACATATAAAGGCAGTTTTCATAGCTGCTCGTTTCCTCACATATAAAGGCAGTAGCTACTCGTTTCCTCACATATAAAGGCAGTAGCTGCTCGTTTCCTCACATATAAAGGCAGTAGCTGCTCGTTTCCTCACATATAAAGGCAGTAGCTACTCGTTTCCTCACATATAAAGGCAGTAGCTGCTCGTTTCCTCACATATAAAGGCAGTAGCTGCTCGTTTCCTCACATATAAAGGCAGTAGCTACTTTTTCCTCACATATAAAGGCAGTAGCTGCTCGTTTCCTCACATATAAAGGCAGTAGCTGCTCGTTTCCTCACATATAAAGGCAGTAGCTACTCGTTTCCTCACATATAAAGGCAGTAGCTACTCGTTTCCTCACATATAAAGGCAGTAGCTACTCGTTTCCTCACATATAAAGGCAGTAGCTACTCGTTTCCTCACATATAAAGGCAGTAGCTACTCGTTTCCTCACATATAAAGGCAGTAGCTGCTCGTTTCCTCACATATAAAGGCAGTAGCTGCTCGTTTCCTCACATATAAAGGCAGTAGCTACTCGTTTCCTCACATATAAAGGCAGTAGCTGCTCGTTTCCTCACATATAAAGGCAGTAGCTGCTCGTTTCCTCACATATAAAGGCAGTAGCTGCTCGTTTCCTCACATATAAAGGCAGTAGCTGCTCGTTTCCTCACATATAAAGGCAGTAGCTGCTCGTTTCCTCACATATAAAGGCAGTAGCTGCTCGTTTCCTCACATATAAAGGCAGTAGCTGCTCGTTTCCTCACATATAAAGGCAGTAGCTACTCGTTTCCTCACATATAAAGGCAGTAGTGCTCGTTTCCTCACATATAAAGGCAGTAGCTACTCGTTTCCTCACATATAAAGGCAGTAGCTGCTCGTTTCCTCACATATAAAGGCAGTAGCTGCTCGTTTCCTCACATATAAAGGCAGTAGCTGCTCGTTTCCTCACATATAAAGGCGTAGTACTTTTCCACATATAAAGGCAGTAGCTGCTCGTTTCCTCACATATTTCCTCACATATAAAGGCAGTAGCTGCTCGTTTCCTCACATATAAAGGCAGTAGCTGCTCGTTTCCTCACATATAAAGGCAGTAGCTGCTCGTTTCCTCACATATAAAGGCAGTAGCTACTCGTTTCCTCACATATAAAGGCAGTAGCTGCTCGTTTCCTCACATATAAAGGCAGTAGCTGCTCGTTTCCTCACATATAAAGGCAGTAGCTGCTCGTTTCCTCACATATAAAGGCAGTAGCTGCTCGTTTCCTCACATATAAAGGCAGTAGCTGCTCGTTTCCTCACATATAAAGGCAGTAGCTGCTCGTTTCCTCACATATAAAGGCAGTAGCTGCTCGTTTCCTCACATATAAAGGCAGTAGCTGCTCGTTTCCTTCCTCACATATAAAGGCAGTAGCTGCTCGTTTCCTCACATATAAAGGCAGTAGCTGCTCGTTTCCTCACATATAAAGGCAGTAGCTGCTCGTTTCCTCACATATAAAGGCAGTAGCTGCTCGTTTCCTCACATATAAAGGCAGTAGCTGCTCGTTTCCCCCCATATAAAGGCATAGCTGCAGTTCCTCATATATAAAAGAGCTCGTTTCCTCACATATAAAGGCAGTAGTTTTTATATAAAGGCAGTAGCTGCTCGTTTCCTTCCTCACATATAAAGGCAGTAGCTGCTCGTTTCCTCACATATAAAGGCAGTAGCTACTCGTTTCCTCACATATAAAGGCAGTAGCTGCTCGTTTCCTCACATATAAAGGCAGTAGCTGCTCGTTTCCTCATATAAAGGCAGTAGCTGCTCGTTTCCTCACATATAAAGGCAGTAGCTGCTCGTTTCCTCACATATAAAGGCAGTAGCTGCTCGTTTCCTCACATAATAAAGGCAGTAGGCCTCGTTTCCTCACATATAAAGGCAGTAGCTGCTCGTTTCCTTCCTCACATATAAAGGCAGTAGCTGCTCGTTTCCTCACATATAAAGGCAGTAGCTGCTCGTTTCCTCACATATAAAGGCAGTAGCTGCTCGTTTCCTCACATATAAAGGCAGTAGCTGCTCGTTTCCTCACATATAAAGGCAGTAGCTGCTCGTTTCCTCACATATAAAGGCAGTAGCTGCTCGTTTCCTCACATATAAAGGCAGTAGCTGCTCGTTTCCTCACATATAAAGGCAGTATGATCAAATTATTTGACACATTTCAATGTCAGACAACTTCAACTTGATGCCAACTTGATTTCCCTTAAACAACATCTGTATTTTCCCGTAAAGAAGAAAGACAAAAAATAACACACGTCTCAATATTTTTGTCCGATTTTCTACTAAAAGAAAAAACCCCCTAATCTTTTTTTTTTTTTTTAAGATGCTTCAATCACATAAAATCCCACATGTAAGAAAAAATGTGATGGAAAAACGTGTTCGAAAGGGTTTTTCATATCGGTTAAAAATTCCAAAGGTCTTTGTTGTGCCTGTGCAATAATACATGATACGTATTATATTTGGGCACCTTTCGGGGACAGCCTACAAAATAATAAAAAAAAAAAAAAATTACAGTGCATAAAAACAGACCAACCATGAATGCAAAGCAATAAACAACAACAGACGAATATAGAAGAACAAGTCAGTAATGGAATGGACTTGACTTATTTAGCCCTTTCTAGACGATTTTCTCAGCCCCAAAGCGCGTTGCATTTCTTACCACATTCACCCATTCATACACACACTCATACACACACTCATACACACATTCATACACCGATGGCAGTAGCTGCCATGCAAGGTGCTCTCTGAACTATCGGGAGCAATGTGGGGTTCAGTATTGTGCCCAGGGACACTTCGACATGTGGCGGGGAGACCGGGGATCGAACCTCCAACCCTTCAATCCAGTTTACGACCGCACTACACACTGCCGCCCCAGAAATAAACGTACAATCCACCTGTACCCGCTCAATAAAAGACAAAAAGTACATAAGAAACTGTCCATCCATCATCATCATCATCATTATCATCAGACCCCTGTATATCTCTGTTCCAACTTCCCCCGTAAAACAACACCCACGTTACAGTGACGTCCTCGTGGCTGTGTGCCCCCCCAACCCCACTGCCCGCCCACCCCTATATACTATACTCTATATATATATAAACCCTATACCTCCACTAATGCACAGCCAATGAAATCCCTACAAACAAAAAAACTAAAACATTTTCCAGTTTCACGCTGACGGGAGGAAAGAAGGCCCCTACCCCGTTACCATGGAAGTGACGTATCCGCACGTCCTGCCTGAAGTTACTATCTAGGCCGACAGACAGACAGACAGACAGACAGACAGCGGGTAAATGCAAACACTATACTGCTCTTCCCTTTGTCTTAAAAAGTGCCTCTCAATTTAACCGCACACATTCAATTTAGGGCTGTGTGTATGTGTGTTTGTAAATGGTACAGGCCTAGGGGTGAAGGGGTGTGTATGGGGGTGTGTGTGTGTGTGTGTGTGTGTGTGTGTGTGTGTGTGTGTGTGTGTGTGTGTGTGTGTGTGTGTGTGTGTGTGTGTGTGTGTGTGTGTGTGTGTGTGTGAGTGAGTGAGTGAGAGTGAGAGTGAGAGAGACAGGATCTGCCAACCTGTGTGTCTGAATTAATTACTTTATCTCATGACCTATTGTATCTTTTTCTAGAAGGATGTGTGTGGTGTGTGTGTGTGTGTGTGTGTGTGTGTGTGTGTGTGTGTGTGTGTGTGTGTGTGTGCGTGTGTGTGTGTGAGACAAAGACACACACACACACACACACACACACACACACACACACACACACACACACACACTCCCCAGGAAGCTGGGCGCAGCAGGGTCGATGAAGCCATGCAATATTAACAGGGATAAGAGGCTGGAAAAACACAGGAGCTAAAATGGACCAAAACACAATCAATTAGTTCCCTCTGACCTTAATTAAATCCAGATGAATTGAACTGAAAAAAAACCTCTTAAAACACATTACTATTGTTGATGTTGTTGTTGTTAACCCCCTCAGTGACTGCTGGGCATGTATGACGGTGGTACCAACAGATAGGAGAATCCATGGAGGAGAATTGTATAAAAAAAAATTCAATTACAAAAAAATCTTTATACTAACTGATAGAATGGTTGAGATTTTTTTTTTAAATGTAAAGAATTTAGCTATATTTAAATTTGTTTTGTTTTGAGACAATAAATACAAAGATTGGGCAAAACAGGAGGAGATGGGGCGTTCTGCATGAGCGACCATTACTGTACATGTATATGGGGGTTGGATGGGAGGGGGAGGGGAGGTAAATGGGGGGTTGGATGTATATTGTTAGGGTCTTGCATGTGGATGTGCATGTGCTTCCTGGGTTTTGCCTGTAATAGAAGAGCGGTGGGTGCTTTGGGTTGCGTCCGCTCATGCCGCTCACATCACTGTCTCCTCAGCCAGACACAACATGATGCTAAGCCGAGCATGATGACCATAAAAAACAGTGCAGCAGCCTACAATGCGCCTGACATGTGGCTCTGCTACTGAAGCTGTTTCTATATTATTATACTAACAATACAATAGCTGCAATTTGATTTTGTTGAGCATTTTACAATAATTCGCTGCATTCTTGCGATATCTATAAAGAATCATACCAGTGTTGTTTTTTTACAGGTTTAAGCTCTTTAAGGACAAATAGAATATATAATAATTATATAAGTATACAGTATATATATATATATATATATATATATCATTTATAATGTATTCTCACCAACAAATAATGCTTGTGTGTTTGGTATGGTAGGTCTTTTTCACATTTTGATTCATACTAGGAACAGCACAGGTGTTATACAGTATTAAGTTTCCTCAGGAAGCCGTGACAGTGAGTCAACATGAGCAATATACCAGGATATTGACACAGAGGCAGCTCCACAAAATTGGGTCATCATTATTTTTTATTACACCACCTGAGCTTTTTTGTTATCGTGACCTGTCAAAATGTGTTCTGTAAAAGAAACAGACACACATTTCAAGAGTCTGGGTATTGATTTTCACACTAGTGCAAAGATAAATTGAGTCTGTAAAAAGTACCGGTATGACTAGAAGCCAAAAAGCTATACCTGGAAAAACATGGAATATTAGATCCAACAGTTTAAAAAATTGCTTCCAAACAAGCTTTTAGAAAAGGTTCCGAAATAAGAGTAAAGTAAAGATTTGTGGTTTAAGAGCTGACACTTGCGAACACACTGGTATGGTTTTATTGTATTTTATAGCACGAAGATGGAACGTGAAAATCTGTTGCAATCTGTGCATGAAGCCTTAGGTGCATCCGTAACAAAACAGAAGATTGTTCAAGAAGCAATTTGAGCCTTAAGTTCTTTGACTTTTTTTTTTTGATCTGTTCAACCCGGTCACCAGACGAGAATATTGATGTTGGATGATTCTGAAAAAACACAAGATTATCTTCAATGAAAATCATTTTTATGTCTCACTAACATTTTTAAAGTCACTACAAATGCCAACCAAAGTAGGGTTAGGGTTGATGGTAATTAAACAATGGTCAAGGTGTATTGAAGGTTAGGAAACTAGACAAAGAAACATAGTAGCAAAAGTTAATAAAAGGAGGCATTAATTGCAAGTCTGTGACAGGATGGCAAACGTATGTTTTCAGACTACAAACCCTTACCTTCCTCCTTACCACATATCACTTCCTAAATAATAACTGAACATTGGCATTTGCCCGAAATTGTGAGGTCCAGTCTCATCCAATATCGACGCAAATCCTTTGGGATAAAGGTCTGGTTTTGTTTGTTAATGCCCTTCACAAAGATTGCCTCAGTCTTTGAGCAAATCCACTTCTGATTGGTTGAACAGAAATTACCACAAAATCTTAAAAAATTCATTGATAAGTACAGTAAAGTTTTCCTGCAGTTGTCAGGGTCATCGTTGCATGATAAAGCAATAACACCCCTAGTTGTGATCCTAACTGTACTCTCTCCCCCCCCTACCCCCTACCCCTAACCCCTCTACCCCACCTCTACCCCTTTCCCTTGGGCAGGACGATCCTAATTCCCAGAACAAGCTGCTGGAGGACTCGGTGAAAGCCTCTCCGATGGAGGACGATTCCCTCAACATCCACAACTCTCTCACCCCCAAACACGACAACCACAAGGTCCTGGGAGAAGACAATTCCTCCGAGGTAAACTCACTGCAGAACAACATGATGTGAAGAACGAAAACCTACACAGAACGAAAAACAACAACACACCCCCCCTCCAGCAACTAGACAGGACCACATCCGAAATAACGTCAAGGTGTAACGCCGGCAATGGGACCCCCTCTCCGCCCTCATACCCCCAAAAAATATCCCTCACTGCTGTCAGCCACCCAAGCCCGCTGTCGAGTGCACCTAACCGGGTCAAGAAAACCAACTTACCAGCCTAAACAACCAACGTACCAGCTAATCAACTATACAGTCCAGTCTGCAACCGTCTCCGACACGGCAACCACTGCCACCAAGCGGCTCCAACCGCTGCAAAAAAAAAATAAACGTACACCAACAACCGCCACAGCTACCACCGCCGTCGCCAAGCAACCCTGAGAGTAATCCCACCCTCTCTACACACCCTGCCGCTGCCTAGCAACCCCCAAGCCCCCCGCCCCCTAGACATCAAATCACGCCCCTGTTTTTGCAAGCCCCGCCCTGCACCCCCCTTGTTGCTGTCAATCTACGCTCCCTTATCGCTCTTACCTGCACACACACACATAAACATAAAGACACACAAAAACACACGAACACACACGCACACAAACACACACACACATAAACATAAAGACACACAAAAACACACACACACACACACACACACACACACACACACATAAACATAAAGACACACAAAAACACACACACACACACATATAAAGACACACACACACACAAACATTAAGACACACGCACACACACACACACACACACACACACACACACACACACACACACACACACATACAAATACACTCACATATAAAGACACACACACACATAAACACACACACACACGTAAAAAATACATAAACGCACACAGTGAAAAGATGAATGCATAAACAGGCTTACATGTTGACACACACACACACACACACACACACCTCCCCCTGCCTGCATTGGTGTATTTTGTAAAAAGAAAGAAATCATAACAGATGTTTAAAAAACGTACGTAAAACGTCATTGAAAAAAAAAAAATTAAAACTAAAAAAAATATGATGAAATAAGATAAAAAGCTACTGAGAGGTTTGTTGATGTTTGTCTGACTAATCCAGTGTGTCTGATGTATACAATATTGGAAGAAAAAAAATGTTTTTTGCTTGGATTGATTTAAAAAAAATAATGAAAAAAAAATAGAAGCAACACAATGTGTCTTGGTTTTCATTGCTGTGATTTTTAACCCTTTGATGTACCTGTTCTTTTTTTTTTTGTACTTTTTTGGGACTTCGAACAGAGAATAAAACAAACAAGATTCAGACAGTTGTTGAAATAAATCTTTTTAACATGACGACGTCGTTTTGGATCCTGTGTTTT
>CM049401.1:31710071-31727571 GCA_026929865.2 Hyperoplus lanceolatus | reverse complement strand
TATAACAGAATGAACAGCTGGCAGTTTGACAAATGACAAGTCAATGACGGCTCATTGGATTGCTCTACATTTCTCTTCTCACATGACACAGTGTCATAACTCTGGTCCAGTTCCATCCAACTCATTCATGTTTGACTCAACAGACGTGTTAAACCTGCAGTGTGTAGAATTTTGGGTTTCATTTCCTAGCAGATTTTGTAGAAAGTAATTATAATATCCATAAGTACATTTAATTTAGAGCATAATAGCTGAATTTTTTTTTTGAATTATTTTTTATCCCTTAGAAAGGGTCTCATATATGTCCATATTTCTGCATATTTTGGACCAAGGCCTAGTGCTGCCATTTTGAAAGTGTCATAGTTGGAATGTCATCAGGTGCATTGTTTAAAATGTTGAATTGTTCTTGTCCTTGAAGGCCACTGTAGCTTCTGTTATTATTCAAAAGGGGTGGGGTTACCCAGGGAGTGTTGCATTCTAGAACTTTGTAAAACTTTCTTGATGATGTCATATTACACACTGCACCTTTAAGATGATACTGATGTTTGTAAGTAGGCCTACGCGTACAATATGAATTAGGCCTGTGTGATATTTTACTGATCCTTGCTAAAAGAGTCTATTTTGTTTCTTGCAGACAGAGAGAGTTGCAGAAAGCCATCCATCCTGATTACTTGACTCACTCAGAGAACTTTAATTTTGTAACCTCTGAATGAGCTCATTATCTGGTTTGAACATATTTCAGAATCGAATACACATCTTTCAACCGTATAGCTAATGGATATCTTTCAACACATTCATTGAAAGGTTATGCTTAAACTGTTCAACTAAGGACATTGGTCAAATTAATAACATTATAGTTCTATATATAGATGTATATTTGTAGCTAAGTTTCCCTAATCAATATGTTATGTTATCAGTGGATCAAATTATTAGGCTATAGGCCTTTGTGTCGATTGTATTTTTTTATCTTTTTATTCTTTTTACTTCCACAACCAGCAGGAGTCGCTGTCTTCAACTCAACACGGACACAAACACGTCGAAGAAGTCGCCATGTGGTTTCAAAGATCGTGTATCAGAAAAGGCTGTGAATAAACTGTCACCATGGCGACGGATATTCTGTCACAGACTTTACATGGCTGGTTCCCAAAATTAAAATCAATAAAAAAAATCCTGTTAAGCCAGTCTTTAAACTTTATATTTTGTTTTTGTGTAGTTCGGAGTTACTGAAACTCGCGAAATGTTTTCCGGAAAGTAAGATGTTAATGTAGAAGTAACGGCTTCTCCGTTGTCCAAAGGTCCTTTATTTTAGCTGCGGAGTGAGACCTCTGTCGTTTTTTTCCACTCATATTCGGTATCATGCTACTTGACGTTAGCACAGCAGCTAGCAGTCAAAATCTGTCAAATTATGGAGTAAACTACTATCTCTGACGCAACTTTATAGCCCATGGATGTACAAGACACACTTTTATACTAATTCCTGCCAATAGCGCCTGTTTTGTAGCCTATTTTAGCCCTCTTATGAACCGTTTAACGTGTATTATTTACAGTTTAGCTAGTGAGGTTAGCCATGTATACAGAACTCAACAGCATTCTCAACACATCTCCTGACAGCTTCACACAGGTGAGCGGAATGATAATTTTTTATTTTATTTTGAAAGGTGACATACACTGTAGCGTTAAACGTTGATTTATTAAGATGTAGCATATTGTTATACGTGGACTTCTTGTTACTGTACTTTGATGCCTAATGTTTTATAATTGTGTCTCCACTGTGATCTGGTAAACCAAACATGTCGCAATAAATAAATAAATAAAGTATTATGTGTTCTACATGCTAACGTTGCTGTTTTGTTTGTATTTTTTTTTAACCCACAGGGAGAATTTATCCTGTTGTCAGACAGACGGAGTGATGCCTCGTTCCTCATTCACCACTACCTCTCTTTGTACCTACGAGGTGAGATGGATGGATAGATTGATTCAGTACTAATAATTAACATAGACGACCAACAACACACACACACACACACACACACACACACACACACACACACACACACACACACACACACACACACACACACACACATATACATATAAGTAACATTCATTCAGCTTCAAGGCAAAAGTTCAAATATGCATTCAAATGTTCAATGTTATCACCTGTTACCAAAATGGACCACAGCTGATGTTTGTCTGCCTGTCTGTCTGTCTGCCTTTCTGTCTGTCTCTATGTCTGTCTGTCTCTCTTCTTATTTCAGCGCGCTGTAAAGTGTTGTTCCTGGGTCTGGTGCAGTCTTTCAATCACTACAGTGCAATCAGTCAGAGATTGGTGAGTTCCCCACATGGACAGAATATAAAAGGTTTCATTTCATTTCATTTATTTATTACGTCTCACGGCCATAGCACTTGGCATGGAGCACACAATTCAAATTAAATCATTACAAACAAACAATGAATCTGGTGTGATTTTAACAGGCTGTGTGTGTGTGTGTGTGTGTGTGTGTGTGTGTGTGTGTGTGTGTGTGTGAATTGTGTGTCTTTAGGGTCTAAGCCTATCACAGGCAAAGGAGAAAGGTCAGCTGGTTTTCTTAGAGGGACTGAATGAGTCGCTGTCTGTTCTGATTCCTCAAGAAAACATCAGCGAAACTCAAGCCTTGGACTTTCTCAGGTACAAACCATGATTCACTTCACTGTTGTTAGGCCTATGCAACTTTATTTATCTCTATAGTTAATTATTCTTACCTTTACATCATTTTTACACAAGTATTTTTATAGCTCAGCTCCAGAAAAAATGGAGAGACCACTCCAAATTTTCAGTGTCTCTTGTTTGACTCTTGTCTACAGGCATATGTTTGATTAAAATTAACATTTTGTTTTTATTCTATAAACTGCTGACAACATTTCTACCAAATTCAAAATAAAAATATTGTCATTTAGAGCATTTTCAATAAGTAATGTAGAGATAAAGATTTAAGAAAAATCCAGACTGGTCTCTTCATTTTTTCCGGGGCTGTATATTCCGGTTTGTATGATCAAACCGGAAAATAATGATCTATACAATTCAAATGTATTATTATGTAGGAAACATGTTATAACAACACACATGTTCCAGTCTTGTAGCCACTCTTTTAATGTCCTATTATTATATGGTGATGGTGGGTGGTAGGATGGCCGACCAGTAACCATGAGGTCTCTGGTTCGATCCCCGGCACCGGACAGGAGGAGGTGTTAGTTGTAAAACTAATGGTGGCTGGTATTACATCTACGGTGCCCACCATCTCTACCATTGTGTCCTTGAGAAAGGCATTGAACCCCAAAACTGTTCCAGGGGCGCTGGCTGTACTATGGCTGACCCTGCGCTCTGACCCCCTCTGGAGTGGGGTAACTTGAGAGGGGAGATGCGAAAAGACAAATTTCAATGTGCCTCGAGTGAATTGACTAATGAAAATTAAATGTCTCTGTCTTCCAGGGATCCTTCCGTCGGCCTGAAGAGTCTGTATGAGTTTGTCCGCTCCAGTGTGCGTGTGCCTGGGGTCGGGGCGGAGGGTGAGGGGGGGTCAGTGGAGGAGTGGGGACCCCCTGTGCTGCTGGTGGACGACCTCAGTGTGCTGCTCAGTCTGGGGGTGAGCGTAGGAGCCGTGCTGGACTTCAGCCACTACTGCAGAGCCACCGTCTGCTCACAGCTAAAGGTGAGTCAAGGTGTTAATGTAGGAATGTGACATATGAGGATGTGTGAGTCTACATATATTTCCTACCGTCATTACTCTTGCAAATTCGATGTAGGACAAGGTGTTTTGGGGTGAAAATGTAAGAAAATAAGCCTTTTATGTTTATTTAACTTTACCTATGGAATTAATAAAAACATTACTAAAAAAACAAAAACTAAAAAGTTTGAATATTGCTGCTACTGGATCGGAGTTAGAATCACCCCACTAGCTTCAATTTGCTTTTATTTGAGACATTGCAGTTGTATCTATCTATTCATAATCTGTATTCACTAATGCAGTGCTTGCAAAACTTACAACATTTTTCAACAATGTACCCTTTGAAATATTTTCCCAGACAGTACCCCCATTTGCGAATCACCGCACTTATGACTGCTGAACTCTATGTTCAGTAAAGGGGGTTCGAATAAAGTGATAATAAAAACGAAAACCTCTGTGTCTGTGCCTGTGTCTGTGTCTGTGTCTGTAGGGCAATGTGGTGATGCTGTCTCGCTGTGACGGAGAGGAAGAGGAGGACGAGGGAGAGGACGAAGGCTCAGAAAGACTCCTGAAGGGCCTGACCCACCAGTGCAGCCTCACTCTGCATGTACAGGGTCTCCCCACCGGATACTGCAGGGACATACACGGACAGGTCTGTGTGTGTGTGTCAGTCTCTTGTTTGTGTGTGTGTGTGTGTGTGTGTGTGTGTGTGTGTTTGATTAATCTGTTGATCTACACAATGTCAGACAAAATACTACCGTATTTACAGTGCTTTGCATGAAAACTGTAAAATAAATAAATTATAAAAATTTAAAGTTTTTTGAATCTTTTGAAAGCTCTTGAATTAATATATTTTGTGCAAGAATATAAATTTAAGTTATTTTGATTTTGTTTTAACTTTATCAGTAACTTAGGGTATACATTGTGAAGAAAATAGTGTACACACGGTATTTGTGAGACGTTATATGTACATCTACAGTAGTTCAAGACACATCGAAATAACATCCTGCAATAGCCATTATACTGCCTATTTCAACACTGTATGCACTAGTGAGAAACGGCATTTTGTTTCATTTATTGTATGGAAGTACAGTTTTTTTGAAATGCCAATAAATGGAATCTTAAATCTTGAATAATAATCTAAGTAAACCAATAGTATTGTTTGTTTGCCATATTTAAAGTGCCCCTTTTATCCAAAACTGATTCTTTTTTTTTTCATTGCATTTGAGAGAGATTATATGTACATCAGTAGTTCAAAAAAGATTAAAACATGTGACCATAGTAATGTAAGTCATTTAATGGTGTTTTTTGTTTTCAGGTGGAAGTGTGTTGGAGGAGGAGAAACAGTGACGGGCAGAACACACAGAAGAAACTCTTTCAGTACAAAGTTCACGATAAAGGAGCGTCTTTCTTTGCTCCCGGGACGTCCAGCGCTGTCCTCTAGTCCCACACTCCAAAGCCCTCATTTGCCTTGTCTCTCTTTCTACACTTGAAAACTGATAAGACATGTTTTTATATCACTAGATGATACAAAATGTTGGTTATTTTGCTGCCAAAGTGTTCGGTTAAGCTTGATGAAATTACTAGCAAAAGCAAGTTAGCAACCGTTTTATATTTGGATGCTAAATAGTGTAAGCAACCCAGTCTGGACCTCAGACAGTTTGGAAGAAGGATGTTGTGATCATGCCAGCTGATAGGATAGCCTAGTTCAAGAATTCTGAATCGCTTACACAATTTTTTTTTTTCAAGCTTTTTTTTATTAGTTAGTACAGAGTTGAAATGGGGAGACAGAGAGAGAGGGGGGTTGACCTGCAGTAAAAGTCCACAGGTCTGATTTGAACCCACGACCACTGCATCGAAGGCCGGAGCCAATATGCTACGCGGCTCTATCCACTATGCCACCGGAGCGCCCTTTACTCAACATTTTTCCACAAATAATTTAAGTAAAAACAAAAATCCCAATTTCAGTCATTATCAGACCAGTGTGCTGAAGACGTGACTACAGACTCTGTGCTATTGTCATCATCATCATTATTATTATTATTATTATTATTATTATTATTATTATTATTATTATTATTATTATTATTATTATTATTATTATTATTATTATTATTATTATTTTTACAACATGCTACGTATGCACAGTGTTTACATTTGTAAGTGGTTAGTGAACATCTATGGACAATGGCAGGGCTGAGATGTTGCTTTTGACCAATAAAGAAAATACATTGGTTACACAGGGACTGTTGTATGAATAATTTGAGTGACTATTTCCACCCAGAATGTTTTCATTTCACAAGCATTCTCTGCAGATTGTCTCATTTGCAAGTAATAATTTCAGATCATCAGAGGAAAAATTTGACTGTTTCAGAAATATTTAAAAGTTCCTCGTACCATATTGCATTACTTTCTTTTAGATTCCAATAGGAAAGTGATGTAGTTGTATGTGTGGCCGCTAGATGTCGCCATATGCTCGCTGTTTAATGCAGGGTGAGAGGTCGGAGTGGAGTGGTCGCTCCGGGGTTTGACAACCAACTCACTGCTGCTCTTGCTCCTGTATTTTCAGCATCACAACACACACACACACGAGTTAGCATTTTACTTTTATTTCCCCTTCCCCTAAACACTGAAGGAATAACTCCGCGCACAGGAGAAATACCACCATAGCAACTGCGTTTACAAGGAGTAATAACGCCGTAGCAACAAGCGTTTGAAGGAGTGTTTTCTGAAGTTTTGTCCAGGTAAGTCTAAGCTACAAGCCTGTTAGCATGAGTTAGCTTCGAGGCGCAGGATAAGCATGGGAGCTCCTGGATTGTATAATGACATAATACCAGATAACTGAGCGGCTGTTTTAAGGCCATAGCGAGATAGTCTTACACACACAATCAGATATAAGTCCCTGGCACGCCAAACAGTGTTGTACAATGTAGTTTATTTAGCACAGGCGACGATAGCGTGTTAATTAGTTTCTCGTGGTTTCACAATGACAGCTCTGTTAACCAAGCGCTGCTTACGCGGTCCTCAATGTAGCATTTTAAGACACATTTACTGTTATTACCACAAGCGTTTCTAGTTGATTTTAAATCAGTTATTGATCGGGAAATGGGTTTAATAGGTTCACAAAGAGCTAGCGTAGCCTAGCAGCCGCCTGTTAGCTATGTTTGTTAGCCTTTAGCTTCGTGCCATAACAATTAGTGGCTTTGTTGTTAATTCCCTCCAATTCATTGAAGTGCTTTCCTTAGTCGCAAACTTAAGGTATAAGTATGTAATTCAGACTATTGTTACAACGCCTGAACATATATAAATATCACTTATTATGTAGTGAAAGTTGAAGACGAATTGTAAGACATTGGGAGCTAACGTTGGCTAACAGTTTCAGCCAACGGTAGTCAGTTGGTTGATGAAATATTTCATTCAGTTTTGAAGATAAAATTCGCCCAATTAGAACACACAACGAGGGGTATTTGTGTGATACATAGGTACATTTGAATAGCGTTAATACTATTATTAAATATGTCATTATTTGCACAGGCTAGCTCAGAGCTGTGTACACATTATTGTCAAACTATTGCAAAAGGTTCATGGACTTCTGTTTGCTTTTAGATGTGGCAAAGCTTTTCCGCCTTGTCATTGTGTCAAGGTCTACTACCTCTCCATAGCAGTAAACGTGCACTTTATGTATTCGAGGATCATCCCATTAACCGTGTGTGTGTGTGTGTGTGTGTGTGTGTGTGTGTGTGTGTGTGTGTGTGTGTGTGTGTGTGTGTGTGTGTGTGTGTGTGTGTGTGTGTGTGTGTGTGTGTGTGTGTGTGTGTGTGTGTGTGTGTGTGTGTGTGTGTGTGTGTGTGTCACCCTTGGGCGCTCACTGTGCTGCTAGCTTGCTGCCTGGCAGGTAACGATGTTGCGACATAATTACATCATTCCTGCACGTGTTGACTATTATGTTATTTCACCATTTTGGCAGTTAGTTACAAGTGCTACAAATAAAAATAAAAACGACTACTTAACTAAGGGTTAACAATTTGGTGTGCCTCTTTTCTTGGTCCCCCCCATCAAACAAATCTGAAATAGCCTACTTGATTGATCACTGGGAAAATTCATTTCGTTACAGTTGCTCCAATTTAGAATATAAAATGTATCGTATGTGGAAAAATAAATACATAAGTGTATTATATTTGCTTTATGCCACAAGATAAAGCCTTACAATATGTATCTAACAACACTTCTAAACGAATAAAGAGGTAAAAATAAGTATCAACATTATACTGGCAGTACCCAGCTCAAAGAGGAAGCTGAGAGGGGACAGAGCGTTTTCCCATCGCTGCTCCAAATCAGACAGGCCCCTTCAATCACAACTTTTAAAAAAACACCTCAAGACCCATTTTTACTCGCTGGCTTTCGACCCAGTGTGAGACTTTTGATGTTATTTTAGTGTACCTTATTTTTGTTATTTTAGATATTATTTTTACTTTAGCTTCATTCATTTTTTTACTTATTTTTATTGTACCTTATTTTAGGCCTGTACAGCACTTTGTCTCTGCTCTGGTTTGATGAAAGCGCTTTATAAATAAAGTTGGATTGGATTCAAATCATATCAAATCAGTTTTATTTGTATAGCCCAAAATCACAAACACATTTGTCTCAGTGGGCTTTACATTTCATACAATATGATATATGATACAATATGACACCCTGCCCTTACACCCTTAGCTCGGCTGAGAAAAAACTCCCAGTAAAAACCCTTTACCGGGAATAAAAAATTGAAGAAATCTCAGGGGGATTGGATTGGATTGGATACTGCGATACGTAAACAATGTAGTGATGGAAGAGAATGCGAGATTGAGATATAATGTAATATCTGTAAACATTGGCATGCAAAAGTTATAGGTAGCCCATAAATATAGCATCAACAACTACAATATCGATATTACTATAACAGCACTGTACAGCTGTGACTATAAACAGTGATTGTGTACAGATAATTTATTGCACTGATGAAATATTGCACGTGAAATAGATTAGAAGATAATTGCTTAAACCTTGAAGCGTGCAAAGTGGACAGTCCAAGGTCCAGACTATTGGCAAGTGTGCAGAGAGAGAGAGAGAGAGAGAGAGAGAGAAAGAGAGAGAGAGAGTACTTTGATGGCCAAAGGACTTTTTTCGACCTCTCAGTGTTGCATTTTGACACCAAAAACATAGTCAGAAGAGATGGAGAAATCGTTGTGTCTGGACAGACGAGTGCCTATTATTGCACATCATTGGTTATTACAGTACAGTTACTGATTTACAGGACATTTCCCCTCTTTCTGTCAACAGCGCCGGTTGTTAAAGGGCCTGTGTGTTTATCTACAGTACTTAATGGGAGTCACTCTGCTTCCACATTATGCAACTGACTGTGGGATTGACTGGAGGCCGCTTGCTGCTGCTACAGTCATGTTACGGATAATGGACACAGCCTAACGTGGCTCTCAGGGATGTTTGTGGATATTTCTTGCGTAGGTTTTTTTTTTTGTCCATGGATATAAGGATTTCTAAATGATACAGACTATTGCTGACTATTCTGATGATGGATTTTAACTCTATAAACCCTGGAGATTCCTTCAAGCTAGGAATTTTGGGGAGTGTTGCAAAGAGGTAAGGTGCTAAGAGGATGTTTTTAAATGTGTATGAACAAGTCTAATTCTTCCTCTGATGACCATAAATCACCTATAACAGCAAACCAGACCATGAGGGAAAATATTGCAATTTTTTATATAGTTAGTATTAATGCCTTCGCTCAGGTCTGCTATAGGATTTATTCTTCTTTTTACTCTCCAAAATCTCTCATTTGTTTGTGTGTGTGTGTGTGTGTGTGTGTGTGTGTGTGTGTGTGTGTGTGTGTGTGTGTGTGTGTGTGTGTGTGTGTGTGTGTGTGTGTGTTTGTCAAAATAGTATTGCTAAGTTTTGATATATCCTTGACACATGTAGTACTTCTGTAAAAGTCAATTATTATTTTTTCTGCTCACAGTCATGTTGTAGGCATGTCGCTTTTCACAATACTGCCGTTATCTAGGTGGGAACATCTATTCGAGCTGCAGAGTTCCCCGTGACTGATTGTGTTCATTTTGTCATTGTGTGAAACACTCCCTAAGTTCCAATCCCCATACTTCTCTACTATTTAGTATGCCAAAAAAAAAGTTTTGTATGTCCCAATACATGCACGTCAATTGTAGTATGCTGAAAATACATAAATGCCCCACTAACTCCAATAGCATTTTGGAGTAGTCGTCTTTATTCTTGACATTTCTCAACCTAATGAAAAAAAAATCTTCCTCATCTGATTTTTTTCTCTCTCCTATGGCCCGTAAACTCTTCTGTGCTTTAGTATGTAGTGTAGTAAAAATAAAGAGTATGTGATTTGGAACGCAGGGATAGTTATATATCTGTGGCTGTGTGCTTTTCGTTTGGGAGTAATTGTGCCAGCTTCTCACGTGGGGATGCTGCATATAGACTGGTCTTTGTTACATTATTATTTGTTGCCTAGTAGCAAGAATGTGTCAAAGCACAAGGTTATTTAAGGCGGACATTTTTCATGTTGTTGTCATAAAGATTTACTTGTGGGTTGTTAGGTTTGGGTAAAAAATGCTGTTCTATAGCTAGCTGGTATATATTTTTTTTGGCATTCTCAAGCTTTTTCAGGTAGGACAGAGTTGAAATGGGGAGACAGAGAGAGAGAGAGGAGAGGGAGGATGACCTGCAGTAAAGTTCCACGGGTCGGATTTGAACCTGCGACCACTGCAACGAAGGCCGGAGCCAATATGGTACGCGCTCTATCCATTACACCACCGGAGCGCACCTAGCTGGTATATTTCAACAAGCATCATCCAACCAGGCTGAAAAGTATCTCCAAACGATCGGCGCTATAGTTACCTGCCAAAGTTGCTGGGGACAATTCAAACTTGGCCGCAGCAAATGTATTTTTTTGGGCCCTAAACCATTCAGTGCTTTATAAACCAACAGCATCATTTTGAAAATCAATTAATTTTACTGACAGGAAGGCAGTGTAAAGACCTCAGAACTGGAGCGATGTGATCCACTTTCTAGGTCCTATATAGTGAGGACTCGAGCAGCAGCGTTCTGAATAAGCTAGATAGATTTTAGAAAGCCTCCCTCAAACTTTGTATGCCTTTTTAGATGTGAACATGTCAGTAGCTACACCATGCATGATAGCCCTGCTCCCTGTGTGTGTGTGTGTCTGCGTGTGTGTCCCTGCGTGTGTGTCCCTGTGTGTCTGTGTCTGTGTGTGTTGCACTGAATAGAGGAGCGCAGCAGTGGGGAGAAGGCCATAGAGCTCGTCAACTTTCCAATCAGCTCAATCCGGGATTAGTTAACTGACGGAAACTCACTGACTGAGCCTTAGCCAGACCAGGTCTCTGTCTCTCTACCTGCCACATGCATGTTAGCACACCCATACAGGTCTATGGTAAGACTGTAGCACACAGCATAACTAGACAGACAGACAGCTTTTTGTTGCAAGCTTTATTTGAAAGTACAGAGTTGAAATGGGGAGACAGAGAGAGAGGGGGGGATGACCTGCAGTAAAGGTCCACGGGTCGGATTTGAACCCACGACCACTGCAACGTCGAAGGCCGGAAGCCAATATGGTACACGCTCTATCCACTACGCCACCGGAGCGCCCTGTGATAGTCCACTGTCCTACTACAGTCTCAGAGCAGAAAGGACTTGTCTTCAAAGGCCTTCTTGTCCTTTGTAGGTGTAGGAGCCATTGTGTGAGCGTGCCAGTAAAGCGCTGCAGTTTGTACTGTACTACTGGGTATTTATAACAGCAGATCAAGAGACTCACTCCTGAGGCTAAATGTTTCCGTTGCTCCCGGGGGGGCGAGCCGAGCAGTCTCACACACACACAGTCGCACACACAGCCTCACACACAGCCGCACACACAGCCACACACACAGTCGCCCGCTTCCACAGGGAGATACACTATGTGGACCACAAGATAAAACATCTCAGTGCTGCCGCTGTTTTCAAGGGACACAAACGGGCACGAGGCATAAACGCAACCTGGTCTCCCATTAGCAGGTATGGAGAGCAGTGTAAAGTGTAGACAGTGAATGTGTGTATGTCATGCCCCTGTAAAGCACTTTGCCTTGTCTGAATTGTGCTATTTTAGACTTGATTCTGGAGAAAGCTTGTTATCAAAAAACTTTTTGTCAAAATGAGTGAATATTCTCCTCAAGATCCGCTACCTGTCCGTACTGTGTGTGCATTGAGAAAAGTGTTAATACTCAGCCTAGGCTCTGTAAACAGGTATGTAAACAATATGTCAACATAGGGGCTCACTGTAGATAGCAACATGTCAGTTTACAGAGCCTAGGCTGTGTATTAGCACTGGATTTTTTTTTCCAGCACACACACAGTACAGACATGTAGCAAATCTTGAGGAGACAACAAGCACTGTCCAGAATTGCTGACTGCTCCTTTAAACCTGCAGTGTGTAGAATTTTGGGTTTTATTTCCTAGCAGATTTTGTAGAAAGTAATTATAACATCCATAAGTACATTTAATTTAGTACATAATAGCTGAAAAAAATGTTTTGAATTATTATTTTTTCTCTTAGAAAGGGTCTCATATATGTCCATATTTCTGCATATTTTGGACCAAGGCCTAGTGCCGCCATCTTGAAAGTGTCATAGCTGGAATGTCATCAGGTGCATTGTTTAAAATTTAGAATTGTTCTTGTACCTGAAGGCCACTGTAGCTTCTGTTATTATTCAAAAGGGTTGGGGTTACCCAGGGAGCGTTGCATTCTAGAACTTTGTAGAACTTTCTTGATGATGTCATATTACACACTGCAGGTTTAAGGCTGGTATAATGGATACACTGTGGTAAACAATGGGTGATTTGGCAATACCTACCTAATTATGCCTGGATTTGCATCTTTAAAAATAAATCATAGATGTTGGATAAAGCCAGAGTTCAAAACTGTTGTTTAATCTTTACAATACGAGTATCCAAAGTTTTTGCAGAGCAGATTTCGGATTCAGCCTTTTTATTTTTTTTTAAATGGCCGTTAAAGATGGATGGTTGTATAGGAGAAATATACAGACCCAAACAGACAAGGTTTAGTAAAATAAACACAGATTTTTTTTTTTTTTTTTTTTTTTTTTTAAGCTGTATATATTAGCTTGTTTTTATATAGCCTGTTATGAAGTGTAATTTTAGCATTATAGTGTCAATTGTGGTGTACTTTGTTTGTGTGTGCGTGTGGCCTTGTGCAAATTCTGCCACTTCTTTTCTGCTGCCTGTCTTGGCCAGGACTCCCTGTGAGAAGAGTTACTGTAACTCAATGGGACCTTCCTGGTGAAATAAAGGTTAAATAAAATAAAAATGTTGTGTATATTTTGGAATTTTTATTTAAACTAGTATGAAAGAAGACATGTTATGGAAGCAGAATAAACAGTGGGATTAGATACTGCACCACCTGGACGTTTGCAGTATGTTGGGAATGGCAGCCAGTTAAACATTGTAATATCAGTGTGTAACTACACACACTGATATGATAGGCCCACTGAGTAAACACAGCGGAGATTGGGCAGAAAAAGTAAACAAGAAATTTGAGTTGATATGGGAAACTGAATGAACTGACTTAGGCCGTATCCAAACGACTTACATGGGTATTACTATTTTCATAACCATATCTTTTTTCTGTGTGTGGGCCCCCTTTTGTTTACATACCAGTTAGTTTACAGAGCCTAGGCTGTGTGTATTAATTGGATTTTTTTTTTCCATCGCACACACAGTTCGTACAGGTAGCAGTATCGTGAGGATAATATATGATTTTGACAAAAAGTGATTTTGACAACAATCTCCGGAATTGCTGATTCCACCTTTTAAACTACATAAATAATCTCTCTTAAATGCCAGTGTCACCTACCCTACTCAAATTCATTTAAAAAGAAACTTGTAATACAAAAACAGTTACTTTTCAAGTATACTTTTACTATGTAAAGTTTTATTGTGGTAGGAGTAAAGGAAAAAATTAAACCTATTTGGGTTTATTTTGGGCATGTACGATTAGTGTATAGCTCATTTGCATATTAAAATTAATTTTCAAAGAAGCTTGTAATACAAAAAAAATGTAATTATCATGGATACTTTCATTGTGTAAAGTTTCATTTTGATAGGACTAAAGGAAAAACATTGCCCTATTTAGATGTATTGGTGTCTCGCCTTATTGGCACACATCTTGGATTGATGAGAATTAAACATATTTCCTCAACTAGGATTTCTTAGGACTTTTAGTATGTTGTTCTGGACACCTCATAGAAATGATCTGAGCTGAAAAAAATTATTTTACAATTTATTCTATGTCTGTCTACGAACAAATGGCTGCTCTCCGTCAACATGGACGGTTGTTTTTCACCCATGTGTGTGATCTATGGGACATGTACATCGTAGCTGCTCAGCCGGAGTTGCTTGTTTTTCCTCTGGTGGCAACTTGGCAACGTGCCCGCAACTTTTCTCTGCTGCTGAAAGAGCTGTGTGTCTATGGTGTGTGGGTGTGTGTGTGTCTATGGTGTGTGTGTGTGTGTGTGTGTGTGTGTGTGTGTGTGTGTGTCTTATGTGCTATACATGTGACCCATGTACCAGTATTCAGGAAAACACACACCATGTCTCTGTCGTCAATAGTGCACGTGCCTTAATGTGGAGTATGTAACAAATTAGGTGTTCAGGATAGAGCCTCACTATAAGAGTCTGTGTGTGTGTGTGTGTGTGTGTCAGCGAGAGCGTGTGAGTGTGTGTGTGTGTGTGTGTGTGTGTGTGTGTGTGTGTGTGTGTGTGTGTGTGTGTGTGTGTGTGTGTGTGTGTGTGTGTGTGTGTGTGTGTGTGTGATTTAGCACCTTTATGTGTTTGTGATTTTCCCCACAGAGTTGTAAGATGATATATTTATGAAAACGTCCCTCTTGGCCTCAGTTTCGCTCCTCATTCTGTATGTTCTTATTAACCCCTGAGCTGTCAGTAGGCTGTCAGATGTCATTTTTAAATGTTTGGCTCGTTGCCTCTCTTTCGGGTTCAAGACAAGGCGCCAGAAACCGTTCCTTTAACTGTCGCGTGTATTTAAAAAAAAAAAAAAAAAAAAAAAAACGGGCAAAAGGACCGCTGTGATGACTCTCTTTTGTCAGCCGTTTAAAAAAAAAAAAAACCTAAGACGGGGAAATGAGTCATGTGCGTCCCTAAAACCCAGACCTGTAGTGTTTGAATGATGCATTGACCTATCATGTCTATTTAAGATAAACTTTACTTTCACTAAACTGTCACTGTGTGTTTGTTGTGACTTGTTTATTAAACCCCGTTATGTTGCACTCTATATTTTCAATAACTTATACGATATGAAACACCAACAGCTGTAGTGTATTGAATGATGTATTAACCTATCCCCCCCCCCTGCCCCCCAGGTCCCTGGATGCCCCTCGTTGCAGCCTCCTCGGCCCCCCAGTGCGTCCTCATGGCCGGGGGGAGTTGACCCCTCGCTGCAGGATGACGCTGCGCCAGCGGCTGAGAGAGAAGATCTCTGCGGCCTTCTACCGCCACGGGCTGCTGTGTGCCTCCTACCCTGTGCCCATCATCCTCTTCACCTCCGCAAGCATACTCACATGCTGGTAGGTCCTCTGTCTGTCTGTCTGTGTCTGTGTCTGTGTCTGTGTGTCTGTCTGATGCTGCCTTGCTGTCTGTCTGTCTGTCTGTCTGACTGCCTGTCTGTATTCTGGAAAATATTTGTCGACAAAATCACATTTAGTCAAAATCAGTGAATATTTCCTCGTGATCAGCTACATTTAATATTTTTCAATTCACACATCCAAGTTTAAATGAAATATTTTCCCTTTTTGTTTTTGTTGGTCCAAAACATTATCCGTGACATAAACACCATGATAACGTGATTGTTCATAAACATGTAGCAAGCAGCTCTAATACTGCATTAGTGACGACAAAGTATGACGGCCATTTTAAACGTTGTATAGCAGGTCTGAAAAGAGGAGGGTTGCAGGCAGCTCAGAATCACACCTTCAAATCGTCAATAGGTGTGTGTGTGTGTGTGTGTGTGTGTGTGTGTGTGTGTGTGTGTGTGTGTGTGTGTGTGTGTGTGTGTGTAGTACTGTACGTGTGAAAAGCAGCAAGAAGCTTGTGACCAATCGCACGCAAGCATTTACTGAGCACACGCACATATATACTGAAGCTAAACCTCTCGTGTCAAAAAACTAATAGAAAAATAAATAGACATGGGTCAGAGAGTTTACCAGTAACAGCATTGTAAAACAATCTCAGCATTTCTCAGCAAGACACACACGCATACAGACACACACACACACAATCTCTCTCACACACACACACACACACACACACACACACACACACACACACACACACACACACACACACACACACACACACACACACACACACACACACACACACACACACACACACACACACACGCGTGCATTTTACAGCAGCAGGGGGGTGTAGCTAGGTCAAATGGACAACTGACCACCGCCTCCCCGGGGTGAAGTGAAAGAAAAGAGGTTGGTGATAGCGGGAGGTTCCTGTGAGAAACTGACCCAGTGAGAACTAGAGGCCTGTCCCTGTCCATCTGTCTGACAGGAGGGGGGCCCGACCCAAACAATAGAGTTCTTTGTGGAGGTACAGTCACTACAGTGGCCTCGGAGCAAAGACTGTATAGTCCTGGGGAGAGAGGGAGAGGGAGGGAGGGAGTGAGAGAGGGAGGGAGTGAGTGAGCGAGAGGGTGAGTGTGTGAGTGAGGGAGTTAGTGTGTGAGTGGAGGGAAAGAGAGGTGTCCATTCCAACTGATAGACTGTATGGACAGGGAGTGGGAGGAGGGTGAGAGGGAGTGACAGTCAGTGTGTGAAAGAGAGAGAGAGAGTGTTTGAGAGAGAGAGAGAGAGTGTGAGAGAGAGAGTGAGTGAGTGAGTAGAAAGGTTCTTCCATTCTAACTGACTGGACAAATCTTTACAGGACAAGACAGTAACATTTGTAATAACATGTGACTCACTCTGTTAAAGCTGTAGTGCGTAACTTTTTCATAGAAATGAAGCCATCGCCAATCAAGTTGACACAAAGTTGACACAAAGTTGACTAAGCCTATCAGCTTCACAAACTGGTGTCCCCCCCCCCCCCCCCAAGAAATGGAGTTGTTGATTCTACTGTTGGACGTACAGCAGAAGGTATAAACTCCACGGCCCGATCACTGAAGGCTTGTTTGTTCTCATGCTTTGGGAGTCTCTGTGTCACACTCATATTAACGTTGAAAAAAACATGAAAAACCGCACTATGCATAATAGGTGACCCTTTGAAAAGATCTCTATTTTCTTTTACATAAAATAACTCTTCTCGGGGCGCTCTGGTGGCGGAGTGAGTAGAGCGCGTATACCATAACGGCTGCGGCCTTCCTTGCAGTCTCTGTCTCCCCATTTCGACTCTGTACTATCAATTACAGCTTGAAAATGCCCAAAAAATAAATCTTTAAACTAAATAACTCTTCACTTGTAAACAGGCACCCAGCTTTAAGAGCTTGTATCCATCCTCCACTGATCACAGCGGTGTTCACAGAGTGTTTTCAGTCTCACCTCCTCCTGTTCACATTTCAAAGTGTCCTTGGAAAAAAGGCATTGAACCACAAATTACTCCAGATGGTTGGCCAGCTCCGTGTGTGTGTGTGTGTGTGTGTGTGTGTGTGTGTGTGTGTGTGTGTGTGTGTGTGTGTGTGTGTGTGTGTGTGT
>CM049401.1:31660071-31697571 GCA_026929865.2 Hyperoplus lanceolatus | reverse complement strand
CTGTGCATCATCCTCATTGGTTACTTCACTCTGGTGCCAGCCATCCAGGTAACACACACACACACACACACACACACACACACACACACACACACACACACACACACACACACACACACACACACACACACACACACACACACACACACACACACACACACACACACACACACACACACACACACACACACTTACATTGTTGCATTATCATAAACAAATACAGCAACAACTGATTAGATAAGTGTTATTGGCTACTGCATTGGTAATGTTAATGATGCATCAATGCTGCTGTAATATAAATCTAGCTGGCCATATTGCCATAGGTTGTTTCTGTTTGTTACAAGTAGAGAAATGCTTACTTGTGTTTGCCATTGCATATCCCTGACTGTTTCATTCATCACTCTATGAAATAAATGTCATGTTTTGTCTTTTATTCAATTTTTTTTTTTACTTTTATGAGTGTTTGTAAATGTATTGATATGATCCTGTTTTTACTGTACGGGTGACCTTTAGTGTCCAGAAAGGCACCAGTAAATAAAATGTACTATTATTATTAACATTTGCTGGTCTGCTGGGTTCCCCTTATAGAAAGACATTTGACTGTGTGTGTGTTGCAGGAGTTTTGTCTGTTTGCTGTTGTGGGTTTGGTGTCGGATTTCTTCCTCCAGATGTTCTTCTTCACCACAGTTCTATCCATCGACATCAGACGAATGGAGGTGAGAAGTCTCACACTTCTAAAACACTGAAAACTCAAGTCTGTCCCTTTTAAACAAAAATCATGATTTTACATTTTAAAGTGAGATGCTGCAAGGGAATAGGGTATATTTTTTTACTTAAAGGTGCAATGTATAATATGACATCATCAAGAAAGTTCTAGAAAGTTCTAGAATGCAACGCTCCCTGGGTAACCCCACCCCTTTTGAATAATAACAGAAGCTACAGTGGCCTTCAAGGACAAGAGCAATTCTAAATTTTAAACAATGCACCTGATGACATTCCAAAAACATGGATTCCTCCATAAGACTTGCCTGCTCAATGTACAAAATGTAATATTAATATTTGTAATTCTCCGCTCAGGAGGATAATTCAGATTACTGGCAGAGGTGATTTTACACCAATGAGGACATATTTATGAATGAGGATATTGATTTTAGCTGATGCATTACTTAAAATGTTACACAGTGTCCCTTTAAAGTAAACAGAAGTAAAAACTCAACAGGAAGCAATTTTTTACCCAAACTTTTAAAGTCTTCCTGTATTTACTCTTAACAAACAGTGGCTCAGATCTGTTAATCAATTCGACATTTTCAAGTGTAAACATACCAACTGGTGGCTGACACACACACACACACACACACACAAGCCCTTTGTCATAGGCAGATATATACAGGAGGTCATACAGGCCCACACACATTCACCACATAGTTTTCAGATTACTGTTTTCCCACATTATTTAAAACCTCTCTGCAGTCTACCGTTTGTACTTTTCCAGTCATACACATACTGGGACCTTACATGAGTGTTTAGCTCAGTGGCTAGGTAAATAGGCATTAGACTTTAAGTACAGAATACCCTTAAATCCTTAATCCTTGTGCTATTTGTAAAATGTGATAATTTCATCACTAGAGTCTTTCCATTGAATGTGGAGGGGCGGGGTTCACCTTTCTTTTTTTGGTGTAGTGGATAGAACGTGTACCATATTGGCTCTGGCCTTCGTTGCAGTGGTCGCGGGTTCAAATCCTACCCTTGGACCTTTACTGCATGTCATCCTCCCTCTCTCTCTGTCTCCCCACTTCAACTCTGTACTGTCTAATAAAGCTTGAAAAAAATGCCAAAAAACAATCTTTAGAAAAAAATCACCTCTCTCTGTCCTTAGCTGGCGGACTTGAACCGGCGCCTGCCTGCTGAGGCCGGTCTGCCGCCCCCTAAGCCCGGGCCGCTGCGTCCCCGTGAGGCGCCCCCTCCCCCCAGACCCTCCCCCCACACCATCACCCTGCAGACGCCCGCGTTCAGGAACCTCCGGCTGCCCAAGAGGCTGCGTGTCGTCTACTTCCTGGCACGCACACGACTCGCTCAACGTATCATCATGGTGAGGAGAAGGACTTGTGTTATGTGGAGTCGGCTGTCTGAAAACTATTTTAAGTTTTTTTTTTCTTTTTTTTTTTTTTAAATGTCACTTGCCTTAAAAGGCGTAGTTTTGTAGCCTGGAGTAAGTTTACGAAACATTGTTCCTGTAATTGTAATTATTTTGTTATTCGTAATATTAAAACTGTCGGCTGTGCATCAATCAAAACCAGTGAAACAGTCTCTTTTAAGGTCCCTTTCTGCCTTCAGAAAGGGATCCAAAGAAAGTTTGTTTATTCAGTTATGAGAAAATGTTCACTTCTCTGACACACCCAAAGTTACATAGTGCACTTTTAAGCTGTAGGAACCCATTCATTATCCCATATTCACTTCATCCTCAGGTTGGCACGGTGATCTGGATCGGCATCCTGGTCTACACGGACCCGGCCGGCATACGGACCTACCTGGCGGCCCAGGTGTCTGAGCAGAGCCCCCTGGGAGACCCTGGGGGGGGCGGGCTGGGTGTGGTGGCCCCTGTGTTCAGAGGAGGAGACCCCACCAGCACCTTAAGCCTCCACCACCACCCAGCCCAACCTGAGCCGACTCCCGTCCCAGAGAACCAGTCCCAGGGGCACCAGGGCTCAGCGCGGGCCGGTCCCCCTCCTGTACCCCAGGCCCCTCCCTCTCCCTCTGTCCCACAGATCACATGGGGCGCGGAGGACGAGGAGGGCTGGAGGAGGCTCTCATTCAGACACTGGCCCTCGCTTTTCAGCTACTACAACATCACGCTGGCCAAGAGGTAAAGTCAGTGTGCAGAATCGTATTCTTTTTTTATTTTATTTCCTTTGTGTTTATTTTTGACAAACTCAGAAATGGCTTCGATAAAATGATTGAGGAACCCATAACCCTTTCTGGGGCTACGCAATATATATAGCTTAACTTCAGTAGACAAAAATGTTGACAAAAATTGGCTCTCAATGAGGGGAATAGAACCTGTGAATTTTTTATTTATACAGGAAAAACGTTTTACCCTAAATCAAGAAGGGACTCTATATGGTTACTTCATTGACCTTGATTTGCAAAGAAACAGAAAACTTGGAGGAAGTTACAAAACAATTTCAAAGTATTTCAAAGACTGTCTAGCAAAGGGTTACATTCATTTCTATCCAAAAAAATATATTATAGGATTTGTATGACAAATAGCAATAGACAAATAGCACTCTGTTGAAAGCAAAAGGCCATACACCTTACATTCTGACAGCTCTTTCATACAGATAATGACTCTACAAGCCACTTACCCGTTTACATTCTGACCTTTTATACCTCAACAATTACCAGAGCTATAATTTACCCAGGTGCTTTATACATAATGGCATGTGGGAGGGGCAGGAACAGATTATACTTTCACATTAGCAATGCCATCAATTATGGATGACTGGACAAAACCTCACACCTACGACTATCATACTAACACTTTGCTGTTTGCTCAAAGTGTGTTTACGTCCCCATCATAAAGTAGCTTTAGCCAGTTTTGGTTTTATACATGCACACACGCACACACACACACACACACGCACACGCACACGCACACACACACACACACACACACACACACACACACGTCTTTTTGTCACCTGCAACACCAGTAAAGGCCAGGACACACCAGCCCGAACTCAGTCGGCCGTTTCAGGAAGCTCCAGCTTCCGTCGCTGCTAAAGAACACACGAGACACTGTTTATTTTCCGCGGGACGTAATGTCTCCACAACAGCAGGCGGCGCTAATCTGTATTGTGGCCCGAAAAAACGAGCCGGAAATGATTGGACATCTCTCTAGAGCATAAACATAGATAGAAATACGTATTTATATTTATGGACCATAAGAGCACAATTTTTAGCAGAGAGTGTCGAGCATGGTGTCGAGCAGTCAACAAGGGTTGATGCATGTGAGTACGAAACGAACAAACACATTAAAACGATGGCTAGCTGTTGTTAGCTGTTTGTGCTACCCGCCTCACTTCCGGGCTTCACTGATTCGCTAGCCCTCCACCAATCAAATTGCTCCAAATGAAAGACGGTGCGCGATTGAACATGTTAATGGGGCCACACTCAAAACAAGCACGACGACCTCGCACGTCGGCCACACACGGCACACACCAAACAGATTCGTCTTTTTTTTTGACGACGGCGATTATCGGGCTGGTGTGTCCTGGCCTTAAGATGCATTTATTACGTGGCAAACTCTAACATTTTAAGGATTTTTTTGTATTAGGCTTTGTTATATCATAATTTTTTTTTTACCATTTTTTTTAAAGCACTTTGAATTACATGTCACTTGTATGAAATGTGCTATATAGATCAACTTTGATTGGGTGGTAGAATGGCCTAGACTAGAGGAAGAGGGTTTGTAGTAAAACTAGTAGTGACTGGTATTACGTCTACGGTGCCCACCATCTCTACCATTGTGTCCTTGAGCAAGACACTTAACCCCTAACTTCTCCAGGGGCACTGGCTGTACTATGGCTGAACCTGCGCTCTGACCCCCTCTGAAGTGTGGTAACCTGAGACGATTGAGAGGGGGATATGTGAAAAGACACAGTTCAATGTGCCTTGTGTAAATTGACTATTAAATGTAACTTAACTTAACTATATTGATTTCCAGGTACATCAGCATCCTGCCTGTCATCCCCGTCACGGTTCACCTAAGCCCGCAGGACGCGATAGAGACGCGGCACCCTCAGGACACCAGACACCCCCCTCCTCCCATCATCCCCAGAGTCCCCGTAGATCTACAGACAGACCTCACACTATACAAGTAAGTACTAGACTCACTCACTCACTCACTCACTCTCACTCACTCACTCACTCACTCACTCACTCACTCACTCACTCACTCACTCACTCACTCACTCACTCACTCACTCACTCACTCACTCACTCACTCACTCACTCACTCACTCACTCACTCACTCACTCACTCACACACACACACGTTTGTACGGCTATACTTGTGAGTGAGGACTCTCATTAACATAATGCATTCCCTTCCTAGCCCCTGACCTTAAACAGGCCTTTGACGAAGTGAGGATCGGGGAATATGTCCTCACTTGGTTGATGGTTAAAAGATAAAACTTGTCCTCACAAAGATCACACACACACACACACACACACACACACACACACACACACACACACACACACACACACACACACACACACACACACACACACACACACCTATTTCCACCTGGATGTGAAGAGTCTAAACCAGTTAAGCTGAATACGTCAGTTTTACCAGCTAAACAGGAGTCTATTAAATACCTGCTCAAAGTAACACTGTCTGCAACCATATAGTAAAGTGTGCCCCCTCTCTTACAAGGTGCTCGAAACTGTCACACTGTAGTGTCATATTTCTACAGCACTTAACAGATGTCAGCACTTTGTATATATATAATAAAATATTCAACAGGTAACGGAGTAATCTGATCACCCACCAGCTGTATGTACATGTGGTTTTAGAGTAATTACCTTATTGGTGTTTTGCTCTCTTCTGCATGTAAACAAAGTCAGAGTTGGATGTAGAGTAGGCTAAAATTCTATTCAGTTTATTTAAGAAGGGGACAGTGCAAATTAATACAATACATGATCATACATGGGTTAAAAATACCAGAATTACCCAAAAGGATATTTTTCATCTGTAGTCCCCTGTACAATGCCATTATTTCTACTGTTACATTTGATTTGTCTGTTACATAAACTAGTGTTGAGTTTATCTAGTTTGTTAAGAACCTATAAAATCGTTCAACCTCTTCTGCATCACCATGTTTAATGGTCCTACAACATTCATTAGCAATACTTGTATGGAATAATCAGGCCTTTTTATACACAGATCCAAACTATTTAGAAAGGATAACATGTCCATACTACCTTTTATGTTTATATTTTTTTTATAAAACTGCCGTGATTTAATCAATTTGACAAAAAAAAAAAAAAAAATCTTGTGAATCTGCACCTAGTTAAAAAAAAAAAAAACCCTCCCACTCATGATACTGTAAGTGGTGGACACAGCTGTTTTGCGTCCTTGGCCTTGGGTCTCTCCCCTCCCAGAGTGTCATTGAACTGATTGCGCTGTGGACATTGTAACGTTAGCTTGAGTCCCTGCAGTATTCTTCACCTGAAGGCTGAGCAGGGAGAATAGATGACAATGTGTTGGTTTCCTTTTGATTTAGCACTTAAAGGTGCAGTCAGCGATTCTGTAGAGTGCTTGTTGTCAAAATCATTAATATCTCTTCACGATCCACCTGTCTGTATGTGCTGAACAAAATCCTACTTACTACACTGAAACAGTCATGTTGCTAGCTACGGTCGGCCCCTTTGTTTACATAGCAGTTTACAGAGCCTATAGCCTATTTATTTTCAGCACACACACAGTACAGACAGGTAACGTATTGTCATGAGATATTCACTGATTTTGACAGAAAGTGATTTTTTTGACAACAATCCTTCTCCAGAATCACTGACTCCACCTTTTTAAATTAAATTGAGAACATACATCTGTGTCTTCAATCCGAACAGCTTTTTGGGGTAAATTGCCCGTTTTACTTCTTGAAAAATGAAATGAATCTTTTAATTTAATTTCAAAAAATGTATTTGAGGATAAGCCCCCATCTTGTTTTTTCGAGGGGGTCCTCAGAAAAACATACAGTACAAATACAGTACAAAAAACAAACTATTCAAGACAAACGAATACAGTACATACACAAATGAATGAGACTTAGTGTGCATAGTGTGCACTGTGTCAAGTGTCACTGCATTCATTGTTGTTCTATCCGTGGGAAAGAAGAGAGAGAAAGAGGGAGGTTGGTTTGTTTTCTCAGCCTTTGGTGCGTATTGTCTCTCTCTCTCCCCTGATGGGACCGGCCTGCCTGGCTGCTTTATATGTGATGTAACAGTGGAAACTTTAAACAGTTAATCCTGTAAACTCTCTTAACTGAAGCAGAGGAATTAAACATGTCAGTGGGTTAAATGCATTCATTTTGTTCTCTAGCTTAAGAAGACTTTTGATCAATTAATACGATCAGTTAAAGGTGAAGTCGGCGATTCTGGAGAAAGCTTGTTGTCAAAACACTTTTTGTCCAAATCAGTGAATAACTCCTCATGAAAAGAAAAAAACAAATCAAGTACTAATACACACTACAGCCTACAGGCTCTTTAAACAGGCATGTCAACATATTGTGTTTAAATACAAAGGGGGCGCACAACGTAGCTAGCAACATGCCGTTTTTCTTTCATTTTTTTGTTCCTTTTCAGAACAGAAAAATTCAACTTGGGAAGTAACTTACATCTTAGCTTTCAAACACATGCAACATCATGCGTTGACCGTAGTTTCTAAAATGCATTGCTGATATCTCCCTTGAACCTATCGGGAGCATCAATTTACAGTTTTCCCTGGTAATATGGTGCCTTCAGGGTTGAAAGAAAAAAGTTGTAAGTTCAAAGTCTCTTTCTCGTGTTGTTGTTGCCTTGTCACCTTGCCTGCTTCGCGAAAATATTCAAGTCTTTTGTTTCATCTTTGGCCGATAGATAGATAGAGAGAGAGAAAGATAGATAGAGAGAGAGAGAGAGAGAGAGAGAGGGATAGGAAATGTTATCAGCTGAAGAGAGAGAGTCAGGGTCAAGAGACCTTCACAGCAGAGGGAAGAGAGAGTGTGTTTGGATGACCCTGACAGAGAGAAGGCCACTGTGATAAAGGTGAATGCCATGCTGTTACAACCGCATTCACAACAGGTTTGTTAGGACACCGACAGGGATGGATTTGTTTTTGTAATCGCGAGAAGAGATCTTGGCTTGCAACTAAACAAACAAGCAATGGACACTCACAGAGCCTTGATGTGTTGACAGGTCCGTACTGTGTGTGCTGAAAAAGAAAGCCGGTGTCGTTAACACACAGCCTAGTGTCTGTAAACGGGCATTTTGCTAGCTATGGTGCACATATGACTACAACCTATTTCTGGAATAGGAATATTTTATGGAGCCTTGATGTGTTGAAAATGTTTTGAAAAATGCACACAACCTATTTCAAAATCTAAATGAGCCATATAATCATATTCAGTGCTTTTTCCTCTACAAAACCAACTTTCTTTGTGGATGTATGACTGTCTGGATGAAAGCGTCGGCCGCTAGAAGTTCCTACTGCATTAGCATTTAGATTGGTTTGTTCCAGTGCTTCTCTCAGTGTGTGTTCATGTTCATTCAAATGAGGGGGGTGTGTGTGTGTGTGTGTGTGAGACTGTGCGTGTGTGAGACTGTGCGTGTGTTCTCAGAGAAAGTTTGTGTTATGGAAAAGGAAGAATTATGTCTCAGGTCAGGAAAAGGAGATTTTCTTTAAGCTCATGTTTGATTGGCCTTTTTAAAGAGGAAATCCTTATTGTTAGTTCAGCGTTTGAAACATAAACAGATCTGATACAACCACTACATCAAGTCTCTCCCGGATGAGAAAAGTTTTAGTGCACAGTGTTTCCAACAGTTTTCCTTTTTTTTTATCCAGAGCTCTCGTGGTTGAGAGTTTAATTCTACTTATTTTGTTGTTCAGCCCAAATTATTAACCACAAACATGATCCCCAGATTAATCTATGAAGAAAATGATTTTTATTTTCACCCTTAGTTCTTTCTTATCACATTTTCTCATGCCTATCTTTCTTTCCTCTTTCCCCTCTCCACCACCATGTATGTGTTAACATTGGTCGATACAGGTTAAGCAGTTCATAATTGCCCCAATATAAACCTGTTTTAGGACTAACCCACTCACAGCTTTATGAGATATTGATCAGTAGCCTTTTTTCTAACATATTCCGGTATGGAGACATTTTGTCATTTCTGTGATCGGTACATAAACCAGATGTTCCATTAAAGTTAGTAGTGAGCCAATAGTGGGAGCTGCATCTGTTAATAATGAAGTACTAGGTTCTTAGTGTTCCCATGTATTGGAACAACAGGCACACACACATTGTTGCTGCTAAAAACTATATGTAAACGTGGTGATTTTGTGTGTTTTCTTCAGCAAATACATGAGATAAATGTATTTGTAATGCTCATTTCTAATAAATCATTATCATCGAGAAACATGACGGTGTGCGGGAGTTTTTCCTTTAGTTTCGCTGCACCTGTCATCCACTCTTTTTCAACTTTTTTTTTAAGTTTTTACACAAAGGATTTGAGGTTTGACAGGTTGCCAAAAAGCCTAATAAATTTGCTTTTTCTGAGTCTATGAACTCAAATTGAGATTATTATGTGTTATTCTGACAGTGTGTGAGCCCTGTAGCAGCCAATAATGTTAGTACAACCGATGACTTAAGAATTGTGTTGGTTCATAATTGTATTACATCATACTAGCTACAAGCACAAAGAAACCAAATACACAAAGCTCATACACCCGTAAAGATAACCCTTTATTCTCAGTCATCATTACATCAAAAATGTCTGAAAAAATTCAAAAAACAACATCCCTGCTTTGTGTCTGGTCAGGTTCCTTTGTGAATGCTATCTTTCCTGTTTTCTAATGTCTTTTTGTCCAATGACACAACATTCTCCATACTTCTAAGTGTTCAGTATGTACAGTATTGTGTAGCGTTGTTTAAAAAAATGTTTTTTACTCTTCTCGTTTTTATAAAAAGCTTTCTTCAGCTTTTATACAAAGCTCATACACCCATAAAGATAACCCTTTATTTTCATTCAAATATTGTTAAAATGTCTTGACAACATCCCTGCTATGTGTCTGGCCAGGTCCCTTTGTTGCATATTATCTTGTGTCTATCTTTCGCCTTATTTTCTGTGTGTTCTCAACTGTCAGTTTGTCTAATAACAGTGACAATGCCTCAGAAATCTATCCCCCCCCCCCCTTTTCATGGCTTTTGGTCCAATGACATAACTTCAGTATGTATAGTATTGTGTAGCGTTGTTTTAGAAGATGCGTTTTAGTTTTAAACAGAGCAGCAGACAGTGTGTGGTTGAAGGACTTGTATTTCAGGCTTGGTGGGTCCCACTCCTCTGGCAGGTTTCATCCCCACGGTGATGCCACATTCCCGGCCGGTATTAGAACAGTTTATCATGTCATGTCACGTTGTGCTTTGCCAGGTGGATAGTGGCATTATTAAAAATTATAAAAAAAAGGAAAACTTGAAAATGATAGTTAATTTGATAGCAAATTCTCCCCTCTGTGTAATTACACACTGCACCTTTTAATAAGTAAATTAATACATCTTATAGGTGAGCACTAGAAGGCTTTGGGGAAAAAATAATATTTAATTTGCCCCTCCCTTCCCCCCCTGTGCCTCTACAGAGTGGCAGCCCTGGGTCTGGCTGCTGGCGTCCTGCTGGTTCTTCTTCTCTTCTGTCTCTATCGCGTTCTCTGTCCACGGAACTACGGACAGAACGGAGTGAGTCACGGGCGCCGGCGCCGTGGAGACCTGCCATGTGACGACTACGGGTACTCACCGCCCGTCAGCGAGATCTCACCTCTGCTGCTCAGGGGACACAGTATGGTGAGGACATGGAGAAGGACTAATAATGAATAATAATAATATTATGTCATAGAAACCTTTAATTTAATAATCAAATAATACATTTTAATTTACAGAGATGATCAAAAATTTACACGAAAAAATCTGAGCTAAAACGTCATAAAAGGGGAGCCATTACATTTTTTTTTAAAGATGAAAACTCTTCCTTGATAAAAAAAAAATAATAACCCCATCGTAAATTATGAGTACTATTTTTTCTTCAGTCTTTTTCTTTTTTTTTGTAACTTCTACATAGTTATACATTAATTACGTAGGTTTTTATTTTTATTTTTTTTAGTAACTACTTATAAAATAAAACTAATGTAGTAGGTAATGCCTAACTATGTAGTGGTTACTAAGGTTTTTTAAGCTCCACAGCTCATGTTTGTATCATCGAAAGCACAATTGAATTCACATATCTGCTGAACTAAGTGAAAAGACAAGATAGGGCCTTTAATAAGCAAGGACAAGGTAATTTAGTAAGGCCAAAAGATCATTCTCCTTATAGCCATAAGTCATAAAATACAAATTGATTTTGATATTGATAGTGAGTCATACTTCCCAAGGACATCATTATGTTTATCTTTTTCACTTTTAAAGTAATATAGTGAGTTATCTTTTACATGAATGGGTCTATTGCAGACAGGAACTGTTGAAACGACCGACATAGACAATTTTTTATCGCGACTGATTTGAAAATGATGTGTGAGCCAAAATAAACTGTCACCTGCTACACAAATTATATGTAAATATCCTTTGTGTGTGTGTATCTCTGTGTCTTTGTATGTATGTTTGTCTGTCTGTGTGTGTGTGTGTCTGTGTCTGTCTGTGTGTGTGTTGCAGGACATTGAGTGTCTGGCCAGTGATGGGATGCTGCTGGCTAGCTGCTGTCTGGCGGGACAGATCCGGGTTTGGGACGCTCAGACTGGAGACTGTTTGACCGTCATCCCAAAACACAAGTGAGAATCCAACTAAAAACTTGTTTTTTTTTATAATGCTTTGACAGGGACGTCTTCCAAGTCAACTTTATTGTAAATTCTTAAAATATGGCGGCATACATAAGGATCGAAATGGCGTTTGTCTCTGACCCACGGGGCAATAGGAACAATAATAATTAAAAAATAAAGTAGAATAAGATAATGGTTAACAGTAAAAACTTAAAAGAATTTAAAAAGATACAATAGAAAGTAAAAATGTAATAAATTAAATTGAAATGTGCAATGTAACGGACAAATATTTACAATATGTGCAATATGGATGTACATTTTAAGGCCTTTTGATGTGCAGGCTGAGTATGAATGAATATGTTAAGAGTTATTGGTTCAGAGTTCTTCTAAATTATATTTCCTTCTTACTCTCTATCCAGGCTGAGGCGCAGCAGCAGCAGTGGTTGCTGGGAGCAGCGTGACGGTTGGGACAACGTAACCTCCACGTTAGACCCAGAGTGTCTGTGCTCCGACGCCCGCGGCCTCTCTATCAGCGGAGACAGCCTGGCAGAGGAGGAGGGCTTCCCAACAAGACGCCGCACCCCTCCCAACCGCCCCTGTCTCTTCACGGACCAGCCCGACCTAACCCCTCTCATAGACACTAACTTCACCTCCCAGCCCCCCTCACACCCGCCCGCGCCCCCCAGGGAAGGCTTCGATTTTGGGGGTTTGGTGGAGCGAGCGTACATGGAGCACGAGCCCCCGTCGCAGTCCACATACTCACATTCTCCTTCGTCGGCCTCGTCGTCGCCGCCCACAGCCGCTCAGCTCCAGAGACGACCCAGCTTAGGGGACAACGCGCTGCTCTTACCCCAGGAAAGAGGCTCGACGTCGGGCACGCAGGCCACTGCCGACTGGGAGAGCTCTGTATGGGCCATGGAGCTCAGAGGAAACCTGATAGCTGCAGGCAGGAGCAGCGGGAAACTGGAGGTGTGTGAAATGATGAGTAATACCCTAATAACCCTTTATATGCTTATTTGCTGAATCGAGAATTCCTTTGATAAATTAAATGTTAGTATAAGCCATTTCATTTATATAAAAAAAGAGCTTTCGCTTGTTAGAGATACTGAACCTTCACCTCTGTCATTCTATTTAAAACATCAATTAAAATGTAAAATAATTGACACTTTCCCCGTTTGGTTCCAGTTGTGGGATGCGGTGGAAGGGTCGTTACGCTGCAGTAATGAAGACGGAGTGTCTGGAATCACAGCTCTAGCTTTCCTCAACAACAGGTTAACACACACACACACACACACACACACACATGCACTTATCATCTGGTTTAGCTTTTATTTACAGTAAATATATTTTGGAGAATAGCTTTCTCTTTCATACATGGAAATAGTTCCCCCAGAGTAACACAAAGGGTTGTTCTCACTGCGGCTGCACACTAAAAGTAATTGATTCCATTTCAATACAAGATTTCGGGGGATTTTTCTACACATGCATAATGTAAAATATGGTATGGTGCATTTATAAATATAGTGTACAGTATCTGCATCACTCGGCCAGTTGTATCTATGCAAGTTAATGTTAAACTAAATAGAGGAACTTCATTGGCAGGCTTAATATGAGACAGGTAATATGTAACATAACAACATAAAACATGTTGTTTACATAATGGTAAAGTTATTATTATCATGCCTGTACTGATCTCTGGTCCTCCATGTCTGTCCCTGTCTCTTCAGGATCGTAGCAGCTCGTCTGGATGGATCTCTGGATTTCTTCACCGTTGAGATAAACAAACCTCTGTGTCTGCTGCAGTACAGAGGTGAAGCTCAGCAACACAACCACCAATGTCTTTCATCTCGCCTGTGTAGTCACAACTTAACATTGTACTAAAATTTGTATTTTCTTCATTTATACTCATGACATTACCTACTTTGGGATGCAAGAAAGTGCGATGGGCATTCTTTTCTAGTTTTCAGATTTTTAATAAATCCAACTATTAACTGAGAAATGAATCATTTGTAACACTAATAAAATGAAGGTGTTTCCACTCAAATTAAGAAGAAATGAGGAGGATGCTAACAGTGGTGTAGTGGGTATAGCACGTATCATTTGAGTCTCAGTCCTTATTGCAGCAGACCCAGGTTAGACTCCGGCCCGGAGAGTAATACCTTTTATAATATTAATGTTGCTAAACCTGTATTCCCTCTTATTCAGGTGTCCCGGGGCGAGGCAGCGTTCCTCCCTCTCCATGTTACAGTAGTGATGACATGATCAGTTGTCAGCTGACGCGCTCGGTGCAGTGCGCTCATCACAAGCCAATCACGGTGCTGCGCGCCGCCGCAGGGAGGGTCGTCACCGGCAGCCAGGACCACACCGTCAGGGTAACACACCTCATCCTGACGGGATAGTTTTAACAGTATCTCATAAGAAAAAAACAAACAGAACATTTAGAAATACATACTAAACAAGCTACAACGTCATGACAAAATATTTTCAACTTAACAACAAGAAAAACTCTGTAAAAACAATGCAGCAATACCAAATGTACACTGTACTGTTTAACATTTATTTGTGTGTAAATGCACTTCCTGGTTCTGACTGAATGTTAAACAAAGATAAGAATATAATAGATTAAAAATTACTTGTCAAATGATAAATTCTTCTTCTGCTGTTTCTTTGTCAGATTTACCGTCTGGAGGACTCGTGCTGCCTGTTCACTCTACAGGGTCACTCTGGAGGGATCACAGCCATCTACATAGACCAGGTCAGTAGGAACAAGCCTTCATCTAACAATGACATGCTTGGCAGAGCCATGCAATCTACAACTTTCACCACTAGATGCAGCGTTGAAATCTAGAATCTCACCACTAGATGACACCAAAACACTCCTACACTCAACAAAAATATAAACGCAACACTTTTGTTTTTGCTCCCATTTTTCATGAGATGGACTTAAAGATCTAAAATTCATTCCAGATACACAATTGTACCATTTCTCTCAAACATTGTTCACAAATCTGTCTAAATGTGTGATAGTGAGCACTTCTGCTTTGCTGAGATAATCCATCCCACCTCACAGGTGTGCCACATCAAGATGCTGATCTGACATCATGATTAGTGCACAGGTGTGCCTCAGACTGTCCACAATAAAAGGCCACTCTGAAATGTGCAGTTTTGTCTCACAGCAAAATGCCACAGATGCCACAAGCGTTGAGGGAGCGTGCATTTGGCATGCTGACAGCAGGAATGTCAACCAGATCTATTGCTCGTGCATTGAATGTTCATTTCTCCACCATAAGCGGTCTCCAGCAACTTTGCACAGCCATTGAAGAGGAGTGGAACAACATTCCACAGGCCACAATTGACAATCTGATAAACTCTATGCGAAGAAGATGTTTTGCACTGCATGAGGCAAATGGTGGTCACACCAGATACTGACTGGTTCTGAGTCCCCAGACCCCCAATAAAGCAAAAAATGCACATTTCAGAGTGACCTTTTATTAATAATAATAATAATAATAATAATAAATTTTATTTATATAGCGCTCTTCTCTCACTCAGAGCGCTTTACAAAAAACAAAACAATAAACAAACAAAAATGTCATGTAGAGTTGGGTTGGTGGGTGAACTAGGGGTAGGCAGAGGAGAAGAGATGGGTCTTGAGTTTGGACTGGAAGATGGTGAGGGACTCAGAGTCACGGATATGTTGGGGGAGGCTGTTCCAGAGCCTGGGAGCTGCCCTGGAGAAAGCTCTGTCACCAAAGCTGCAGAGTTTAGATGTGTGGGTGGAGAGGAGACTGGCTGAGGAGGATCTGAGGGCCCGAGGGGGTTGATAGGGGGAGAGAAGGTCAGTGAGATATGGGGGGGCCAGATGGTTGAGGGCTTTGTAGGTGAGGACCAGGAGTTTGTAATTGATCCGGAAAGAAATGGGGAGCCAGTGGAGCTTTTTGAGGACTGGGGTGATGTGGTTCCACGAGTTGGTGTGAGTGAGGAGACGGGCAGCTGCATTCTGGACACGTTGGAGTCTGTTGATGGAGGTGGTGCTGATGCCGGCGAGGAGTGAATTACAATAGTCAAGGCGGGAGGAGATGAAGGCATGGATGAGTCTTTCAGCAGCATGGGGTGTGAGGGAGGATCTAATCTTTGCAATATTACGGAGGTGATAGAAGGAGGTTTTGACAGTGTGACGGATGTGGGGTTCAAGGGAGAGGGTGGGATCAAAAATTACGCCAAGATTGCGGGCCTGGGGGGAGGGGGAGACCATGGTGCCATCAATAGTGAGTGTGGGGGGGGGTTGTACATTTGCTGAGGGTGGATTTGGAGCCAATTAGGAGGAGTTCAGTTTTGTTGCTGTTGAGTTTGAGGAAGTTATTTTTCATCCAGAGTGTAAGGGAAGACAGGCAGGATTCAATGTGGGAGATGGGGGGGTTGTGGGGGGATTTGGTACTGAGGTAAATTTGGGTGTCATCAGCATAGCAGTGGAAGTCCATTGAGAAATGGCGAAGTAACTGACCAAGGGGGAGGAGGTAAATGATGAAGAGGAGGGGGCCGAGTACAGAACCTTGGGGAACACCTTGTGTGACGGTGACTGTGGCAGATGTGTGGTTATGGAGGGAGATGAAGTTAGATCTGTCAGAAAGATAAGAATGAAGCCAGCTTTATTGTGGACAGTCTAAGGCACACCGGTGCACTAATCATGATGTCAGATGTGGCACACCTGTGAGGTGGGATGGATTATCTCAGCAAAGCAGAAGTGCTCACTATCACACATTTAGACAGATTTGTGAACAATGTTTGAGAGAAATGGTACAATTGTGTATCTGGAATGAATTTTAGATCTTTAAGTCCATCTCATGAAAAATGGGAGCAAAAACAGAAGTGTTGAGTTTATATTTTTGTTGAGTATATATTACACACTGTACCTTTAATAACGTTTATATGTGGATGTTTTGCATTGTTTATTGATATGATATGACGGTCAAACATAATATTATATTGAACAAAAATAGCTGTTGAAGTTAAGTCAAACCCTAAAGTTAAAGCCTTATTTTGATATTTTTTGTGTGTTTCCTCAGACGATGGTTCTGGCGAGCGGCGGGCAGGACGGAGCCATCTGCCTGTGGGACGTCCTGACAGGGGGCCGGGTCAGCCATGTTTACGGTCACCGTGGAGACGTGACATCACTGGTCTGCACCACGTCGTGTGTCATCAGCTCAGGACTGGACGACCTCATCTGTATCTGGGACCGCAGCACCGGCATCAAGCTCTACTCCATACAACAGGTACAGACGGCTGGCTATTAGTGTGTGTGTGTGTGTGTGTGTGTGTGTGTGTGTGTGTGTGTGTGTGTGTGTGTGTGTGTGTGTGTGTGTGTGTGTGTGTGTGTGTGTGTGTGTGTGTGTGTGTGTGTGTGTGTGTGTGTGTGTGTGGAATGGCATGAACACAACAAGTACACAGCTGGCTATTTAACAACTATTTTTTTGTCTGTTTTTTATGATGATCAATGAGAAAAATATTGAATATCGTCCAATACACACTTCATTCTGCAAGGAAATCATTAACTAGTACAACTTCATTGGAATATACTGTAATGTAGCATGTGTATCCAACATGAACATGTACTAAAACAAGCAAATTAAAACCCTTGTAACATGATTTGTGGAGTCAGTGATACTGGAGAACGCTTGTTGACAAAATCCCTAGTTGTCCAAATCAGTGAATATCTCCACAAGAAAAGGTGGAAAAATAATCGCTGACTCCACCTTGATTATTAAATGACATGTTGTTTAATAGGTGCACTAGTGCATTTATTGAATGACAATAAAAACAAATCTTACTCCTAGTCTTAGTCTAAAGGCCCTTGCACACCGGGCGTGTTTTATTCGTGCGATTAATCCGTTAATTACCGAACGTGTACAGAGTCAATACAAGCTTCCACACCAGCGCCGTAATTTCGCTTCGCAAATTTGCGTCTTTTATTTTTTCGAACTGCTTTTGATTTTTCTGGGACGTCGCTTCTTAAACGTGCCGTTTATTCGCGTCTCGCCCGGTGTGCCTTTAGTCTTAATCTAGTCTAAGTCTTTAATCATTTTGAAATGAAAGAATCTTGTGTTTGTATAAACTACATCAAATGTACCATTTTTTTTTTCTCCCTGTCCTTGGTGGGTAAACCTCACTTCTCCCCTCTCCCCCTGTCCAGGAGGCAGGCTGTGTTAATGTATGTGTGAGCTGCTGGAAACTCAAATTGATGAATAAAGTATCCTATCATTCTATCTGTCTATTCTGTTCAAACAGTTTAGACAAGGAATAAACTTACACCAATTTGAACACAAAAAAAAAGTGCTTAATTGTTCCTAACCCAAGGCTATTGTCTTTTTTTTTCTAATATTGAAAATGTCTTAATATTTCTTTGCTTCTCCCCTCTCTCCTCCCCTCGCCAGGAGGCGGGCTGTGGGGCGAGTCTGGGGGTGATCTCAGAGTCTCTGCTGGTGACTGGAGGCCAGGGCTGCGTCTCCTTCTGGGACCTGAACTTTGGGGACCTGCTGCAGACTGTGTACCTGGGGCAGAGCAGCGACGGCCAGGGGGTGAGACAGCTGCTGGTGCTCGACAACGCTGCCATCGTCTGTGACTTCGGCAGCGAACTCAGCCTCGTGTACGTGCCCTCTGTGCTCGAGAAACTGGACTGAAAGAGATATATTACTGAGGGTCGCTACAGTGGGATCAACTATGGGGGAAAATTTGGAGCTAATTAGCTTTTTTTCTATCCGGTTTTTTTTGGGGGGGGGGGCTATTTTTTATTTTTATTTTTTTTTCTGACACTCAAAGGACATGCGATTATGGCATCGGTTTCCATTTGCAGGCAAAGTATTTTTAAAACTTTTTTTCAAGTACAAACCTGGATGTAATGACTGGCGGAAATGGCTTGATTGTGCAACTTGCTGCATTTTAACCAGAGGACGACCTGGTTGACATTTTACGAGGGTCAACTCGTGCGGTTCAAATTCAAGAAAAGCTGGAGGATCCACCTGTTTGTGCTTTTTTTTTGCGTGCGTGAGTGCGTTTGTTTTCGTGGCTCTGCTGCCCTCTATGCTGCTGATACGGGAGGGGCTTAACTGTTGAGACCCCTCCCGCCCAGAGAGGAACAATGAAAACTGTCTCTGTTATTTTTTAATATTCCTGCTGCCTCTTTCGCTTGATGGGCGAATGCAGCCACGGTGAGCTCGGCAGGACGACATACAACCTGTTGGGGTGTAATACATAAAAGTGTGTGTGTGTCTGTGTGAGAGAGAGAGAGAGTGTGTGTGTGTGTGTGTGTGTGTGTGTGTGTGTGTGTGTGTGTGTGTGTGTGTGTGTGTGTGTGTGTGACTGTGTGTGTGAGTTAGCGTGTGAGTTAGCGTGTGAGAGAGACGGAATGAATGAATGTAGGCCTTTTTTGGGGGGCAAAACTGCTGAGAACAAATATCAATTGTGTGTGTGAGGGAGAAGTGATGATATAACTGTATAAAGTGAACCTCCAGCGGGCGGTTGTTTTTATATGTACAAATCTATTATTTATTAGCGATACATTTTTGGAATAACCATTTGTTTGTTTATGAATGGCTAATCCCGGCTCTGAGACAAGAATATAATAATAATGTGGAAGTAATGACATTAATGTAAGCGGGGTATTTGTGTGTTGCGGGGTTAGGGCTTCGGTTATGAAACGGTTATTTTTTGACTCGGTTGAACTGGAAAGTGTATTATGGAGGTTGGGGGTTTGAGCAGCAAATGTTCCTCCTTTTACCCCAGCCTCGGCATCTGATTCTGGGGTTAATGATGCTGTATGATGGACCCCCCCTATGGTCCTGCTCTCCCTGTGCTTGCTACACCTTTATCAGGCTACCTCCATCTTCCAAACTGCTTGAATTTTCGTTGAGAATACTGACGTCATGTTTACACTGGCGGTTATGTATATATTCTTTCTTTTTTTATATAAATTCTGCCCTTTTTAGAGATTTTTTTTTATTTTTTTTATTCAACTTTGTTTCAACTTTTTTCTATCAATGTTTTTTAATGATGGCCAATAACACACAGCAAAACTCACTGTATATCTTGTTGCCATCACCATGACGTTGGCATTTGTCTAAAAACTTGTCACCTCTATTATGGTAATAATATGGAAGCTAATAATATCTATACAAAGATGCTCTCGTTTAACAGTTTAAAGAATAGTGTCAACCTTTTTTTAGAATTTGCACACACTGTCTGTGCTCCCAAAAATGTTCCTTTTAATTCACTGTTACTCAGTAACGTTTTGATTGGTACCGTACAACAACCTTTAACATTATACACATAACTCCAAATTATTCCAATATAGAATAAGATAGCAAGTCTTGTAGGCAGTTAGCTAGGAATCAAGGCTTGAACTTTTGTACAGAGCAAAACAAATTGACAAATTTAGAAAATAATAACAATGTTATTACATTTTAATATGCTTAATGTGCTAACGTTAACCCTAATAATGAAATGTGGCTAAATGTTTTTTGACGAATTTCCATTCAAGTTATTACATTCCCCCACTGACCAGTTCCTTTTGAAAGGGCCAAACTGCAAAGTGTTAATATTTAAACGTAAACCCAACAATCAAATGTGTAACTAAAAATAAAAAATATTATCCAGTATCTTTTAAATAATTCTTTAGATGCTACCTAGCCCCAATTTTTTTTTTAAAATCAATCAACAGGTCAGTTTTGGGACATTTAACCTCTTGTCTTTTTGCGCCCCCTCCTGGCCATTGCCCAAACTTCAATATCTATCTGGAAACCTGTTGAAAGAATGTGTTGCTCCAGGATTTAGACTCGTCCCTGACTGACACCAACAACATACAGACAGAATGTATTTCTTAATCTCCAAAATCATCTAACATCTACTGTAGCTGCGTCAATGAATGTAGGAAAGGAAAAAAAGACAAATCGCATTACTAACATCAGCTCAAAACACTGCAAAAGTGTCGACATAATATGAAGAAAGTTAGACATGCGAAAACTTAGGATGCACCAAAATAAAACTTATTGGCCGAAACCGCACGATTACGTCTGTCTTTAATGCCATTTACTTGTTTATAAGTGCGCAGCTCTTTTAAAAAAAAATTATTTCCTTATTGTCATTTATTTTGTCAATTTCTGGTAATTTTTTTCGGCCTTTTAACTGTTTAAAAATGTCAGTGCATCCCTAGCGAAAACCAAGTGTCACACCTACATACAGCATCTGAAAAACTTGTATCTTGAATTGTAATTTCAAAGGACTATAGAGGGCTTTTGTGACCTTCACAGCATCGCAACCCGTTAATTTATTAGCTCTGTTTTTCTTCCTGTTGTGAACATTAGTCGAAGAACCTTTTAGAAATGGGCAATTTCAATGTGTACTGTCTTTTTTTTTAGTAGATTTTTTTTTTTAAATGTATTTTTTTAACAATGTGAAATTGATTTCAAAGCAAAAGTTGAGTTTGAGACATTTTTGGGGGGGAATATGGTTTTGTTGTCATTGAATGAGAGAAGATCGATACTACTCTGTTTCACTTGATTGTTGCATTCAGGTGCTCCTCGAATCGTCTGAATTTGCGAGTGTTTTTAATGTTGGAATAACATGCACACTACAAAGATGGGTTGTAATTTTATTGCTCAGAGTTTTTAAACAACGCATTGAAACTTTTAATTCTAATAAATAACTTTTTTAAATAATCTATGAGGTCACTTAATGTGGACGTCAACTAAGGGTTACTACCTATTATATATAAACCCTGCGTTCCAATCCCCATACTACCATACTATTTAGTATCCCAGAAAAAGATTAAGGGTGTCCCAATAAAAATACCCAGAGGCCCTACTTCCAATTACCTTTTGTAGTATGCAAACCAGCATGCTTTAGTATGTAGTGTAGTAAAAAAAAAAAAAAAAAGTATGTGATTTGGAACGCAGGGACAGTTTCTTAACGGCAAGTTGTGACTTAACTAATTTTTCGAATTATTTTTGACGTCACGTGTATGCAGCATAGGCTAATGGTTAACTGTGGCATTACATTGAATTGACCCATTTTAAGAGTGGTACCGATCTTTTCTTCTAAGAATTACCCAAATTGTCTCAAACTATTCATTCAAGGAGAGGAGGAGGGTTGGACAAATCTCAAATGAATCTTTCACATTATACAGACGTCACAATCCATATGTAACAGTACTTTTTCGCCAGTAAAGGAAATGGTTCCACGCAATTTATTTTATAATGTGTGTTACTGTACAGCTTCAAAAACCCTTTCCATCCTGTTGCTTATCAGTTTCACCATATCGAAAGTTCTGAGTCTGCATCCTCTCCTTTAACACAACTCTTGATATTTTAAAGGCAGAGTCAGCGATTCTGGAGAACGCTTGTTGTCAAAATCAGTGAATATCTCCTCACGATCTGCTGTGTGTGTGTGTGTGTGTGTGCTGATACAATATAGTGTTAATACTCAGCCTAGACTCTGTAAAGTGGTATGTTTTAATGGTACAATTAAATGCTTGGACCAACTCACCAACAACAACAATGCTATCGATATAGGCTCGGCGGCTATTGATACTTTAGCTTTGACACATTTTTGGCTTCAACACCTATTTAAATATTGACATGTTTGTCGTCACAATTGCTACACTATATTGATAGCATTGTTGCTAGCTACGGTTTTTCACAACAGGCATTCTCCAGAATCACTGACTCCACCTTTAAGCCTAGAAATCCCCATCTGTCTTTCTCCCCCCCCCCCCGCCCCCCTCCTCCTCCTCAGTGTCTGGCGACTATCTACATAGGCTGTAGCAGTGGTGGGAACTTTTTCACTATTTTGTAACACTCACACAAACAAAAACGCAAAACTTTTTACTAATTTTCAAATAAAGAGGCTTTGATACCACAACGGTTATTTTTCTGTCTACTGGATTCATTTTATTTTTTATAATTTTTTACAATAATGAATGATTAGTGAAATATTTTCCAGAAGGACTTAAAGCAATAAGTCTAATTTTTTATGCAAAGATATTTACAGTGTTACAAATGAAAAAAAAAATAAAATAATAATCAACTGTTAGGACAACGTGCTGATTTGTATGGTTGCCGTGTGTTACGCACTGATTGAGAGAGGGGGTGATGTCATGTTTTTAAAATGGCTCCTCTTGCCTGCGACTCCATCCATCCATCGTTCCAGTCATTTAAATGATCACAAACCATCGCCGTGGTGTTCCCTTGACGACCACTATATGTGAAAAGGGGGGGGGGCTATGTAAGCGGAGTGCATGCTGGGATAATGTTTTTTTTTTTTTTTGGAGCCCCAGATTTTGTGTCACAAACATTTAAAAAGAAAAAGCAGCAAAAAGAAGAAGACAGAAGAAAATGAAGGAATACAGACGACGAAGAAGTGCATAGTGATCTGGTCCCAGAAGCCGCCGGTGATGGAAGGACAAGCAAGAGTGTGTGTGTGTGTGTTGTGTGTGTGTGTGTGTGTGTGTGTTTCAGGTGTGTAGCAGCTAATAATCTGATAACGTACGTTTTTTTTAGTGTAACTTGCCAATAACGTGATATAAATTCTGAGCTAATAAGGCCTATGTGATGTGACTTTTGCCCACAATTTGATAAGTCATTGGGTGTTAGTACATTATCAGCTACTACAAAGGGGACACCATCTAAAACCAGTGTAAATGGGACACACCCCACCTCAAAGCTGAACCCACTACTGTCTGCCTCCACCAGGCACGTCTTGGTAATCAACATCACTAAAAATGTCTCACACTACCGATTTGTGTGTGTTTTTCTCTTAAAGGAACAATTCAATATCTTTTAAATGTTTAGCTTGTTGCTTTACTTTAAACAGGGAACCATTCCTTTAGCTGCGCAGTGCTCGTTCACAAACCACGGTGGATGTGCTGGTCAGAAGGTCAACAAAACAAAACAAAACGTCTGTGTTTACGAGTAGAGGAGCGACAATAAAGTGCAAAAAATATAGAACGACAACATAAGGTAGTCCAGTCATAACAAGCACACAGGTAAGTTTAGTCATGTTGTAAAGTTCATCTTCTGACTGCGGGCGACGGCAGGCTAACGCTCCCATTGACTACCAGTGCCTGAGCTAAGCTAACTAGCGATGAGCAGCCTTTGCCTGTGTCTTCTTAAAATAAATGCATACACAGTTAAAGAGGAATGGTTTCTGTTGCTAAAGCTAAACAAAAAAAATAATATAATAATTGAACTATTCCTTTAAAATCAGGATTAGAAAGCGCTACAGGCCCGGTGGTTAAAGTGAGATAAAGTTGTATCAAGATCGCGGACACAGACACACAGTGGTCTCAGGTCTTGTTTAGGCTCCAGAGGGGGTCCAGGTTACACAGCGGGTCGTCCCCTTCCTTCTCTCTGGTCCCGTGGAGACCCTGCCCCTCTGCCGGCTGCAGGAAGCTCTGTTTGGTGACTCTGTGTTTCCCCTTCCCTCCTCCCTCCATGGAGAAGGCTTCTGGGGCAAGCGAAGCCAAAAACTCCAGTGACGAGGGGGCTTGCGCAGCAGCGCACACAGGCAGAGAAAGAGCATCTGGTGGCGGGCTAGGAGAGATGACGTCTAGCCCGTTTGGTGGTTGTTGTTGTGGTGGTGGTGGTGATTGGGGAGGGGAGCTAGGCAGAGGCGAGCTGAAAGAAGAGGGTGTTTCCTGGGGTGGATCTGTGGATGGACAGGGGGGTTCCTGGATGTCCCCCAGTGAGTCCAGGTAGTCGGGTGAGAGTGAGAGGTTGTGGGGAGCCGGTGTGTCTGTCTCTTCCATAGAGGGGTCTGTGGCACTGGGCGGGCGGATGCTGAGCTTAGCGATGGTCGCCTGGATGGAGCTGATGGGCATGTCCCCCCCCAACACCAGGTCCTGCTGGGACTCCTGTCTGGAGTAAGGCTGGAGAGAGAGGGGGGGGAAAGAGAGAGGGAGAGAGAGAAAGAAAGAGAGAGAGAGAGAGGGAGAGAGAGAGAGAGATGTTTAAAAAGACTGTAAAAATGGTAAATGTACTCCACTTGTATATCGCTTTTCACTGTTTTTTTTACAAAGCGCGCACACACACACACACACACACACACACACACACACACACACATTCATGTACTGATAGCAGCAGGGAGTAATTTGGGGCTTATTGTCTTGCCCAGGGACACTTCGAAATGTGGCGGGGAGAAAATGAAGCAGCTCTACTAACAGATCTTAAGTAAGAAGTTACCTCGTCTGACAAGAAGTCGTTGAAATCCTTTGGATCAATTGGTCGTGAAAAATATAAGAAAATAAAACATTAAAACTAAAGAAAAAGTGAAAGATTGAAGAGGCTGGGAGCTAACAGGGAATTCGATTCAAAGACTAAACTAGAGGGACAGCAACTCCACTCTACTCAGAGCAGATTTCTCTATATAATATCACTAGAGGATCAGAACATGCAAAGAAAAACACACTTTTTTTTTATGCATAGTTCTGGTTCAATTTCACCAAGTATTAAGACGACTGTGCCTCTAATATGTCTAGAAAATAATGGGGGTAGATTGAAGACTTTAACCATCACCAAATAGTGGAGCAGATAAGTGCTACAATCTTTCAATTTGTGATACAGGCGTGAACATTGGCATGAGCAGTCTCCATGGGTCACAAATTGTCTGAGACAAAAAAATCAAATAAAAAAAAATAATTAAAAAAACCACCTACATTACTATGAGAAATTTTCAAATTCACAATTTCAAATGTCTCGGACAATTCTCTTGTCAGGTGACCCATGGAGACTGCTCATGAAAATGTTCACGCAACTGAAAGATTGTGACGAAAATAAGCACACCTAGCCGCTCCACTGAAAGTAGATTTTTTTAGACAGTGACGGTGTCAAACCTTAGCGGCTGCAGTGGCGGTGTTCTTGCTGCAGGTGGCGGTAGTGATGCCGTGGCGCTGGAGGACTTGCTCTGCGTGTTTCAACACCGTCTCATAGCAGAACTTCAGGTGCAGCTGGAGACACACACACACACACAATACAGTCATTACATCAATATAAAGTTTAAGTTTTTTTTAGCTATTCAAACATCTATTCAACTTATGAAAGAAACTAGACAGACAGACAGATAAAAGGATAGGTAGATAGGTAGGTAGGTAGGTAGGTAGGTAGGTAGGTAGGTAGGTAGGTAGGTAGGTAGGTAGGTAGGTAGGTAGGTAGGTAGGTAGGTAGGTAGGTAGGTAGATAGATAGATAGATAGATAGATAGATAGATAGATAGATAGATAGATAGATAGATAGATAGATAGATAGATAGATAGATAGATAGATAGATAGACAGACAGATACCTTGTCCTGCAGCATGTTCTTTCTCTGTTGTCTCATCTTGTTGACGAGCAGAGGGAGATCTGGGATCCCGTTTCCAGCCTCCAGCTCCTGCACAGCCGCGTACAGCAGACTGAAGGCTCCGCTACGCCCCACGCCAGAACTGAGACACACACACACACACACACACACACACACACAGACAGACAGACAGACACACACAGAGACAGACAGACAGACAGACAGACAGCAGAATGATTAGTAAATAAAAAAATTAAAAATTAGTAAATCGACAGTGTAAAGTATGACTTAATATTTAAACTGAAAGATATGTGAACATTGGACCTTTCTAGGAACTTTTTGGAGAGAATTTTTTTATCTACAATTGAACAAAGTAATTGATTAATGTGGGTTTAATAATATATGTTCTGGTCTTATTAAGATTCATTTGTTTAACGGATGTAATGAAAATGAATGTACTCTTAATTTAAAAGCTTTGATTCAAAAGCTCTGAAGTCTCTGAACCGTGTTATTGTCCTTTCACTAAAACTTTTTAATTAGATATAGTTAATCTCAGTCACGCTTACAACAAAGTTTAAATCGCCTAAACCACCAGCGGCATCAAAAAACAAAAGCTATTACAGTGCTTGTGTGCTACAGTGTTAAGAGGTTAATGTATTATTTTATAGGGAACATATGAGTCTTTACCAAAGAGGGAAAATAACTAGGTGTTGTTAGGTATAAAGAAAACACTTTTTAACACTGTGTAAATTGGATCTGCCGGCGGGCTTCGTATTAAGTTAAAAGCTACAGATTAAAGTGATAAGACTGAATCTTCATTATAACCAACTCATTATTGTACAACATGAGATTTTTTCTTTCTTCTCTTTCTAAAGGATTCTGAAATGTTTCTGCAATTTTTCAGGGAACATTTCTTTGCAATCTGCGTGTTAAAGGCGCTACGAGGAACTTTTTAATATTTCTGAAACAGTCTCGCTTTTCCTCTGACGATCATAAATGACAGATAACAGCAAACGAGACCATCAAAGCAAAGAATGCTGTTTTTATATAGTTTTTCTTAATGCCTTTGTCATGGGTATACGCTCACCCAGGAACTAAGTTGGTGTAGTGAAAACACTACCGCTTTTGTCCAAAGGGGGTGCAAGAATGAACAAAAACTGAAAGTTCCTCGGAGCACCTTTAAGAAAGCAGCGATTCCTCATAAAGACAGGATAGGAGTGTTACCATAAATCCATTCATTTGCCAGACACTGGATCCTGACACCAGAGACTAAATCATGTCCGTTCAGCTGTCAAAGACGCTTGAAGAATAAATTAGCAATCAACTTTTTAAATGAAAGACATTTTGAATATATTCGATGAGAGATTTCAACAGACACACACACACACACACACACACACACACACACACACACACACACACACACACACACACAGAGAGACAGACACACACCTGCAGTGCACCACGACAGGTGTGTGTAAGGGCCTCTGGTGGAGGTAGTGTCCATGGACCTCCTGGATGTATCTCAGCAGGTTGCTCTTGCTCTCAGGGAGACCGCTGTTGAGAAATACAAAAGAAATGATGAATAATTATCATAGAGCCATCCACAGAAACTAGTTCACACTTTTAACTTAGGTGTATGTTTTTGAAAGGTATAGAAGCGAGGAAGGATAATATAAATCTAACGAATGTGAATAGTATTTTTTTATTAATTCATTTTATTTTTCATTAGTAGCGTGAATACCCACCGAAGGATTTGATTCTAGGATGAAGAGAAATCAATTTTGAGAGGGGGTGCTTTTCAAAATTCATTTTATCTTCATCCAAGAATCAAATCCTTTGGTGGGTATATTTGCATGACTGATGTTAATAAGTGGAGTAAGTTTCATGAGCGTCAGACTTTCCTTGTGGGAGATAGCATCCTTAGCTCAACCCTAATCCTACAGAAAATGAATGAAATTCAATGTAAATCGCCCCAAAATGGATTGGCTTGCTGTGAAAAGACCCCCCCCCCACCCCTCTCAAAATTGATTTCTCTTCATCCGACTGATGTTAAAAAGTGGTCTAAGTTTCATGTCAGTCATGCAAATATACCTACCTAAGGATTTGATTCTCGGATGAAGAGAAATCAATTTTGAGAGGGGGTGCTTTTCACAGCAAGCCAGGTTATTTTTGGGCTATTTGCATTGAATTCCATTCATTTTCTGTAGGATTAGGGTTGGGCTAGGGTTTCTATCTCCCACAAGGAAAGTCTGACGCTCATGAAACTTACTCCACTTATTAACATCGGTCATGCAAATATACCCACCAAAGGATTTGATTCTTGGATGAAGAGATTTCAACTTTGAGACGTTAGCTTTAGATGCTGCTGATACGGGTGTGGACTTTATTCATATTTTCTTTCTTTTTTGTATTTTTTTTGTGTGCATTTTTAAGATTTTATCAATTAATTTCTTCAATTTAAAATATTAAAAAAAACAGCCTCATTGTTCTGTCAACTGTAGGTGTATGTTATGTATAAATTGGCCTTTCATTATTTTTTTTATTCATATATTATTATTATTATTATTTTTTCTTTTATTTGATCGTTTAAAATAAAGATATCATTCATTCAATACAAATAAATACTAAAAGGCAGCCTCACTGTTCTGGCCAGGCGGTGAACTGTAGATGAACGACTGTGCGCTTGAGGCTCTGGTCTCTGTACTGAAGGCTGATCATGCGTTCTGTGTGTGTGGGCGTGGCCTTCTGTGTGGTCAGGCTCAGTGTGATTGGTCCCTGAGCCAACTGCTGACCGCGCTCTGTAGGGAAGTAACGCACAACCCTTCCCTGGGAGGGGGGGGGGGAGAGAGAGAGAGAGAGAGAGAGAGAGAGAGAGAGAAATGGTACCATAATAGAACAAATCATGATATTGATAATCAATGACAATAAAATGTTATGGTAATTTTAGTTATTATTTATAGCTTAAAGTAGCTATGAGGAACTTTAAAATATTTCTGAAATGGTCTCATTTTTCCTCTGATGATCACAAATGTAAACCAATCGAAACTCCATCCATACCTTCTCTAGCTCCAGCTCTGACACAAGCATGACTATGAGTGAGACCTTCTGCTCGTAAACCATGAGCCAGAAGTCTGCTGTGGTGCCCGAGAGCGGTGCCTGGGTGGCTATGAGTCGCGGGCAGTACGGGGACAGCTCCTCCACGTAGCTGGCGTTAATGTAATCGTCTTTGCCCGACTGCAGCAGCACTCGGTTCAGGTCGTAGGGCATGACGTCCTGGTGGCGGTTCTTCATGGTGTAGCAGCGCGCGATGGCTATGGACAGCTGACGGGCGTCCCTCTCCTGCTGGTCCTGGAGCTCCTTCCATCGGGCGTCCAACACCGACAGACCGCCCTCGCTCTCCGACGGAATCTCCAGGGATTCCACACACGCTCGGTAACGCTCCAGGTCACCGTGGAGACGGGCGACGCGCTCCGGGGTCTGGTACGGGTCGCCCTGGATCAGGAGGACGCCCTGGAAGAAGGGATGATCCATTCAATTTAAATGTCTTCATGTGTGGGCATATTAATGAACATACATCACATCGCGTGATATTGATAATTCATTGGATAAAACTGAGTCAGGACTGTTTAATTAAAAACTCAAATTCAAATTCAAAACCCTGCAATTCAGGGCAACTAGCCGAACTACAACATCTATAGGAGCAGAGTCTGAATTCACAACCCGTTGTCAAAATATAAATTTCTCGAGCCAACAATACCATAGAAATATCACGATAATAAATATCACGATATATTGCAGTATCGATTTTCTTTTTAGCACAGCCCTATACTGGAGCGCCTCATGTATTGCATTTCACCATAAAAAAGCTACATTTGATCTAGTCAGTTAACATAATGATCAGTTGGTTAGCGTTGGTTATTGAAAACATTCCAAACAGCCACCCCTACCTGGAAGCTTTTCCTTCTTCGCTCCCCGTTCTGAGGGTCAGCCTTGGTGGGTTGCAGGACGTTGGTCGGGGCCTTGGGGCCTCCGGGCTGGCTCTCCGGGCTGGACGAGAGCAGGTCGTCCGTGCTCGAGTTCTGTCGCTGAAACAGTGACGTGGATGGAGAGACGGCGGAGGGAGAGGGAAGAGTAGGGGTAAGGGCCGTACCTCCAGGGGCCTGGGACGGTCTCAAGCCCAAAGAGCCCGGACCAGGGGAGGGAGAAAGGGAGGGGGACGGCGATGGAGAAGGGGGGACATTGTTTGGTGGTTGTTGAGCCACCGATGGAGCTCCGGGAGAGGGCTGCAGCATGTGTTGAGCAGGGGGGGCGTGTGGAGCGTGTGGCGGGCCCATGGCAGTGGGTTGCTGCTGGGGGGCACTTGGAGGAATGTTCCCCCCTTGAACTGGAGGAGGGTACATGGTAGAGGGCATGGGAAGAGGAGCCTGAGTTTGTTGTTGCGGTGGGGCGGGCTGTGGTGCCATCGGCGGCATCATTGGACCCCCGCCAGGGTAGCACACACCCCCAGAATGAGGGGGCTGTGGTTGTTGTTGTTGGCCGGGCATATGCATGGGCTGCTGGGGCATGTTTTGTATCGGAGGCTGCCCAGGGTGTGGGTGATGCTGTGGGGGCATCTGTTGTGGCATGGGCCCCCTTGGCATGTGGACCATATGAGGCTGCATGTTTTGGTGAATGGGTTGACTCGTGGGGGGCATGTAGTTCTGTGAGACTGGGGGCATAGGCTGACTATTCGTGGGGGGCATTTGTGCTCTGGGACCCCCCGGTATGTGCTGCATGTGTGGGTGTGGTGGAATCTGTTGCTGGGGATTTTGGGGCATTTGGATTTGTTGCTGCTGTGGCTGCTGTTGTGGTGGTAACATGTGTTGGTGAGGGTGGGGCATCTGTTGGTTGGGATGGGGCAGGTAGGGCTGAGAGACGGGGGGTCCTGGTTGAGAATTTGGGGGCATTTGTGGATGAACATTTTGCGGTGGTCTTTGCATCATCTGAGGGGGTACGTAACCTTGTGGAGTCTGGTAGCCTTGCGGTATCTGGGGCCGTGGTTGATAGCCGTTTTGTTGATGATGTGGCTGCATTTGACCCGGGAATGGGTGCTGGTACTGGGGGGGCATATTAGGCTGAGGGGGCATATATCCATGGGGATAAGCTTGGGGGGGCATAGCAGGAAAAGCCCTCGGTCCAGGCTGGTATCCTTGAGGCAGTGGTTGAGGATACTGCTGCTGCTGTTTCTGCTGCTGCTGTGGTTGTTGTGTAGGCGGTTGGGTTTGGCCGTGAATGGGCATCCTTGGTTGTTGCATATATTGAGGATAGCCACCCATGTGCGGGGGTACGTTGTAGCCGGTGGAGGCTGCCGGTGGGATGGGGTGGGGGTGTTGGTGGTGGTGGGGTGTGGGGGCGTAGCTGGGGATTGGAGCCTGGATGCTGTCCACTGTGGTGGTGGAGGGCCGGACTGGGACGGGGGCTACTAGGCCAGGCTGGGGCGCTTGAGGAGCGTATGGTCGATAACCTGGAAACAGTGAACAAAGTCGTATTAGAAACAGCATTAGCCTAAATTAATTCAAGAAGCAAACCACCAAAAAGTTACGCACTATAGCTTTAATTTATCCACCATTCATATTGTAATACCTGATTAATTATGTCTTTTTGTTAGCTGCGTTACACATTTTTGTACTACTTTATTTGCCTGCTTAATTTTGAATGTCTTACATTAGGAGGGCCATCCTGACCCAACAAGCCCTCATGGGTATTTACTATGTGGACACATTCCAGCTATTTGTTTTATTTTCAAAAAATGTTTTACTTCCTACTGTATTTATCTTGTTCCTTTTTTCAATGATCTGTTATGTATTTTCTTGCAACAAAACAAAACAAACCTGATACAGGTGGCATCTGTTGGGGCATCTGTGGGTGGGGTCCGCGTGTAGGAAGACCCCCAGAAGTGGGAAACTGCGCTATCCGTGCCAGTAGTTCAGGAGGGGGCAGGTTGGCAGGGAAACGAGGGAGACCGGCCGCTTGAGCACCAGGCCAGGGCAAAGAGCTGCTTCCACCCATGTTAGCGTTAGGGGGCATGTAGGCCTCGTGTGGGGGGAGATGGGCTCCTGTATTGGGCAGAGAGGGAATGTCTGGAGGGAGGCTACGGAGCTCCTCTGGTAGGTCACCACCCAGAGCCAAAATGGCGGCACTGAGCTGGGCCAACTCTGGGTCGTCCTCCAGGCTGGAGCAGGCAGAGTCTACATCCGGGTTCTTGGGCTTCAGACAAGGCTTTGCTGCTGTGGGCCGCGCCGGGGGCTTCTTCTGGGTCTCTCTACAGCAACGAACATGAAAATGGGGAATTAAAAAGCCATTTCAGAATAATTATCATCTTCTGCTACAAGGCCAATTTCTTTTGAAATTGTGAAATGTAATTCTCCCATCTCTGCCATACCATTACTTTTCATCTGTTTCTCTCGCTCATTATTTGTATTATTAACTAAACTTAGTTTTATGAACTTTTTCTCACTTTTTTTAAAACTTAATTTAAGTTTTCTAACCAACATGGGTCAATGGATAATCTGTTTAGACTGGGAAACAGTGCTACATAATGTAGTGACCTCTGCACAAAAACAAATGTTTTTTTTCAGCAAATCTCTTAGTCACAAATAGATTGTATGGAACAAAATGTGTACAGATCAAAAAACTTCTGTGTTTCAATGTCTTGCTTACTTTTCTGCACGAGGGGGGGAAAGGGAGGAAAGAGAAAGCAGGGGAGGGCCTCCTCTCCTAGAGGGTTTTATAAGCTGAAGGGGGGGAGACATCTTACTTACATCTTATTCTCCGCAGCCAGTGTCTGTGCATTATTGATTTAGTGGGTGAAAAATGTGGGGTAGGTTCAAAAGAGTATCTCTCAATCTGTGTTTTTGTTGGGTCCGCGTCCGGCGGTGTGTGTGTGTGTGTGTGTGTGTGTGTGTGTGTGTGTGTGTGTGTGTGTGGGGGGGGGGGGGGTTGCCGGTCGTGGGGACGGCAGCACTGTGGCAGTGCAGCGCTTTTTTTTGTGGGGAGAGAAAATTTAAGAAGAAGGGAGAAAAAAAAAAGAGAGAGAGAGAAAAAAAAAAAAAAAAAAAAAGAAAAAAAAAAAGTATATAAAAATTTATAAAAAAAAATAAAAAAAATTTAAAAAAAAATTTAAATTAATTTAAAATAATTAAATAAATAATATATAATTAAATAAATTTTTTTTTTTTATTTCTTTCCCTCCTTTTTTTTTTTTTTTTATTTTTTTTTACTCCCCCCTCCCTCCCCTCCTAAATAAAAAAAAAGGATGAACCAAGCAGGCAACGTTTTAACCGATCTAAGACTTCAAGAAAACTTTATTATTATTATTATTATTATTATTAGTAGTAGTAGTAGTAGTAGTAGTAGTAGTAGTAGTAGTAGTAGTAGTAGTAGTAGTATTATTATTATTATTATTATTATTATTATTATTATTATTATTATTATTTCAAAGTCCTCCTTACTTCTCCAGCACTGGCCTCCTCTCCTCGTCCCTGGTCTCACACAAGGCCTTTGCTTTGTCCAGCAGCCGTGAAGCCTTGGCCTCCAGATCTTCATAGAACTCCTTGCCCTCCTGGCTCTTCTTCATGAGGTCTTCGTAGGCCTCGTAGGACCCGACCAGGCCCTGCACCGTGGCGTTCCACTGCTGCTCCGTCTGGCTCAGGCCCTTCCGCACCGAGGCGTACTGAACGTTGGCCTCAGTCAGGGCCTTCAGGATGTTCTCCTGGGCCGCCATGTTCTGCTCCATGTACACCTTCACCTGCTCGTACTTCTTCAGCTGCTCCTCAAACGTACGCTGCAAGGACACGGGTAGAAGTCTTTAAAGCGAACACAAAACCCACTGCAGACTCCTCCTTTAATCGTTTTAATTATGTGCCTGCCTGAAGTTTGATTGAATTAGAGTTTCTCTCACAAGTCCAGCTCAATGCGCTCAACAATAACGTTTCTTGGAATATGGATGTTAGCCAAGAATTTTAGCAATTTTGCATAACCTGAAAAACAGTTATTTCATATAAATTGTGTGGTTTTTCAATCAATTGACACCACAAATTTATATACACATCTCGCTAGAAGATTACGAAGATAGCTTGAAAAGCATGGCCGCAATCGACCAAAGCATATTTGCAGGGGCGGGGCAACACTTAAGTCCAGTTCAATGTGCTCTACAAAAAAGCCTCTTGGGCCATGGAGGGTCACCATAATTGATTTTACCTAATTTGCATAAACTGAAATATTCTTGTTTTAATAGTCACTTGAAGCGTCCTACCTTCATGTCTGCCCTCTCCGTGGTAACCAGAGTAGAGGTGATGTCATCCTGCTGGATCAGGTCACGCAGCTGCTTCTCCAGAGAGTTCCTCTGCTCCCTCATCTCCTGAACCTTCCCCAGGATCCGCTTCATGCACTGCAGCCCCGCTACCTCCTCTGTAGCACACACATAGAGGGTTACATTCACAGTTCATTACAACATTATACGATGTTTATTACTATAATGATGTGTCAATTTATTAATCAAAGGAACAACTGAAACATAATTGGCTCCTTATACAATAATAATATATGCAGACAAATTAGTTGTAGACCTATTATAAATGGTAAGACATTATTGTACTTTAAATTAATTAAATGTAACATTCCTACAGCGGGAAACTTTCATCCATAGACATTCATGAAACCCTAATTCAGCTTATTGAGGCTCATTTGAACACATTGCACAAAACCCTTTGTAAATGACACACACACACACACACACACACACACACACACACACACACACACACACACACACACACACACACACACACACACACACACACACACACACACACACACACACACACACACACACACACACACACACACACACACACACACACACACACACACACCCCCTACCTTCGCTGAGCTGTGGTCGGGGCAGGGCGTCCTTCAGCCCCTCCAGCGGCCCCCCCAGCAGTCTCAGGTTGCTGATGTGCAGGTTCATGGCTCGGTGCAGCTCGGTGTTGGTGAAGCTGGCCTTCTCGTGGGCCTCCATGTATTTCTCCAGCTCTCGGTGGATCTCAGCCAGACTTTGGGCCTGCGATGCTGGGTGTGTGTCGGCCGCAGAGGGACCCCCGAGCTCCATGAGGGCACGTTCGCCTAACTCGTCCGCCTCTAGAACATCCCTGATCTCTCTCAGGGATGATTCTACGTCAGTGAAGACACCAGATAGACCTACAGGAGAGGGGGGATGTGAAAGGGGTTGTTTACATGGAAGCACAAAGCAAAGGTGCCGAGATAAAATACAACTGAAAAGTAATTTTTGTTTCATAACTTCTTATTTAGAAGTGAAACCTTGATAAATTCCTTATACATACAGCCTTTTCTGTTTTCATTTGTGATGATAACGGCCCATGAAAATAGAGTATCTCAAAATATTTACATGATATATATATATTTAAGTTTATAACATCTCCATAAAAACGTATGAGATCAATAAGTATATTTAAGTATAAAAAGTAAGTACTCTTGTCATAATTAATGTTATATTAATTGTATTCTCACAACTGTCAAGGTTTTCCCCAAGTGTGTGTGTGTGTGTGTGTGTGTGTGTGTGTGTGTGTGTGTGTGTGTGTGTGTGTGTGTGTGTGTGTGTGTGTGTCTGTCTGTCTGTGTGTTGCCACTGACCCTGCATGGACTGTATGAGGCTCTTAACAGTGTCAGGTCGGACACTGAGAGCAGCACATTTCTCCATGAGCACCGGGGGAATGTGGCTGTACATCTCCAGGTTATCCACTGACTCTGGCTCCAGGCCCAGACAGTCCATGAACTGCCTGCAGGAACACAACACATAGGTCAGCTCACAACAGGTTAAAAATTTCATAACCCTTTTTTTTTTTTTTTTTTTAAGATAATTTTTGGCATTTTCAAGCTTTAGTTGATAGTAGTGAGAGTTGAAATGCAGTGACATAGCTCAATATAAAGTTAGGAGTAAGTAATGGCCATACAAGGTACAAAAATTTTTTTTAAATAAGGGATTCTTGGCCATTTAGATATAAAGATGTGGACAGTGATTCTGGATAATCCTTGTTGTCAAAATCAGGGGGGAAAAATAACTTACTAAAAGAAGAAGTTAATGCTCTAAAACATGAATTTCCCGAGTACCTAATAGATTACTACTCTCCCACTCACAATAAGAGACTCACAAAAGTATTCAACCTTCAAAACACACCTCAAACAGTGGATAAAAGAAAACCAAGTCTGTGACCACCTCTAAACTCTTTTATTTTCTTGTGTTATTTGTGCCTTTGTATATGTATTCATTTTTTAACCTGTATTTCTTTGCATGCCAGGGACAACAGATGAAATCTAGCATTTTTGCTAAAATCTGGCATTTTTACAGCTGTAAATGTTACAGCTGTTCATGAATATGCACTGTCCCTAACAAATAAACAAATAAATAAATAAAATTCACACACTCACTTGACCTTATTACAAATCATTGTCTGTTATTTCTTCAAACACTATTTATTTAAAAAAATTGGTAGCAATTTTTTTTTAGCACACACACACACACACACACACACACACACACACACACACACACACACACACACACACACACACACACATCTACTCACTCTAGTGTTTCATTCTTGCTGTCAACCTTTGCCATGACGTCTCTCAGCAGCTTGGCTTTTTCCTCACTGGAAAAGAGAAATGTGACCATAGCCACGAATAAAACATATGAATAAAAGGCTGACTTAACTACTGTAGCTCTCTTCTCCCCCCTGTCTGTTATGACCTGTACCTGTATAGTGAGGAGGCTTCGTGGGCAGCCATCGGCACCAACTTGGCAAACAGGTCCGGTCCAGTGACACTAGGGTCTGTGGGGTTGACTGGCAGAGCTTTCACCAGGGGGGCACCTAACAGGGGCAACATGTACAGTATATTGAATCAATTATATTCACCATTTAATCAAGAAAATAATCGGAAAATTCATTGATTGAGCGAAAACATTTGAATCATTTATAGTCTTTATGAAGAGATAGAAAAGTTGTTTTATATTTCCTGAGACTTGCTGACATATCACATATTTATAATATAACCCAGGTTATCATCTAGCACAGCCAGTTAAAAAAACAGCTAAGAGACAACAAACTGTCAGTATCACTTTGCATAGACACAGTCAACAGAATACATCTATATGAAAATGCAGCTTTGCATGCACACATGGATAAAAGCAGTTATTCAAACTTGCGTGTGTATGTGTGGTGGGTGAGTGTGAGTGTGTGTGAGAGAGTGAGTGTGTGTGAGAGTGAGTGAGTGAGTCTGTGTGTGTGTGTGTGTGTGTTTGTGTGTGTGAGTGTGTGTGTTACCTTTGACTGAGGCCAGAGACTCTAGAGAAGGAACCGTCTCGTGATAGATGAAGTCATTGTCTTTTTTAGATGAATTAAACCTGTAGGTGAAAGTTGATTTTAGTATTAACATATATTTCTACAGACACCAGAAAATATTTAAAAAAAAAATATTATTACTCACTTTCCCCCGATAATGTCCATGGTGAATCTCAAGGCTTCCTGCACGCTGTCAGGCTGACCCT